>JAWMRA010000001.1:45094158-45129976 GCA_035584735.1 Pseudotriccus pelzelni | reverse complement strand
GATATTACAATAAAGGGGTGTAACACAATCACTAAGCAACAGGGGATAAACAGGGATTGGTCAGGGCAGCTACCCACCTGGAATGCTGCCCAGTCAGAACACTGTCTCTGAGCTCCCAGGAGCAAGTCCATGAACTAAAGATAAAAGTAACATAAAATGGTGGCTAAACCTATCTCATAGGCTATGCCACTATGCTTTATGGTCAGAGTCTTTCAGGCGGGCTGATTTTGCAGGGAGATTCAAATCAGCACAGAGGTCTACAGTCCAGGAGTTTCTTCTGTCCATTTGGTAAACTCTGCTACATCCTCTGGGTCATCTCCAACATTAGCTTCTTTTTTTTTCAGACCCAAATTCTGTAGATTCACATTCTTTTCTTATAGACTCAGAAGAGAAGTGACAGCATAGGATTCAAATCCCCTGGGCCAGGTTAAATTTACCCTTAAATGTGATGTCATCATACATGATGTCAAGCAAGTTGGCAATACACATTATCATAGAATCATTGAATGGTTTGGGTTGGAAGGGACATTAAAGAATGTCTAGTTCCAACTCCCCTGCCATGGGCAGGGACACCTTTCACTGGACCAGGTTGGTCAAAGCCCCATCCAGCCTGGCCTTGAGCACTTACAGGGATGAGCATCCACAGCTTCTCTGGGCAACTTTTTCAGTGCCTCACCACCCTCACAGTAACTATCTGTTTAACTCTTAGAAGATTTTTAAGTCTGGCTTAAGTCAGCCTTTCTGACTGTGAACATTATCATACATTCCTGCACAAAGACTATCATGTTTGGAGACAGGATGTGCACATCTTGCTATGGTAAGTACCCTACTATTCATGGTGCTCAGACATCAATGGTACCTTTTTTCAGAAGAGAATACTTCTCATTTGAGTTTAAATATTAAACTGTAGATGTAACGTCCAAATTACTTTTTTCATAAATAAATTTTCATGATGATATGCTTAGCTAGCTTTAATTGAATATTGCTTAATTTTTTCTGCTATTTGTTTTAATTATTTGCAATGTGATATACAAAATGGTCTCACAAAAGACTAAAAGCATATGCATTTAATATAGAATAGGAACATGTCTGCCATGGGTTCAAACAGTAAACTAGAAAAGAGGATAAGTTAAAAAGTCTGCAGGATGTTTTAGCAGCCACCCGTCATTCTCTAAATTTTGCTTGACAACTACATTTTACTTTTAAATAAAACTAGCATGTATGTCTTGATATGATCAGATTCATTGGCAGTTAAAATCTTGTAAATTCTTGATCACGGGAAGACTTAATCACCTCAAAAATACTTCAATGAAGTTTCAAATTTATCTTTTTATTAATTACTCCTATGTTGTATCTTTCCTTCTTAGACCCAACTAGACAGCAATTAAAGTTGTGCAAATAATCATCTTCCTGCAGACAAAGATCTTCAAGGAATATGTTTCTTATCTTAAAGATAAGAATGAACTTATTTGGACAAAAATGGAGTTTTTCATTAAAGACTTTGTGGAAAAATAAAGAAGGAAAAATGATTTCACAATGTCATTAAGTCAAGTTTATGAAACAAGCTTCAGGGTTTTGCGTGTAAAAACAACATCAAACTCTTCTTACAATCATCATGCTTCTTTAACACTGTTTGCTTCCTCTTATGCCTCTGGTGAAAAAAATATCATCACTTGAAATATTAAAATGCTGATAAGAAAACCAGAAATGATTTGACATTGGAAAGTAATAGTTTCTAGATGGCAATTACTTCTAATAAAGCAATATATTAGGTACTGACACTGATACGTTTCCTTAGAATGTTGTTCATGCTTGAAAAAAGCAGGGTGGGCTGGCACAAATGCTCTCTTTGCAACAGCTGTTCAGATTAATGTTACAGACGTGAAAATAGTCTCAAGGCAGAACACTGACTGTAATTCTGTTTTCACACTGTATAAACCATTTTGACTTTTACCATATTCCCATGCTTTCTGAGGGGAGCTGATTTCATGCTTAACAATGCGGAACAGCTTCATAATCCAGTTATCTAAATAAATTCCGTCAAGCTTTAAATACTTTAAATGGAACCCCTAACATGAAGCTACTGATGTTACTATTCCTTGGTGTAAGTGATTGAACTAGGAGGAAGACCAGCAATCTGCTCTGCTGGAATCCGTTCTCACAGATCTCTCATGACTTTGGAAACCTCTTTCCTTTGGTGTTTTCTGTTTGTTTGTTTAAATTTTTTTCCTAAAAATTATATTACAAGCAGAATTTAGGGTCTTCTGTAAGTTGAAGCCTCCTTACATGATCCTTGAAAAACAGATATCTTAAAAAACTGGCCCTACTTTTCAGTAATGACAAGTAGAAATGTGCTGCTCTTCATTCAGATCCTTATTATCCAGCACTGGAACACCATGCAAAAGCTGACTGTATTACATTCATCTGCTGATAAGCTGTATATAGAAGCCTATGTTTACTTAGGTGAAACATCATTTACTGTTCCATACCAGTGTTGCTCTTAAGTATTTGATAATCGACTATATAGTCCATAAGTTTCTTTCACATATAATAAATTTATGATCACTGATTATTGCAAAAGTTTGACAACTTTTTACACTAAGTTCCTTTATTATGGCTCAGGGTATAAATCAAAGGTGCTACGCTGCTTCTTCATTCTGGGAATTAAAATGCTTTGAAGTGGTAAGAACAGGAATCTTGGAGATGACAATTAGCAGCTTTCTTGGATTACCAAAGTTAGTTCTAGATATTACAGTTTAGAAGGTTAATAAGCAAGCTCTGATAATGAAATCTGAATCTTATTCACAATTTTAAAGACAGGAGCTATTCTAATGAAAATAATAATCATCTGTTCTGTAGATATCCTTGCCTTGCCTATGTATAACTCTCTCCACACCCTTTTTTAATTCCCTATGACTATCAATCCTATATCTTCCTATAACTATGCCTTGTTTAGATTCCTTCCTTGCTGTCTGTTGGCCAGCATCCTTTGAAGTCCCATTTCTCCTAGAAATACTGCTAAAACAATCACTTCCCCCTAATCCCTTAATTAAAGGTCCTATTTCCTTTTTGTTTGTTGTTTTGGTTTTTGTTTGGTTTTTTGTTTGTTTTGTTTTTTTCATATATGAGTTTTAAATAAATTTAAGCAGTAATTCCAACAAAAAGGGGTTTTTTTGTCATCCAGAGGGATACTGAAGTCAAAAAAGAGTAAACCACAGAATTGTTTTGGTTTTGTTTTTGTTTTGTGGGTTTTTTTTTTTAATTTAAGATCCTTATTATTTTGAAAATATTCTTGGTTAACAGGAAAGATATACTGTGAATGAATATCTCCGACTGCTCATTTATCGACCTCAGTTACATTACAGGTGCGGAAGTCTGAATAAGCAATTGATTTATATCACTGTTAAGTGCTGACATTTATTTCCCCAACAAAGTTTAACTATTTGTGCAGAAGCATTGCCTGATAAGCAATATAACTTCCACTCGCCAAAGGTATCTCATTTTTCCAGCTGGAAATATGGAGGTACCTTCTTTGCACTGGGACAAAGTTCCTGAAGTGTATCATGAGTACATTAAAATACAACAACTGAATTGAGTTCAGCAGAAATCAGAGCAGCTTTTTTCACTTTCATGCAAAAGCACCTATTCTATTAAAGATGGAGCCACTCATATGACAACTGCCTAAACTAAATACAGGATGAAATTTTTGTGGATGTCTTTATAGCAGACTTTCCTTCTCAAAAGTTCTAGGTGATGCAGGCTGGACACCGTCAAACAATTCATCCTTTGAGCTACTTTCTGACATGATCTCACCCGTAACTTTCTCAGACTTCAGCAGGGATCTGGACAAATTAGTGTGGGGGTCAGTGATCTATTTTGTAGCCTGCCCTTCCCAAAGGACCTCCTCGTCTTTGGTTTTGATCATATGATCACTGTTAATTACTGCAAACTGATTTAATAACTTTACTAATAATATAAAAAAAGGTACATTTCATACTCTTGATTATGAACAAAATGAGATCTGACTGCTACTATCAGGTTTTGATAAATATTTAGGGGCATTTTCTTAAGAGAAATAATGCAGACCTTTATGATAGACTGAATTACAAAGAAAGGAATTTGAAAACATTTAAAGACCAAATTGTGATTAATTGTATGATTATATATTTTAAGGGGAATAGCAGGTTCCTTTATACATTTTAAATAATTTTTTTTTCCTTTGTCCAAAAACAGTTTGTTTGAAAATAGTGAAGCTTGCAAAACGTTCAGTGAATTGAAATTATAGTTCTTCAAATAGGAATTTTCACAGACGTTGCATAGTCTCAACAACATGGAAACATTGCTCATCAATGCTCATCTGGGTCTCAATCTAGTAAACTATTTAAATATATCAGGTTAGTCTACAGTTAAATAAGTGGGAATTTAAGCTTTACTGACTGAGAACCTTGTAAAAAATGAGTTAATAAATTGTAACATTTTTCTCCAAAGTCAAATAAAGATTGAAAAATATTAACAAAGCTAAGAAAAGTTCCTTTTTATCTGACACACATTGTTGCCATTATTGCCTTAAAAATATGATTTAAGGAGTAAGGTCTGCTTATTCTTTCTGCCAAGGTGTCTCACTTACATCTGTCTATATCTACTGATTTCATTCAGTAAACCAGTATATTTTACTGCTACCATACATAGTAAATGATGTATATTTCTGAGTTTTGAATCTGAATTTTTTAAAGGACACCTGTTTAAGTGTTATAGTCTCTGGAATACTAGGCAAAAAGAGACTCTGGCCATGTTCTCCTGTTGCATTTTCTTAGAAAATGATTTGCGACTATCAATAACTATTGACACAAGTAAAAAAAGTAACTTTTGGAGAGACCTTTGCATAACTCTGCAGTAAAGAAGTGCTTTAAATATATAAAAAACTAATGAGAAATAGAAAATACTGCTGCTACTTACCGAGTTACAGCTCGACTATTAAAATGCGGCCGTAATAGTCATGTGTGTAATGCTTTATATTCTCAAAGCTCTTTCCAAATATTTATTACAGTATTTCCAAAACAGTGAATAAGGAATAGTCACTTAGACTTACCCACATTTAATCTGCCTGTGACTTCCCCATTTGAATTGCGAGCATTCACAGTCACATTGTGAGTAGACTGGAGAAGCAGTGATGAGTCCTAAAATATGGAGAAAACAAACACTATGTTAGGCAGAACAATTACAAGTATTAACAATTTTCAAAATTTAGTCTAGTGCTGATATCAACTCAGTCACCAAAAAGATCTTTGCAGCTACAAAACTATCCACAAATGCCATCAAATAATGGGGGTAGTTATTTCTGATTACTTAACTATACCAGATTTAAAATAAGAAAAAAAATTACAGGGAATAATTCAGGTGAACAAAATCTGTCTTACTGCACCAATGAACATGGCTGCTAACATTTTATCTTTTGGAAAAAATGCTTAAGTACTGGATCTACTACAGTCTACAAGGTAGCCATTTAATTGAGTGCGAGCATTCCCCTTTGCAAATTCATATTGTTGTATTAACTTGGCAAGAAACACGCATGTGCATTCTGCTTCCTCAATGGTCCATGCAATTTCTACACTGTGGCTTAATTTTGGCACCTGGCACTGACTCTTCTGGCAAGGAAGTTCCAACAGTGAGTGATGGAGAAAGTGGCAGGTTGACTAGATCAATGCTGACTTTAATAGAAGACAGTACAATTAAGACTGTTAGTCTAAATTAAATTGTCTCGCAGTCTGCCACTCTGAAGTATGACAGAAGTATATCAGTGGAATGAACAGCATCACCTTCTTGTCCACATCCCTGAATCATAATTTGATCTGGGACATTTGCTGAACAGTCAGAGTCTCATGCCTACCCATCATTCTGTGCTACTGAAGGAAGCCAGGGCATGCCAAGCAGGTGTCATTGGTATCTTCAGTCATGCCAACCATACCTCACTGCAATCCAGAGTGGCTATCAAGGCAATTCAACATTTCGTGTCATTCTTGGACTGCAGCCAGAATGGAATTGCTTCACCAATGCCAAAACATCCCATTGTGTTAACTCATGGCTTCTTATTGTGCTTGTTGAATTCCTCCCAGGTGAAGTACCATTTCCATTACTCATTCGCAGACCTTGCACTGTACTTCAGGCCTGTTGAAGCCTCCCTAAGGTACTCCTTGTCTTGAACAGGAGATGAAAACCTGTTCTGAAAGACCCAGCTGCTCACTGTGCCCCACCAAATTAGATATACAGACAATAATGAAACCAGTTCATAGCAAGAGACCTGAAAGGGGGCATTTAGAAGCGTCTCAAAAATTTGTGAGGAAGGCACAGAGTGGGTTCTTCTTATGTTTTTACTTAATTTACCACCTGAATCATCTTTAAATGCAGCTGATTTTCAGGGGGATTATAGTGGCCACTGTCTTTATTTGGCATTAACTATTAGAAAACCACCCAGGTGCAGAAGGTCTGATCATGCTCATGTAAATCAACAAATTGTAGATACACTGGTAGTTTTTAAAAATGCGAGGAAGTGTTTTGCAGTACAGGTGCTTTCATACTAAAGCACACTTTTTGTCTGAACGACAAGAACTTAGTAGCTGATAAAAATGCCTAAGCAGATCTCAACTGCCAAATTATCAGGGGATACATGACATGAGGAGGGTATTAGCAAGCTGCCTGCTTGTGACCTCAGAGGAGATACTCATTCCTAGATAAATGCATTTGTAATTACTGGAATATTGTTAAAGATCAGTCTTTTTCACAGCTGTGGCTTCTGGTACTTTTTCTGAACAAGGGAGACTGTGCGGCACCATAAATAGCTCTAACCTCTGAAAATAACTCCCAAGTCATGTTCTTGTTGTAATTTAATACTTAAGAGTATTAGATAACCTCAGAATTTTGAGCACGTTTTATATGATGAATTATAGTACAAACACTTATCTAATAACAGTGGTAGATGCAATACCGAGTTTGATTCAAATTTACACTTTTTTAAAAAAACAAAACCCCAGTATCTTACAACTAAGAAGATATGCCCTCAAAAGAAGTCACTAAGTGAGCAGAATAAATGAATCTCCTTTTGTAAATTGTATCAGGAAAGAGTGAAAGCTAACAAAATTTTAAAAAATAATGAAAATGTCTTAGGAAAAAATTAAGTCATGTGTTAGAATGAACATTAATGGTAACAAGTTAGTATGAAGTGGAAAAAGAAGTCAACAAAGATTGGGTAAATATAATACCTTTAAGTAGATGTCTAAATGATGCACAAATCTGGGCATCTTTATTACATTTATGTGATTGCCACTGGTTGATTTAAAAAATAAGTTAGTAATTTGTAATATCAAATGTAAATGAGAATAAACTGTATTCTAACCAGTAGCTCCCACGTATGTGGTTTTGACTAATTAAAATCTAGCTACATATTAAAAAACTCTCATCTTTATCTGTCATTGAAAATGTATTAGCAAAGATACAATGGTGTTGGACTCACAATGAAGGCATAAACTTATAATAGGCTCCAGAGATGATACACAGCAAGTAGATTTTCTGCTACACATTGTCTTAGCACTTTGAAGACCTCATTAGGTGAAAAATGCTGTTAGGAGACTGCAAGGAGAAAACTATTCAGGAAAGGGATATATACTCCTATGATAGCTGTGATGGGCCCAATTCTCTAAGACAAACTTAGAAAAAGAAGGCATAACAAATAAGTAACTCTATGAGAATAAATATATAGATTGCACCCAGGAGATCAAGCTACAGGCAATTAAGCCTCTAGAGAGTTTAAATATTTTAAAAAGTAAGGAAACAAACAAACAGAAAACCTGTGATGAACTATCAGTGGGCCAGACAAGCATTAGCCTGAAGGCTCTAATTAATGCATACTACTAATGATCACGATGGGTCATTAGCCAGCTAAGCTTATATTAGATGCTGCCACACCTCTTTCTTCCTACATTGTACTAAATGTATTAAGAGCTGAAAGGAATATTAAGAGAGCACAAATGGTAGCTTAACGTTGCATAACGATGTTTGGGAGTACAGAAAGTTCTTAAGTATTAGCTATGTTGGTCTTACAAAGTTACATGTCTTACTGGATAAACAACCTCAAGGGAAATTCATTTATGCACATAAATAGTTTTCCCACTGCCTGTCAAGCAGAAAAGAATATAGCGTAAGAAATAAAATGGAAATACAGATTGAGTAAGGGAATTTCACTGTCTTAATTAAGAACTGTTCCTGATACTGGAAATACTTGTTGCAGAAAGAGGGGAAAAGAAAGGCTCGATATAAGTAAAACATATTGGCATTACTTAAATTTTAGTAATCAAGTATTTTAACAACCTCATTCTGAAATATTTAATTACATTTTCTCTTGCTGTAGCAACAGAAAAAGTTTTTCTGTAGGTTCAGAAAAGTGGCTATTTCTTCTTGTTTGAAGATATGAAAGAGTCATATTTGGCTTTTACTGCCACTAAAATAGTACTTTATTCAATGAAATGTCTCATTGGTTGCTGATAATGTTCATAAAACAAGACTTTATTTTGTGAGAGTTTAGATTATGGTCAATAGATCTGAAAAATATTGCTGGCCAGAAGCAGATAACCCTCTAAAAAAAATTCACTGGAATAAGTTTCAGAGTCCCCCTGGATAATTAAAAAACAATTCAGATTCTCTTTTTGTTTTTCCAGACCTACTACTTCCACACAAATCTTTCATAACATTCCCATTCTTGGTGACATTTTAAAGTTAATCTGTTTGATATATATTTTCTTCGATTATGTTATTCTTTTTTTTTACCTCAATAATAACAACAGCAACAAACTTTTCTGTCTTTGTAAACAAGATTAAATCTTAAATCTTTCTATTTAGACTTGTAGACCTTATATACACAAGTACATGAACACATCATACATTTGATAACATTGTTCTAGAAGTGACAAAATCTGAATTTGTTAGAGAAATTGTAACTTTTCCAGTGGGGTCCACTAATTTTAGAGATACTGAAGCTATTGTGTAGTGGATGAATAAGCAAAACAAATAGTTTCATAGAGAAGCCTGTGTTTTAAAATAATCTCAGTAAAAATGATGAAAATCTTTCCACACACTCTTAAAATTTTGGCAGTAATGACAACCTTTATAAATCCTTTTTGAGCTACTGCTTATGACATGCCTAAGAGATAAGTGTTAGTTCTGCCATAGCATCAGAACACTGACCCGGTAAAGTATGCAGAAGTATGTGTGTATAGCATTACAGAAAGATTATCTGCTTACCACTCTAGAATGGATTTCTTTGGCATAAAGAGGGAATAAGAATTCAGATTCCCCTTCCAGTCGAAGACCTTCTTTTGTAACACGCAGGTGTCCCATTCCAGTCTAAGGAGAAGATGGAAGAATTACGCATATTTTGTTACTGTTACCATATTTATTTTGTGTTCTTTTCACAAACTATACACTTCTAGAGCTGCCTGCCTCCAGTCTATTGGTAAAGATACAAATAGTAAAAGTGTTCAAAATTTTAAGAATTCCTTATTTCTTTCAAGAGCGATTTTTCTTTAAGAAATTGCATGTTTCAAAGAGTTAGTCAACTTGGTGATTTTTTTTTTTTTTTTTTTTTTGGAGGAGGAAGGGGAGAGTGGGCAGGATTACAGTATTACAGTCATTACCTTAAAAATAAGTACATTTGTATTGCTATGCTGAAATAGTTTTGTACTTGCCTTCTAAAAATTTTATGAACAATAAACTTCTACATAAGAGTACTCCCATAAAACAAACCTTATATTAACATGTCAAGGTTTATTCTATCAATAATGTGTTTTACAAAGAATGTAATACTTCTAAGCCTCCTGAAGAGGCAAAGAGGGATTTTTATTTGCTTCCCTTTTCAGTAATTACCTCCTTCTTTTAATTAATTTTTAATTCATTGGTTTAGGTTTTTTCTCCTCTAATTGTAGGTCAAGGCTCTATCTCTCACATTATCATGTACCTTTTTCTCTATCACCTGCTTCTTAGTTTTTGTACCTTCATCATTCTCTCTTAGTCACTCCCTCCTGATTTCAGCTGATACCTTATTTCATTCTTTTTACTTTCTTTCATCATTATCATATTATTGATAATGTGAAAAATGAATGAGTAATTACTTCAGTAAGTACATCTGAGGACTTCCAGGCTTCAGCTGCAAGGTATTTTACAGGTATTTAGCAAATTTGTAAAGGATTCACATCCTTTCCTGCCATAAAAAGTGACAGAAAACATAACAAAGAAGTGCAGCCTTTTGGCTTGGCCATATGTGAAAATATTTCAAGACAACTGCTTCAGACTACAAGGAGTAAGTGGGAAGGCTCAAAAAACCCCAATAAATCCAAAAAGTATTTCTACTCAAAATAGTTTTCATATTGTTCTCCACATAAGCAGAATAGACACATAGCAAGCCACTGATGATACCTCTTCATCTAATGAATTATGCTTACCACTGATGGAAGTTATAACTTGAAGAGACTGTAATTATTTTCAAATATATGATCAGTCTAATCAGATTATGCGTTATATATATACGTAATACTAAATAACATGTCAAACCAGCCTTCAATGAAAAACCAGAGCTATTTTTTTTTGAGCAGGCTTGAAAAGAGACAAAGAGAAAAACAAGCTTTGCTTAAATTCCCTAAGGTAAGAAATATTCATTCACTCCACTGGGAAGTACAACTGCAATTTTTCCCCAGCAAGGATTTGTTTCAGGAAAGAGGCTTTTAGAATAGCTATTTATGGAATCTGTTTTTCAGGGTCAAATATTTTACTGCTTTGAAATATATAATGTACTGACTATTCTCAGTGGAAATAAACACAACTTCTAAATTCTAGACCACTGCGAAGCTTTTAAAAAGTACCCACTATGTACGGATATATCCCATGAGGCAAAATTAAAATAATATCCGTGATGAGCTCCCTATGGCTTGCATGACAATTTCTAGCCAGCACTGACTGATTTAGAAATATGTTTTTCTATTGAAGACTACGGACAGTTTTTTCTAACCTATAACACAAAACAGATACCACTTCAACTTCATAAAAACACAGAGGTTTTAAGACAAACACTTTGGAAAAATATGACATGAAATATTAGGATATTCTAAAGAAGGCCAAAAAAAATCTTTAATTAACCAAATTTAGGGTCTCATAATTTGGTCTGACCTCATGCCTTCTCCCATCAGGTGAAAGTAGATTATATTAGCTACTGGGTTTAAAGACAGATTGCATATTTTTATGGAATATAAAGAACTAAATAATATGTTATAGAGTAAGTACAAAAAAAGTGACATTGACAAATCTGAAATGTAAGAAGGCAGACAAAGAAGTAGCAATTAAATCTTGCTCTGAAGCAGACTGGGCAAAATTAACAAACTCCTGGATGGCAACTCCTATTCTCACTTTGGCAGGAAGTTTTTATTAGAGACAAAAAAAATTATGTGGAAAAAGATTATGCAATTTACCCAGCACACGGTTTCTAATGGATTCAGATTTCTCAGTCATGATTATTCTACAAATGCTATATAGATAAAGAAATGTCTTTGACATAAAGAATAATACGCTGTATGACAAAACTTAGCCCTTTCAACTTATCTGTAAGTTTATATTTTTAAATAAATCTAGTAATATCACTCAGGATTACTTTGTAGAAGTTCACCCTCAAGTATATCCTATTTTCTTCATCAGATATTTCATTTAAGCATTGACACAAAGCTTACATTCTCACATATTTGCATAAAAGCCTCATTATCCATTCTCACTGACCACTTGGGAAGTGCAAAACCAGGGAAATTTAGACGTGAGTTATGTACATAAATGGCTATCTGTGACGACTAACATAAACTTTGTAAGATAAATGCAAACAAAAAAAATACAGATTTCATATAATGAAATTACCGTTGTGATTGGAAACAATTATTATGTCCTTAGTACCATGATATTTGAGCATCTTGAGATTGTAAAAGTACTGAGAAATGCAGTACTGTGAGATGGGGAAATTCTATTACTCGCCTTTTAGATTTGGCACACTGAAGTTACATTGAATATAAGAGAGAGGGATTTAGGATAAAAACCACCTTAATACACTGAGATTCAGTGCTAAGTTCCTTGAATAGGCAGAGCCCAATCGTTATACACATGTTCTCTCAACCATTACTCTGCTTCTTATATTACCATTTAGGAGAAGCCAATTATTATTTACTGTGACTTCCTCAGTGATAAACAAACTTGTGCTTTCAGTTTCAAGGATTTGATTCTGTTCCTATTCAAATAATTGAATTAAAATATTTCTATTGACTTGAGGAAGGGGTCCAAACATCAGTGAGACGTGGACTTTGATGCACTTATGCAACAAGACATTGATTAGGGTGAGGGAAAAAGAAGTGCTTCATTAAACATAGCAGATGTATGGCAAACCTGAATTTCGATTATCCTGATGCTGGTGACTGTCACTGCATGAGTGTGCTGAGCCCTGAGCTGTAGCACAGTGCTGTACCTATAGCTGAGACTCACATTTTCTAATTACTCAAAGCCCTAAGTGAGGCAGGGACTCAGCTGTACAGAAGAGAAGGATGAAATGGCATCTCCCTAAGACAGTGAGCAGATTTTGTTATTGCTGCAAGGAGTTGATTAGGGTGGAAACTGCTGGCAGCTGCCAAATTCTTGTGCACCAAAGATGCAGTTCAGTGTTAGTGTTCACAAAGGTGTGACCAGTTTTCATTTCAGAACTGTTAGGCATATTCTAATTGAAGCAACAGGATGTCTTCAACAACAGTACAAGATTTTTTAATAATTTGAAAATGCTCCCTAGCAGGTAAGTGTTTGTAGAAACAGAGACGAGGCCTTATACAAAAAATTCAAGCTCTGAATGGATTCAAGCTTATCAAAAGCCTTCTTGATTGAGAAATCCTAGTCTAAAAGACATTTGACAGCTGTTCAGTGAATTACGTACATAACGATACTCTAAACCACCTGAAATAAATAGCCATCACTGCAGAATGCAAGACACATTGTGTTACAGGGCATCTGGATGGAAGGATGTGTTATCTTGGATGTGTTATCGTTCTCTCAGACTCTAAACACAGACTCTAGACTACTAGGAGTGGAAAACAAGCAGATATAGCCTTGGGGTTCTTGCAGTCACAGTGAATTACTTTCAGGTGGCTAAGCCTCATGCTGTCTTTGACATACGGAATCGAAAGAGCATCAGATGATTTATTTGGGATTTATCTCCCAATAATATGACAACATAGGTCTGCTGCTGCAAGCATGTGGCCCTTAGAAATGACCATGAGGCATGGGAGGCATTGATTCAGTTTACAATGAGTATTTCTAGTAACCTACATTCAATTAATAACTGTAAATTGTATTTTCCTACCAACACAAACTGATGCACACATGGCCTCACTACATTTAGTCAACTGCTCTTCATATCATATGTCATATCGTGTCATATCATATCATCATCTGGCACCTTCTCAGCATTAGACTCAAATGCAGTCCTCAGACTCCTCTAGACAAGAAAAATTAAACTTCTGGTCCATGTATCAGCTAATAGCTGCACAGGAAGATATATATTTTCTTCTTCTGGGGAGATATCAAATACTGGAAAGACAGGCCAGCACATGTGTTGGCATGGTTATAACAAAAAATTCTGAAAGTTGATTCAAACATTAGCTTTAACAGACATTCAATTCAAATCAAGTAGCTTCTGTCTCAGGAGTTAATAGCATGTTTGATTTGCAATATCTGCTCCCTGAACATTCAACTTTTCCAAATATTAAAAGTTCTCACATGCTGTAGGGGCTGAATGGAACTGATAATGATATTAACTTCAGAGTACAGAGGATGCTGCATTTCCACTCAGTTAATACTTTATAGGATATTTACATCTTACTTCTAGGCCAGACCAGGGAAAGATCTCGTCAAGTTCAGACCAAGACATCAATTGTTGTGCCCCAAAGCTAGTTCAATTAATGGCTTTATAGATCCAGCTTTCACTGCAGTACTTCTTGCAGCAATTGCTATTTAGAGAACTTGCTTTGCAAACAAGAGTGTACTGTTTCATTGAGATAATAGGACTGTGGGTAGAGATTGTTAAAGAGCAATCAGCAAAACAGGACTGGTAATGAATCTGATGAAACTCTCTGTTTGACTTACAATATCAATTTTGGAGCTAAGTACGTGCTCGGTATAATAACAGCTTCATCTCATTTTGTGTTGCAAGGACTCTACTTGCTGGGCTCAGACAGAGAAAGTTATCCAACTCACCTGCCTAGATGACAGTGCAATCTTTGACAGAAAAGACAATGGTCAAATCAGAGAAACAGCAAACCCTCTCGGTATGCAACTTGTCTCACAAGTTTTAGGGATGGATATAGACTTAAACACCCTTTATAGGGTTGATAATATTTCATGATCTAGAAAAGTAGATGGCCACTTTGTACTCAACAATTTTGTAAGAAAACAGCTATGTATGATGCAAATTCACCATACCATTGATGGTTGCTTATTTTTTATAAGATTTCTGTTGTAAAATAGGATTAATATTTAAGATGCATACTTTCAACACATTTTCAGGTCCTCTTTGTTCTGATATACAGAATAACAAAGTTCCTTGCATAAAGAAAGGTATTAATTAAAATAGGTGTTACTCAAGAGGAAAAAGTATCTTCTCAAAACAGATTCAGTTCCACCTTAATTTCCTTGTTTAGCAAGGACCAAATTCTGTCTTTGGTTCTGTACTTCACAGATATTTAAAAGCTGGATAATAATCAGATACTAAAAATGTTATTACATCTGGCATTACATCTCCTGTGTTAAAAAAAACAGACTATTAAAAATAGACTACTACTCCCACCGCTACATATATTTATTCAGGAATTAAGTTTTTGTAAATTGGCTAATTAATTTTATTATATTAACATTTGTAATCATGCACCTTAGCTGAAGAAATGGAATTAATATTTTCCTTTGATTGGTAAAGGTTGACAAAAGGATATTCTTAAATTAAGTTCTTAAACTTGCATGTACACTATAATCTCACTGTACTCAGATTTTTTATAACTCTTTATCAATATTAGGAATTTTTCCAACAATACATTTTAAACAAGTGTTCTTCCACACTCTTACATGCACATAATTTGATTCATAATATAATTCAGATTAATCAAATGCCTTAAGAAAATACATTTTATATATACATAAATGGGTATCACTACTGAGAAGTCTTATTTTCTCTGGTAACAGTTTTTCTGCAGTAAGTGTCTCAATATCTTTCTATTCAACTATTAGTCTTTGCATAAAATATTTAAATATTCACTGTCTGATAGAGACAATGGGAAAGACTATAGGCAAATTGTTTTTAATTTAACAGAAATATAGCAAAATGGAGCTGTTCAGAATTATTCAGAGTAAAAACTATGGGATATTCATGTTCTGACATGATGAATTAGGATTAGAATTTGTGAATAATTAAATAATTTATTTCATTTGAGCATCAAAAGAATGCAATATTCTCAAAATGGCAACTAATTCAATGGAGCATCCACTGTTAATCACAAAATGCATGGAAAGGCTGTACAGGTTCACTGGTATATGACTCCGTAGTGAAGGAGAATTGCTGTGAGTAAGTGTTCTTTGTTGTACATTTTCATTGCTGTCTGGTCTGAGGTCTGATTTTAAATATTCCAAACAACTGAACATCTCAAATTTATGATATTAGGCATGATGTTACATAGTCTAGTAAGTCTCACTGTCAGAAAGTGTTACCTATTAAAATTTTGCGTTCTTAATTAATCACATTCCTAGTTTTTATTTTATATTGCCTCAAGCAATTCCCTTTGTCTTTGTAGCCTGAATTTGTCAAGAGTTTAAATAGTTGTTTACATGAGTTTTTGATTATAAAAGCAATTATTTTATTTCAAAATACATATAGTATATGTAGATTTAGACCAGCATCATTATCAGCCAACTAATATGTATATATAGTAAGATTATAAATAGTTTCCATTTCAACATTTCTTATTAAATGAAATATCAACAAATTGTTATTGCCTTATAGGAAACTTGGGAAAATAATTAAAAAATAATTTTTAATACTTTGTCTATATTCATTGTTAATTGCCCATGAGAACCCAAAAAGATTAAAAAGGTGTTATGTCTGACATAAAATTTCTGGGAACAGCTACACAGGTAGAGCACTCACCAATTACAAGTAAGCCACAAGAAGAAAACACCTGTGAATATTATTTGGAAAACCCTGTATTTTTTTGTCTAACTGTAGCAATTTTCCTATTTACTCCGGTGCCAGAAATGTATGTGCATAAAAGTGAAGTTCACGCTCTAGCTTAAATGTGCAGAGACCCTCCTAATTCTTGTTGCCTGTGTCTCTATGTCTCACTGAATTGCAGGCACAAGAGCAGGATCAACATTTTCCTGTTATCAGGAAAAAACATGCTTAGAATATGCACTAATAGACTGATATTGTGTGCTTGGCCCTCCATATACATAGTTAATTCTTGTCCTGATGACTTGTGGTGTTCTAAGGCTTAGTATTGGGACTTGACTTTCTTCTTGTTAGTGACTCAGACTCTAGTAAGGTTTAACAGGGATGGCAGAAGAATTTGGGATTGAGTGCAGATTCGAATCATGTTTGACAGACAGTGCATCTAAAACTATAAAAACCTATTTACTTTCCTTACACTGTGCTTAAAGTTTTTGCCAGAGAAAAACTCTGCTATGTGCCAAACTCCACGCTGAAGAAAAGCTACTAGTTATCCCGGGGAATACTCTAGTTGCATTACTATCTGTCCTTAACAATATAAAAGAGCACAATCACCTTTCTTATTCCAGAAGACCATGATAACTGGGGCATCCACTAAAATCCATGGAAAACATGGGTTTCTCCGTCAGAGGCTAAGACAAGTTTGGAATAATCTTTGACACACAACTGTTCCTGGTGTTATGATAATGTAGAAGAACCTAAATAATATAATAATTGAATTAATCAGGGGTTTCTGAATAAGATTTGCTAAAGCATTAGAAATGGTATTCATCTGACCAGGTGCATTTTCCACATCTGAGTTTTGGAGCACTAGACAATCCTGGACTAGGACTAGCATATCTCCAGCCTGTCTAAGCCCCTCTGAATGGCAGCCTGAGCCTTGAAAGTATTGAATGGTACACCCAAACTTGTATGACCTGCAAACTTAGTGAGCAAACATCTGGCCACCTCTTCCAAATAATTGATAAAGTTGTTGAAAAGGACCAGTGACAGGACAACTGCAATGATTATTACTGGCCTCCACGTAGACTACAATATTTTATTATCTGCCTTCCAAGCCTGACTATCCAGGCAGTTTATTTTTTATACTTAGCTGTTTGTCCACTCTTCATGTCTGTAATGTCTTAACTAGGGTTCAAGAATACAGTGGGAGAGAGAGTCAAAAGCCTTAGTGAAATCAGGGTAAATGATATCTCGTGCCCTCTCTTATTTCAGACATTTTATCATAGGAGGTAATCACATTGGTCAGGCATCACTCACCCTTAGTAAATCCACGGCCTCCTTTTCTGGACACAGGTGTAACACTACCACTCCCCCCAGTCATCGAGGATTTCCCCAGTCTCCAAAAAATCTGTCAAACATTGCAGGGGGTGACTTTGCAACAGAATCAGACAGTTCTCTCTGCACCTATGGATGCAGACCACCTTGTTGCCATTTGCTCTTTGTAATTCTTAACCGAGGCTGAGTTTTGGCTTTCCTGGACAGGAAGCCTGACACATCCTGGCCCAGACAATGTTTCTATATTTCTTCTTTGTAGCCTGTCTTTCAGCTCAGCTGGTTAGAGGGTGGTGCTAATAACACCAAGATTGTGAGGTCAATCCCTGTACAGGCCATTCACTCAAGAGTTGAACTCTGTGATGCTTCCCTTCCAACTCAGAATATTCTGTAATACTGCTTTTTTGCATTGAAGTTCCATCACAAGTAACCTGCCTAGCTAAGCCAGGCTACTTAGCTTCCCAAACCTCAGGACAGATCATTCCTACATTTGCAGGATACTGTCCTTAAACTTCACCAAGCTTTTCTGCTTAACTTTACTCTTCAGATTTGGCTCCCATGGGATCTCATGAGTAACAGATCCAGCTGTGAGGTACCTTTAATTGTCCCATCCAGAAGCTACTACTGACACCCTCTAGAAATCTTTACTGCTTTGATCCTGCCATGCTTGTCCTTTCAGCAGATATGAGAGATGTTAAAGTTCCCCTCTTTCAGACTGACTAGACCCTTCAGAATTGTCCAAAAATTGTCCAGAATTGTTCAGGACTTCTGACATCCTCACCTTGTTGAAGCCCTAAATCCCTTATGATTCTTTTTTTACAGGTAGCAGTCCTCTTTAGTTCTCAGAAAGACTCATTATGTTAAGAACGGAATCTGGAATTTCCATTACATGCAAAATTTGATATGTTGTCCAGGGGAAAAAAACCCAACGATTTTTCAAACTGATTTTCATGCAAAAATAATGCTAGTTTTTAAATTACTCTATTTCACCTTATTCTCCAAGCTTGAGGCATAATTATTCGATTCTTTTTTCTCTGAAACAACTGAATATAATGAATTCACAGGTTTCTTCTCTCACCTGCACAAAAAAACTTGAAACTCTGTCCCTCTGAACTCCAAAAGAGAAAAGGAAAAAAAGAATGAGACATATCTGATACCTGTGAATCAATGCGCACAATTTGGAGATGCTCATATGTCTTGTAATTGGGGTAGTATGAGAAAAGGAATATACTTTCTGTTCAGGTTGTTATCTTTTAGTCTAGATTTTATGAAATGAAATGAAATTCTCTTCAACTTCATTTAATGCTGAAGGCCTCTCAAACAATGGGGTTTAGAAAATTTTCTTGTATCATTCCTTCAAGTTCCTACAAGATCAAAATCAATTCCTCTTGCAGCATATCTGTTCATGTTCTCCTTTATCAGGTTAGTTTCTTGGCTAGTATTTATCACACTGTCTGATTTTTTGAGGGCTTCAGACAGGACATGTGTGCATAGATTAATTCTAGGCCAGAGCTTGCTGAAGCTCTGTTTATAATTTCATCATTATTTTAATCTGGATCTCTTAATAGACCTAGTACATGATTTTCGTATACTGCAAGTTATTATTTAATGAAAGATTTAAGGATGCTTTGCAGAAAAAGAGAACAATTTTCATACCATAAAAGAAACCTCGCTGTCAAAATAACAAGTTTGTCAACTTTGAGTGGGCTCATGAAAGGGCTGTGCTATAGAACCAGGCTGATCAATCACTAATGCACCAACACCCCTATGCACAATACTGAAAAACTGTTTTCCTAATAAAACTACATACTACAGTCATGTTAGGTTTAAAGTTTACTTTGAGCATAAACTCTCTCCAGAACTGTACTATAAAAATACCTTTTAAAATGTTTGTCATGTTTTTTCTAAATATGTTTATCGACTGTAGTGAGAATACAACTTGTTTGTTGTGTTATCTTACAGAGAAAAAAGTTGTTACCATCTTATTAGCTATCAATATTTGAATATTCGTAAGAAGGATAATATTTTAATGTATTTTTTAAAAACTAGGGCAAAATATTTTTAAAGTATTAGCTAAAAATACAGTATCTATTATCAATATTAAACATAGTAAATCCTGCAATCTCTACACAATATACTAGGACACATAATAAATATCAGAAGCATTATCATGGTCAACAGTCTAATATTTGCTAAGTAACTGATGATTACACAGGATAATCACAATTGCTTTTAAACTCTTCTCAATAATGGGAATGCTTAATGGGTTAAGTGGGATATATATGAATCAACCAATTTCCTAAATAGCAAATATTTGACAAGTTTGGAAGTCACAAAACATAAAAATCTGATTCTGACAATATGTTGATACTTCTCTTTTTCAAAAAGGAACAAAAAACCTGGAGGCATAAGTGCTTAATTCCATAATTTTTCATAACTATGGAAATATATTATATATTATATAATATTATAATATATATTATATATTATAATATATATATAATTCCATAATTTCTATGACTGTTACACTAATTCTCTACAAATGGTATTTAGACACAGGACAGGTTTGTGTCTTCTAGACTTTGAACATGCAGTTAACATCTACACTCTTTCTTAGACTTAGCAACTAGCGGTGCTTCTCTATGATCGTCTGGGTACCTTCAGAGTTAATTCTTGTCTTGACAGATGTAGTTATTAAACCAATACTCATTAAAAAAGTTCTCCATGACGTTCGCAATGTACTTTTTCTGAGGATTGTGACATAAATGTGTACTTTGCACAAATGTATTTATAGTTAATATTTAGCAGAAACTTAGTTATTTCCCTAGAATTGGTCTTCATTTAGTGACAGAAGTGTAATAACAACAGATAATGGAAACTTTATCTACTTTCTTCAGTAGCAAGGGCAGACCATGGAAATTTATTATTATTATTTTTTTGTTGTTTTAATTTGTTTTTCTTGTAAGAGGTCTACTAAAATTATCTGTGTATCACAACTGCATGTTAGGAACAAATTAGCTTAGCTTCAATATTCACTGATGCATTTTATTGCATGATTAAAGCCATATCTTGCAGACTTCTAAAACTCACCCTTTAACCTACTACATGCAAAATTACATTATATGACAGTGGAGAGCTCTGAAATTTATTTCTGAATTACATAGATGCTTAGCTTTAAGCATGATGTAGTGATAATTACTTCTGAGTTGTAATAAACTATTGGGCAGATAAATTGCTAAATTTTAGATGCTGATAAATAGGAGAAGGAAGCTAAATAACCATAAACTGTCTGCAGTATTTTAAAGCTAAGGAATTTGGTATGAGACAAAGTTACAGCAAACACGTTTATAAAATACCAACTAAACAGAAACACATTTATAAAATATCAGCTAAGCAGAAACTATGAGACAGCAGTAAAATACATTCTCACAGAATGGCTAGAATTCATTGCAATATAAGGTATCAACAACCTCAGTATTTCTAGGTACAGAAATTGCATATAAGGAAATTTGTTCAAAGATAGATATTCTGAAATACTTTCAACCAAAGTAGAAATCACAGTTGAGAAGAAAGAAAAAAGGAACATCTATTACTTACAGAGAAGCTGATGCACAGGCAAAGTAAGTGAATTGGTGAAGCAGGGAAAGGAAGAGAAGATGAAAAGGGTGGAAAATTAAAAAAGACACTTACTGGGGAAAACCACATCACTTTAAGAATCCAAATTGTCAAAGAAAAATTCACAACTAGGATGATAAGCAGGAGGAGAACAAACAGGTAGAGGCAACGTTTTCTCCAGCCATAAATTCCAATTTTGTAGACATATTCATTCTTCGGCCTCTCTAGGCAAGTGCCTGGTGTCGTTGTAGTGTATTGTTCACGTACCATCTGCTATGTAAAGGAAAAAAAAAGGACTGCTTAGTTTCTTGATTTAAATGAAAATATTTTATAATACTCCTAGGAAAATATGAAGATATAACTGTAATAGCAAGTTACTAGAAACTCATATGAAGTTTTACCTGAAAAGCATTTTCATCATGTCCCACTCAACTTACATCTTGGTTTTTGGTACATACAATGTGATGTTTTAATATATGAACTGCATCAACTGCTGTTTTCAGGAGGCTTAAATTTATTCCATCCTATAGAGAATGGCAACATTTTCCTCCCATTTGTCATATTATTCTAATTCTTCCAGCACAAAATATTTCATGAGATCGTATAATAATCTGTGGCTCACAGAACAACATCATTTTACTGTAAAAATAGTTACAAGTGGTAATGGTACCTTGGAAGCACAGGTTTAAAAAGACTGCTCCATACTCTATCATTGACTCAGTAATAAAATGCATTCTTTGTGTTGCCAAACTTAACTGTGTATCAGTTAGAATGCCAACATATATTAAGCTTCAGAATTTGTATGCAAAGAAATGAAACGGTTCTTAATGATGTACAAGAAATAATGATTTCTCAATTCATCAGATATTCTTATTTAAAGATATATCAACAATAAAAACATCACTTTATACTATAGTTCTTAAAGAAGCATTCTTTGAATTTAAAGGAATCTTAAAAGATTGCATTTCCTTAAAACTTGAGGATATTCACTAAGTTACACCTTTACAGCACAGAGACCACCACTAATTCAACCATTCATTAAAACTTACAGTTTCAGCCAAAAGAATAAAAACTCAGCAGCTGAAGCTGCTTATCAAGAAAAACAGTGGGTAGTATCTGCTAATTCACACTGATGGAAAGTAAAAAATAGCCCAACCTCATCATGGAAGTCAAAAAGAAAATAAGTATTGTAAGATCAAGCCCTTCTCATGAGCCAGGTATGCCCACAGGCATCTTATATCCGAAAACTGGTCCACTTTCCTACAATAAAATGCTCCAAAATGAAAGTGCCTTCAAAAAGGTTTTATACAAGGTCTCCTCTCAATTCTGAATTTCCTCTTATCAATCAGATCACTATGCTCTGCTCACACAACTTTCAAAACATGATCAAATTACATCCTTGCTCAGCTGCTGAATTACTTTAAGTTACAGAAGCTCTTTTCAAGTTTTCTGCAGAGCCATCCTGTATCTGTAACAAGCTTGTGGCTCTCGGTTCTAACCCTCATTTTAAAAGGATGTCATCTTTTGTTCCTGTAGCTTCCTAGCAAGACAGAGAATGTAATACAAGTTTACAATTGAACAGAAGTTCATGTATTATCTCTTTATATATATCTGCAGTAGTCACCTTATTTCTGCACTTCCACTAAAAAAACAAAAAAATAATTTGTTGTTTATTTATATTCAAAAATTAGACCAAATCATAATGTAACTTTGCTACAGGCATTATGGTGCAATAATGTACAAGATATCATAATTTTTTTCTGTTACCAGTCTCAGTTACTCATTGTTCTTATCTCAGTCTATGATCTTTACCTTTCGTACCTCCAATTCTCCTCTCCAGCCCGCTCCAGGGGGAGAGGGTATGAGCTAGCAGTGCGTGGTTTGGAGTGTATCACACTAAATCGGAGGATACCATTCCTAAACCAGGACAAATTACATATACCCTAAAATAGGGTACCCAGTTTCTTACTGTTTTCTTCATTACACATAATTGCTAAGTATCAATTGAACAAAAAACAAGATAGATGACAGCTGCAGAAATTTCTGTAGTACCAGAAGCTCTCATCACACGACTGCCTGTTCCTTGTGTTGCTGTTTCCTACATCTTCAAGGTAAATGTTGCAGTAGAAGCACCATTTGCCAAAGAATTTGCCAATTAATTTTCACATCTTCCAGTTTTACGCGGCCTCATCACAGTGGTCTCTGATGTAAGAATTCATCTCACAGTTCAGCACTGGATATCTGAGTCAGTCAACCTGGTCTCCCTTTATGGTCAATGGAGATAAATATCCCTGCTGGGAATTATTTGTCTGACTTATTTTAGAGGTGAATTTTATACATGCAATGAACTGAACCTTAGATGGGTTAAGGTTCTCTTCATCAAAAGAGAAAGAAAGCAAGCACGGGATGACTTTCTCATATGTATATAGCTGCATGTTTTAGACATTCAATCAGAATGATTTCCAGAAGCATGTAGTTTAACAATAAGATAGGATTCCTGTTCTTCTCTGTTCCAGTTTTACCCTGTTGTAAAATGTTTATTTTGTGAGTTGAGGGTTTTAAACATAATGTATTATGTACTGCTGTTTAATGAGGTGAGGTCAAAATCCATTACACATTTCATCAAGAAGCCTATGAGTTTTGCAATTGTTTTCAGCCCTTGAGGAATTCCACAGGGGATATCTCCCAGCACAGCATCGTTCCCTGCATGAATTATTTTTTCCTAACTGAAAACAGTTCTGCTGCTCCTGAGCATTATTAATACTGCCAAAAATTGCTTTGGTCCTAAGAAATGGGCAATGCTGGCCTAGACAACTGAATGGTTTGAAAAGGATTAAGTTTTCCTCCTTAATATAGTATTTCATGATCTTTAAGAGAATTAGTGGCCCAGTAGCAAGTAATTACAGCAGATATCCTTTACGAATTGATACCGTTGGACTGCTTCTTTTGGGAGAATCAGCTTTCCACATTACTAACTTATACGTTCATATGAAAGCTGAAATCACACAGGAAAATAATCTCAGACCTGTCTGGAGAAGTCAGAGAGAAATAATTTTATATGTTTGTGATGTTTTACAAAGCTGGGCTGAAAGGAAAGCCTTAGATAGGCAGATCTCATAGTTGGCTTGTGAAGTCTGCCAGGATTCAAGATAGACTCTCAGAAGAAAAGCAACAGCATGTAAGGCACGAAATTCATGCCTATAGCACTACGATGAAAAATGTGGTTTGTAAAAGGAATAACCATGAAACTGTAAGTTGGTTGTGCAGGAGCAAAGTCAACAGATGCCAAGAAGGAAGCGGCTACTTGTACATCTGGATGTGCACAAGCCAGCTGAAGAAGCAAGAAATCTGCAGAATGAACAATTACTTTGGTAACTGTTATCTTTAGATTATTTTACAAGGAAGCAGCCCACAGTGGCTAAGAGTAAGAACAGTACTGAAAACCTACAGTGAAGATAAAATGGCAATTCAGTTTCAGAATGAAAATTCTTACATCTTTCAAATGGGCCACAAAAACATCTTATTTGCATCAGATCACCATCACTACAATAAACAAAAATCTTCTACTTAATTGTAAGAGGAATTTCTTGGTGTTCCTATTCAAGGGTCCCCACAATCAGAAGTCAAATAAGACTAAGGTCAATTATTCACACATTTCTCATGTATTTTTGTAGATTTGGCCATAATTCATGGAATCCAGCTCTATCACAATAGGTTGCTATTTAGGAGTATTTTCTAATTGTCATAATCTATTTTACTGGGATCCATTTAAATCCAATTACTTCTTGCCTCTTTGCTGATTTAAACCAGATACTCAATGCTAATTAGCTGTCAAAAGGTTTGTTAACGATTTTAAATGCTAGTAAAACTTGTGAATTAGTACACTGTAGATGTTGAGACCATGTGAGATTTCTCATGTGTTCAGGCATTACTTGTATGTATTGCATGTAAGGCATGAAATTCATGCCTATAGTAATACATATGAGCCACTGATGAAAGAGCTGTATGTTCTTTACATTGTGCTATTAAAGCTGCCCTCTAAAAATATGTAGCCATGACAGTACATTTCCTCAGCTCTATTCCACCTTTTTCCATGCAAGACTTAGAAACTGGCCTGTGTCATTTGCATGACTTAGAGGTCCAGGAGATTTCTTTATTAATACCTAGATATTGAAAAACTGCCCATCAATAATGTTGCTGTTGGACATAGGTTAGGTTGGGCATCAAGTTCAAAGAGCTATTCTGACAGCTCTGGAATATTTATTTAAGAGAGCTTTGTTTTGGAAAAGGAATTTGCAAACTTATCTGTAAGTCTGCTGGAGAAAGCAGGCCTGAGTAGAAGCTTGTTAATCATATTTTCAGGAATGATTTATCTGTAGGAAATACTGAAGACTGAATACTATTTCAATTAAAATAAGCAATGTAATTTTATTTCAACTATAAAAATATGTTTTGACAATTTTTGTTCATAAATTGTTATGCTATTTTCATGAACTTTAATAAAATTCTCCTTAATACACAGTTTAGAACTGTATTACTCAAGTACTTTGTCACGTTGTCATAAAACAATTAATAATAATATTAGATTAGAAAACATAATTTAAATATAAAACTACTTGGCTAATACTAATAACTAGCTGTAATATTATTAATAATTAAATAATTATTAGCATTTTATATTTTTGGACTGTTTCCAACTGTGTTGGGATTTTCAGCAAAAAGACACAAACCTTAGCACTCAATGGAACCTTTTCAAATCAGAATAAAGAAGAGCTGGTGACATTTCATGGAGAAATTTGTACTACTGGTACTCATACTACATATGTTCTTCTGAATAGTCATCAGTGTTTCTACTCTTCTCTCTTTACATGAAATCTATTTATTCACATGCAAGAAAATTCACAATGAAAGAGGTGATGGAGCTAAACTAAAACAGATCAGTAGAAAGACCATTTTAAGCACTAAAAACTAAATTATTGTGCCATCATAAACAAATTGTAAACTGAAATTAACCTGCCAATTCGGCAAGCGAGAACTACTTTTACGATCTGCATATGATATCTTCATGGAACATTATGTTCATTAGTGGTATTATTATACAGTATGAACATCAGAAGTACACTAAGACTTTACACTTTGGTGGCATTCAGGCATGCACAGTTTTGTCTTTGGGGAATCAGTCAACTGATTAACCAACAGCAGAGAGGTGCAATTGGAGTATTTTCCTGACAGATGAAACACAGTTGGAGCAATCCCATTGTTCAAAGAAAAAGATGGAAAACCTTTGGAATCCAAATGGAAAAGCTTTCAAGACAAAAACAGAAAGGTAGGGAAAACTCAAACTCTCATGACAAGATGAAAATTTTCCAATTCCTTTCAACCCTCCCTCATTCCATCATATTGTACTTCATCTTGTCCAACCTTGCTTTGCTGAGATTTTTGTATTATATAGAATATTACAGTTTGAATTTTAACCTAGTGTCACTAGCTAAAAAGAGCTGGGTCTCTGCAGCATAATTTGTGGAAAACAGCAAAGAAATTCATATGGCCTAGTTAACTGTTTATATACCCTGCAGTGCACATTTACATAATAACTATGACATAGTCACAATTAACAGCTTTGCACATTTTAAGTGCCGCTGCAACAGCTGAAAGGTAGTCACTGACAGCATAGGTTTAGGGTATATAATTATTAATATTATATAACTATATAAACCAATTATATTACGATTATATCAATATTATTATATTAATATTCATTTAATAAGCTATATTAAAATTATTATTTGTCTATATCTGTCTAATTTTGAATCTTATTTACAGCAAAAATTTTTTTTAAGCTTTAATTCTTTATCTTTCAACTTGATTTATTTTCCTCTTTAACATATTTCCAAAACATTAATCAGGTTGGAAAAATAAAGTAAATTACTCCCAGCAGAATCAAAAGACCAAGCAAAAATACTACACAGATTTTTATGCAAATTATTTTTAATGTTTGTGTACTTTACTAACATTTTAAGAAGTAGCTAGTTGGTGGTATGAGAAATCCCATGTCATCTAAGTGTTTCCTTATTTGCTGTTCCTTGTGTAATGAACTTCCATAGTTTCAGTGCGCAAAACACTGTCTTGTACTATTGAAAGTCATTCATTGTTTTGCAACAGGGTATATTACTACAAAGACATTTTAAAATGTTAAACCTACAACATGATAATTAGTCATAACGTTTTTATTCTCCCCTTTGAGTAGGGGCTTTGAGTAGTTGATAAAACTGCAATAGTGATCAATTTGCTTTGATGAACCTAACTGTGAAATCAATTTTGCCCTCTGAAGTCCAATACATTTTTCCCCCATAGAAGTTGCTCTTCAAAATGATTTATTTTTTTCCTTGAAGGACTGCAAGTGCACCAAATACATAATGTACCACAGTCAATATCAGAACAGAAATCATTGCAGAGCCTTCTGGCTCTAAAGTTTCTCTCTCTGAAACTGAAGCCAGAGTAAATTCATTCCACTAGACCCCTCTTTTTCTTTAATTGTGCATATAACAAAGTGTTTATAATAAGCTAGGTATAATTAAATTACTCAAATTATGAGTAATTAAATTCTTAGTTAATGCTTTCAACTAATATAACCAGAGAAAGTAGAAAGAGACTGCTTAATCTGCCTTTTTGATCCTCTGCATTGACAGAAGACAGGAGTTTCATTCAATTCATTCAATTCTTCATGAGGTGGTGTGAGATGCACCATATTCATCTCTGATTCATCATACAGCAGTTTTCCCAGAACAGAATCACAGAATCAAAAAACATGAAAGTTGGAAGGTACCTCTGGAGATCACCTAGTCCTATCCCCTGTTCAAAGTGGGGTCAATTGACCTAAGAATTGGTTGCTTATTAGAAATAAAGGTGCAACTATACTTTATTAGGAATAAATTTTCTTCAAAAACTCCTTAGCTCAACATACAGCAATAGCTCAACTGAAAACATGAATTCCAGTGAATTCCCAAACTTAAACTGCTTTCAGGTTTTCCGGTCTACACTATTTACACACAATGGGTTCAGAAGTCATGCAAATACTGATAGCAGTGAGCACTTAGGGACTGACAATGCCATAATTATCAGTCTTCACTCCCTGGTTTCGTGTATGTTCTCCCCTCCCTGACTCATAAGAATGAACACGCCCACAAGGAAAGAACTAAGATTTCTGCTGCAGAAGAAGGAAAGATGGTGAGAGAATGGTGTGACACAGTTAGCAGGGTAAAGAGGAAAAGGCAACTCCTGTTGCTTGTTCTGGGAAGGTATTCCTGAAATTAAGTGAAGGATTCCATTAGTCAGTACCTCAGGAATACCTTATCCACAGCTGAGGACTGAAAGTTAGACATAGTAATTCACATATATATATTACTTCAGTTTATAAAAATTGTAACAGTTCTGCACCTTAGAGTATTTTTCAAATACTAGAATGAATTATACAGGGATGATTACCCATTGCTTCTACATTACTTTTTTCTCATGTATGAGCAGAAATAAGAATGAGGAGAAATATGAATGAAATAGGAATGAAGAAAATGCCTCTGTTAAAAAAAAAATTTCTTTCTTGGTAGTCCTAATAAGCCTGTTCTTTATAATTAAACCTTCAAATTTATTCACAAATGATAAATAATACATCATACACTCTTAAAAAAAATCCCACAATAATAAATACCCTTTTTAATCAATGAACAAGATATTTCAACATGGAAGTTACAAAATAAAAACAAAGCCTAGCAAAAAATTTGACATTTCAGATATTTAATGAAATTAAAAATTTTAATCTTAATACCATATTTTTACACTCCAAGCTGTTGTACCTTCAAAAGCAAAACATTCAGACCTGGTAGGAAGTGCCAGAGAAAAAACAAGGACATGTGAGTCTACTGTTCATTTCCAGGACTGCTGTACAGAACAATTCCTGTATTCTCAATTATACATTAAACTCTATACTGTCCTCCAAAGAAAACTCTTTCACTTGGATTTACAATATCATTGGTAAGTCCAGGAAATTACAGCACTTGAGGGACAAGTACAGAAAATAAGTATTTTTAAGACATTGCCTTTGTTCTTTAAGAAAAACTGTTTCAGATCACATTACAATGGACTAGGAAGACATCCACAATATCTTTGGAAGCCTAAGCTTATGGGAAATGATTCTATTCAATGAGTGATCCAATACAGGAATTCTCAGACATTACAAATGGCCACAAGACATGAGGGACAGGTCCTCACTACATCTCATCACAAAGCAGGTCAGACATATTATTGGAACAGATAGGACACCTTTTATGAACACGGTAATAATACTCTGAAACAAATTTGGAATTTGTGTTGGAAGGTAACTGTTTTATCTAGGAGGACTGCTGAGAAAGAGCAAACTCAAAGCCCAGTTTATGCTCATCACTTTAGTCAGCAGCAAAGATAAAACTGAAATTGGCAACAGGGTACAAAAGGGAATAAAAAGAGACTGGGTAGAGGACCTGTGTATGCTTGCTATTGCTTTCAGTTGTGCCTAAAAATTCTTTAAAAGCAGCAAAGAAACAATGAAACCTTAACAAATAATTTTTACTATAAACAGAAGTAGTTATGAGGTCTAGTTCTACACAGACTTGTACATTTTATTCTTCAAGTATTGATATCAGTGCAGTAATCTTGTTACTTCTGCTCTCTCCAAGTTCTTTATAAAAATTTCCTGAGCCAAATATAACACACATCAGTACTAGCTAGCTTGAGTTGTGAGTTCTGATGCAGTAGATACTATTTACACGTCAACAGAATGTACTAGAACAGAATTTTCCTTTAATGAGGGCATGATTTCATAAGAAACTTCCACTAAAGTTGAAAAAAACTTCATTACCCTGAAAACCTCTATGCCTTTTTTTTATCATACTCATATTTGACTGCAAAGTCAAAAGATGGAGAGCGGTAGAAACTCTGAGGTGAACAACAGTAAGTTGAATTCTGCCACTTTAATTTTTCAAAAAAAGAAAATTCAAACAGAATGAAATACCAATAGACAGCAACAATTTACAGAGTAAAATTTGACATAGCTTTTACAAACAGATTTTATTTTAAAACATATAACTTTTTCAAAGGACTGAAACATTTGATAAATAACAAGATCCAATATTAAATAATAATAGAAAACATAATGACTGATGTAGTCAGAATTATTTTTTAATTTTGTTTCAGTTCCTTCGTGTAACTATATCTTACTAGATCTATCTATATAGATAGTTCTATATATATCTAGTAGGATATCTACTAGATATATCTATTCTACTAGATCCCACTTGATAACAACAAATTGACCTACACAAATAATCAAAGAACATTTTTAATGTTTATTCTCTTAGATGTGAGTTTAAAACCATAAAAGGAACTATTTTGGAGCACATCAAAGTCCATTTAGCTCAATAGCCTCTCTTTGATGTTGACTAAAAGATAATACTGATGAAATAATAGAAGCCTTCTTACAGATCTCCATGATACAGTTTTCTCTCTGATCCTGGTAATTTCTTTCCTAGGTTGTGTTGCCCAGCTTATGTGAAAGCAGCACTATTCATTTTGTTGCACTTACTGCCTTCCTCTTAACCTAGTCAGTTTAGATATGGGGTTGGAACAGAAACAGCACACAGGACTCAAAGACCATATTAAATTATGGAGTTGAACTCTACTGCTTCCCCATGAATTCTGAATGTTTCATTCTACGACAACCAGTGGGCACTGAACTGGTGTTGTCAATGCATAATCCATCGTAACTCCAGGATCTCACTATGAAGTTGTAAATAGTTCAGACACCATCACTTCGCATTTGAAGGCTTTTTTCCCCCATGCCCACAACTCTACACCTACCTAGCCTGAATTTGCTCTGCCATTTTCACTTCTGATCACTCAGTCTTGAACTACCCTTCAGCAAAGTCAAAAGAGATGCAAACTGCATAGGCAACTGGTAGGTGATGATCACTGGAGAGTTCCTTTATCAAGAGACAGCAGCACGTCTTGGAAGTTCTGAGTGATCAGATATAGAATATTGCAGAGACTTCTGAGACTTATCAAGCCCTTGCTGCTCATTGCGGGGGCAGCAATGGTACTCCTATGGCTCAACAAATGAAGAGTGATTATAGAGATCTGAGGCAGTGGTAACGGGTTTAAGGATCAGCTGGTTTTCTGCTCACTCATTCCAGGGAAAGAGAAAAGGAGTTGTTAAAGGAGTGGACATATCCTGCATGTTAATAGCTAATACTTAACTGGTTTTTGGCTTTTATAACCACAGGAGCATTTTTAAGGACTGAGAACTATAGAGAAGAGATGGGATCCATCTGACCAAGCTGGCCAAGAGCATCATTGCTAACTTAAGGAGAAAAGCATTAAATTAGGTACACCAGGAGAGGGTTGCTATAGCCTTAAGGAAAGTGGATCCATTGGGGGCAGCAAAGAAGCATCCAGATGACTGTATGATGGAGAAAGACGTTTCCCTTTCCTTACAAAAACAGCATGACTGTGGCCCATCTGCAGTGCCTGTTAATGAATGAATACCGCACAGAAAACAAGAGCAATTCGAGGTTCATGCACAGCTGCAGACCAATAATCCCACTGGAATTACAAAAATACATTGGATAGCCTGTATGGCTGGAAAGCTGCAGTGGATGGATATGTGCACTGAGCAAAGAAAGGCTTGTAAGGTAAGGAGCAGGAGGAGAGTTGTGTTGTGTGTATAAAGGGTCAAAAGAGTCAAATGCATACAGTTTTGATTTGAAACAGAAATGAAGACATTCAGGAGGTTATGAGAAAGACCAAAGGAAAAGTGCTGTTTGCTAAGTCTCCTACAGCTCCCTGATTGAGCATAGTGGAAGGAGGGACTAGATGATTTCTAGAAGGTCCTTCCAATCTAAATTAATCTAGGATTCTGCAGTCTTTAGAGCTGGCCTTTTATTACCAACAGTATTTAATTTATTTTATTTCTGTTTTGTTTTTCTTTTCCAGAGGTCTTCACTGAACATCTTCTGATTTTGAGTATTTCTATATACTTTATTTACACGTCCCCTACAGATAAGCTCCTGCTATAGTCCTTTTATTCTGGAACAGATCCTTTGATGAGTAATCATAAAGTGGAGTTCTATAACAGAAAGATTCCCATTTTCTTCCATACTCAAACACAAATAAATTAATCTTTCATAGTCCTTATATCCTTCCCCAATCACTCTTTTTAGAGTCTTATTCATTTACTATACAAAGTAGCTGGTAGATTTTGGCTATTCTCATGTTTGAGGAAAGACTTTTCATCAGTCATGTTGCTCACTGCTCCTCAGATGTTTTTTCCCCAGTGGTATTGTTTTTGGATTTAATGTGCCTGAGCTCATGATCTTTTCTGTTTTGTTAATATGCACACAACTTCAGATTTGGGAAGTTCTTTTATTTATTTCCCTTAATCTGCTGATTTGCCATGCTGAGTTACTTTTGTATTCTCAAATATTTTTCATAGAGAGCATATATCCTGATCTGTTCTTCCAACATAATTCTCTTAAATATCTTCTGGGATGCTTTCAGTTTACTTTTTGGCAAACACCTTCATTCTTGTATAATTATCTTTAAACCTAAGCACAATTCACATGTGGATTTTTGACTTGAAATGTACACAATGAATACGTTTTACATTGTTGACATAGATAATCAAATACCTTATTCTGTGCTGGAAAGAAAATGAACCTAAGTTAAATGTTGGATTAAGTTTTACCAATATTAAACATTGTTAATTTTGTATTACAATAACATCTTTTCCTTAAGAACAGGTAATCTGTATTACATGTGATTTCACAAAAATTATTTTGCCTCTAAATTTCAATTCCCTTATTTTTCCAAATGACAAACAGAATCTGCTGTGTTTTTGACTGCAATTTAAAGTGTTTCAAAGGAGCTAACCAGTTCTAATATGGACCACTGTAGTATTTCTAATAATAATTAAAAATCCCTGTCTTATCTAGATAAACACAGTAAAATCACACTAATTTCACTTGAAAAAATATTCCTTCATAAAAGAAGAAATAAAACCAATGTCATAATTTTAAGAAATAGGAAATCTGGATGAATAGGTCAAAGAATAAATCAATACACTTTTGCACGGTATAGAGTTTTAATTTATTTTAGGAATATTTATTAAGCACACAGCTTATTTGGAAAGAACATTTAAGAACTCCCTTTAAGTCATCACATTCAAACATTTATTATGTCAGGTCATCTGTAATACTCCTAACCTGGGTGATTAAGCAGAATTTTGACTCCTTTAGAGTGGTTTGTATGTCTCCGTGTGTCATCAACACTAAAAAAAGTTTATTTGAGTATTTGACAAAATGAATACATCTCGTGTTTGTATTGCCATTTAAATTGCTGCTTTCAATTACTTTTTTTTGGTTTGTACTGTTACTGTATGACTTGGATACTCTCCATTACTTTCCATTTCTCCTTTATTGTCAATGTACAGTATCATAAGAAAAGAAAGCACCACAAAATTTTACTTTAACACATGCTAAAGCTAAACTTCGCAGACAACAGGATCTCATAGTTTGTCCGTTTGAGTTGCAGTAAAAATTAGGTTTCTGCATACAAAATTTTATTTCTTTAGGGCCATTAAATGCAAATAAGAATTGTTTTTGTGGCCCTAGTTTTCCTTCACTGGAGATAACACCAGAAATCTCAAAACACTGGTAGGCATAAACTTTTTAAAAAATTTTTTTGTCATTTGTCATGCTTTCTCTGGTTGTTTATATACTCAGAAGTGTGACACATAGGCCAGAATTGCAAAGCTAACTCAGGGGAGGAATGGGAAAATAATCTTCATTGGTGTTGCTGAACACATCAAAAGACTTGAAATTCTTTATAAGAGTGAAGAAAAAGCAATCCGTCTGATGGAGATAAACCATGAAAGAATCTCTGCTGTCGTAATCTTGTGTGGTTGTTTACCAGACAAAGAATAACTTTCAATACTTTGGAAAAAAAAAGCAACTACATAATTTTCTGTTTAAAAACACTTTTTAAAATAAAAAAGACCTATTTTTATTTTCTATATGTGTGAGAGAAGAGCTTTCCTGTCACACAGCAGTGATTACCCACAGCAGGGCCAAAATTTATCTTGTAGAAATACTGTTCCTAATGCAAGTCCTGCTTTGAGAGAGCTTTTTGCAAAAGTCCTTTAACATCACCCTCAATGTTGTTCACAGCAATAGTATTTCATGTTGTCAGTGCTGAGTAGAGGTACTCTCTATGAGGGCAAAAAACCCCAGCTGTATTTAAGTACATAAAATCACATGCATTGGCATATTCTCCTTGTCTTGCTGCTGATGCTTTTATGAAAGCGTTACTTCCAGGTAGAATGCTGTTCTGTCTTTAGAGGCATACTTCCAGTTCATAAAGTAGACTTCAGCCCAATTAGAAAACAGACAAGCCCTTTTTGTAGCGTTTTCCTATGTTAGTTGTGGACCTTGAAAAGCAGCTTATTTAGCCATGATAAATGATTTCACATAATAAATGGAATTATACTGCCATTCCGTGAAGCTTTTTTTTTCTTCTGGAATAGTGAAATAAAGACACACAAAAGAAATAAGGAATAGAACTACACGCAGAGGCTAGAGAAGAAAATTAATCCTTATGTCTTCCCTTCCTAATTCAAGTGATGGATCACATGTATGCTTTAAAAATATGATAATTTGACATTGCATCTAGAAAGTAACAATTCTACATTTTTTTGACAAGTCACTTGGAAGTAAACTACGAATTCAAATTCACTTTCCTTTTCAGTAGAAGGGAAGCAAAATGGTTTCCTAGGTATGCTGCGTCTCATGACATACTTTAAACCTCTGCCCTTTTCTGATGAATTTTAAATGCCAATGACTACAAATTGATGTGATTCTGTTGCACTGCAGTCCTGCTCGTAACAACTTTATTACTCATTTTTACTTACACGAAGGAAAACCCAGTTAATTTAAATGTGTATTAGACACATAAGGAGGTCATCAAAAGACATGTACTACCGAAGCCTTTTTTGGTGATGTTGACTCCAGCTGTTTAGATAGCAACCGATTCTAAGTTTCTTCAGCAACCGTGACAAAGCAATAATGCAATGCAAGAAATATGGAAGATGAAGAGCGTGGAAAAAATGTATAAATACTGTTTTTGATCAGTATAAGACTTCTCACACTAAAACCTATAGGAAAGACATAGCTGATCTTTCAGATAGCTGTAAAAACAAATGAAGTGCAAGCAAAACCTGAAGCATTTTGTTAAGTATGAACTCATTCCAAGATAAACTAGAAGCAAAATCTCTTATTTGACATAACATATAAATCTCTGTATCTCAAAGTAGACTTTTTCATACAAACTATTTAATCCAAAATTGAAATCAGCAGATATTACTGTAGGCGGAGAGGCTCTGGGTACAAAATGCACACGACCTATAAGGTCTGCAAAATGTCCGCTTTATTAAAAGAACTGTGCCTTTTATAATGTCTCCACACAGTGTCCCGTGACAAGATGCACACAATTGGTTACAGGGTACTGTCCAGATATAAACAT
>JAWMRA010000001.1:44975517-45094058 GCA_035584735.1 Pseudotriccus pelzelni | reverse complement strand
AGCTTATATTAAAACAGAGTTTATAAAACTACAGAATGCAATATAAAATTGCTCATATCCATCATGTTCCTGCAACATATTACTAAAATCCTTAACTTCCAGTTAAGGTTGGTTTACTGAGGTAAATCAAATAGTGTAATCTGAAATGTAGGATTTATTTTTGGCATTTCTTCATTTTAAAGATTCTAATTTGAGCAACTGGAAAACAATTCCTATTTAGATCACATAAGCATATTATCTTCTCCAGAAAGTATGTCTGTAGCTTCTAAAGTTATTCTTTAGGCATACGCAGGAAAAGATATTCATACAGCACAAATATAACTTGCCTTTTTAAACTCCAGTTAGACATTGCCCCTCAAATTTAGACAGTAGTGCCTGACACATCAGTTTTTTGTTGCCTGAGATGTTACCAGGGAAGCAACCCAAAACATTAAAAAAAAATAAAATAAAAAAGGGAATACTGTAAAAGGAAAATCTAATAACAATATTAGTATGCTGTTTGCTATCTATGCATCCACTGCAGTATTATTTGCAATTCTGACCATAAATAATGAGCAAGAGACTAGCTCCAGAGCTTTGAAATTTTTAACCATGGCTTGTGAAAACAAATTAAAGGCATGAAGAACAATTCCCTAAACTGTTCCTTGTATGCCCAAAGAAAACTGCAGCTCATGCTGAAGTACTGGTTCTGATATGCAGTTTTGTGCATGCTCAGATCACTTACTACATGCACCGTAGGATGAACTAGGGCCCTATTTCAAGAAAAAACTTACTTCACGCTGTACGGATCGCTAATCCTGAAAACTGCTTTACTGTCTAACAAAGCCTTTGCTCAGAAAAGTAACCTTCACAACAGCATAAATAAGAGGTCCCACATATGTTCAAAAACATCTTCATATGTTTGGCAGAAGAGGTCCATTGTTGGTCAGAGGCAGGCAGCAGAGCATTTATATTTTCATGAAAGCCCTCTGATAATTTTTCCTACAACAAATGAACATATCACCAATTCCAGAACAGTGGTGGTGACTTCTCATGTAATGATTTCTCCAGAAAGAGAAAGAGCTGGAAATTTCTTTCTTAAACTCAAATTCTCAAAGTATGCCAGTTTCTTATGGCAAAATAAAGATAAATGATGCTAGATCTTAGTTTCTGCAGGTTCATCTAGTCCAGGTTTGAAGGTGATTTGGACTGTTCTCTACCATCTGGGCAACTAAACTACACTTAGGATAGATTTTGATTCCTTACGTGGCAGGTAAAGAACCATCTTAGACATTTGTGGAAGGTAATCATGCATCAGAAAAGCTTTAGTTCAATATAAGGACAACTGAAAGATTTTTGTTAGCCTCTAGTGTACAAAAGCAAACAAAGAGTGTCCTCAAGACTTTAGAATCTATTTTTCAGTTTAAAGAAAGTGCTAGGTGAATTCAGCTGAAATTTAAAATAATCTATCATAATGTTGAAATCTATTTTGTTAGGGAGAAATTGTCTTGTAAATGTTCTAATTTCTTTTTAGCTGTGAATTAACAAAATGTGAAATCAGACGTGTGAAAAAGAAAAAAATCCACATTATAATTTAAATATAGTAAAATAAATACTGTGAGTAGACACTTGAGGATAAGTGAAAAGTGGTAAGTTGAGAGTACACTCAGGAAACAAAACATGAGATGTATAAGTGGAGATTGTAAAATACGGGGAGAAAGTACCAAGGCAAAACAAAAGGAAAAGGTAACAAAAGATGGAATATTCTGATAATGCAAAGGAATAGAGGTTAATTTGCTTTCTGTTGCCTTTGTTTTACTTATTTTGCATTCTAGCCATTTATATGCTTCCCTTACTAAACAATCCTAAATCAAAGCTTATTACTAGATAGTTTTTTGAATGTTAGCTTTGAATTTTTTCCTGAGTTAAAGTTATATGTTACTAGGTACTCAAGGATTTTTCATACAGGGAGATGGTCATATTAATTTTCCTAACTTAAATAGTATTTTAGATATTTTCAATAAGGGGATATGGCTTTTTCTTCCTTAAACATGACTAAAATCAAGAAAAATACAGGGAAGAAAATGTTTGGGCTAAAAGAAAAATCCTTTATTATACCAAACAGTAGGGCTGAAAATTAGATAAGTTTTTTGGTGTATAGGCCCTTCATCAGGTCTATTTGAGCATTTGAGACTAGAAAAATAGCCTGAAAATAGTGTACCATGTCCTACCTTGGTCTTGCTGCCTGTCCTACAAAAATGTTCGCTCTGCCTCCACAAAATTCTATGCCACACACTACATAAAACTTGGCTCTGGGCACCCTCTGGGTGAACTTGCACTGCTTTAGCACTCATCAAGACCAGAATATATGCTACAAGTCTTGGGGCACAGTATGAAGGCACAATGCATATCAGGATACTATCACATGAGTGTGAAGAGAAACAAACTTGACAGTGCCTTCTCTGCCGCATTCATACTGACTTTTGGGATTGTTTCCCACACTCACTCTCTTGTTTGGCACTCAGGCCAAACCCAAATCAACCTCTTCTTCCTTCATATATCGAAATCTGTCTTACCATTTCATCATCAGGCAATTAATAACTACAACCTTTTCTGCCAGTCTCCCAAATATCCTCCTGTATCTTTTCAGGTCATAGGGAATACTGATATTAAAAGAATACTTATTGTTACTTTTTCGGCTTTAAGCTCTGAATCTGTCTATTTCCTTCCTTGTATTGCAAAGTAAGATTCAAGTAAAATATTACAGTTAATTCTCACTGATTTATGGGAACTTTATGTGGCTAGAGAATACTGCTAGCTACCAATCCCTACTATTTATTAAACTGTGATGCCCTCTTCCTCCGTGAAATCTGAAACACCACAGATTGGATCAGCTAGTAAAACAACCAGAAGACTAATCAAGTCCAGGAGGTAAATAATAGTAGCAGTACAGGGAATATTCCAGAAAATCTGAACAAATTCTGAGAAACCTAGAAAAAAAATTAGGCTGCAATGGATCTCTGAAGAACACCTATTTCAGTTCAAATTTGGACTGGAACAGGTCTTTGGATGGAGCTAGCTGTGTCCGGCTTTGCTAATGTAGCCTGATCTGTGGTTAGAGTCCCTTACCATAACTGTGCTCTGCTGACTCAGCTTTATTCAAGAGCATTTATTTTTTAAGAGACTCTTCCACTTTATCTTGCTTTCAGCAGTCTGGAGTCACTAGAACGTGACTTAATTTTTATTTCATTATTACTGTCCCTCACTTCAAAGTCCTTTTCCTCAAAACTGAGGAAATGGGGTGCAGTGGAACTTCGCAGACATGTCTCCTTCCACCAGCGGCCATCTCTGACTAAGGCTGCAAGTTCCTCACAGACAGGTAAGAACAAGGAAGAACTTGGAATTTCAAAGTAGGACCTCCATGAAATTTTAACATGAAACAGAGGCTGTTGTATTCTACACAGTCAGCTTTTTCTGAAAGCCACTAGTATCCAGAACTAAGAAGGCAATGATGAAGAAGTCTGTATAAAATTTAGTACCTGCCACTCGCACTGTGAGAAAAGGTAAGGTGAATCAGAGGTAGTAAGATCCTCACAGCACTGAGAGCAGAGCAAATAAACAAGGAGGAACTGAAGAGTTTTAAGTCGTTACTACAAATGATTCCACCTCTACAACCCATTGTTGACAATACATATATATGTGACTCTTACAAACATACCTTCAGGATACACATACGCACACAAACAAATAATTGTATCTTATTGAAAATGGCTAATACCAGCATTATCCAACACTCCAGCACATACCACACTCCATTTAAAATAAAATTTATGTACTTTAGTTTACATTTCTCTCCACAGTCTTATACTAACACAGTACTTCATCCACCACAGAAACATAACCAACCATGGCATGAAATGCAGCAGCTGTTTAACAGCTTTTGGCAGATATACAGAAAGGTTTAAAGAAAAGACTGGCCTAGGTAGCCAAAGTTAGGATGAACGAAATAGTGACAATATTATTACCTGAGCTCAAAATTTGACCAGGATTTTGAACTAACCTGTTATCCAAACTGCCATGATGCTTTTATCCTGGTTTAACAAATTAAAAAGCAACTAAACCCTATGTCAATATCTAAATCATCTGTTTCCTATTCATTTCCTTCCCTCCTTCAATTTCAACTGAATTCAACAGACAAGTAGAGATCTCAAATACTGTTTTCCTACAAACTTTCTGAAAATGAGACAACAGGGAAAATAACAAATGCCATTTATGTCTTGAAGACCTTATTAGGCAAGAAGACCTTATTAGATATCGGAAAGCCTGTACAAGAGAAAGACCTTGTAAATGTCGCTGTAAAAAAAATCCTTCAGTCAGTGCTTGTTAAACATGTAAGACAATCAACTTTGAGAAGTAAGTCCAAAGGAAATCCAGCTTACTTAATTCCAAGTCATGAAAATAATTAAAAATTGTAAGAAGTCAGGACCTAGGATTTGTATCTCATGTAAAAGGCATTACTTTCCATAGGAACAAATAAATCTCACAAGGCTATTCAAGCAAGATGATCTTTGTACATCCAGCTTTCTGTGCCTTTTGACAGAGGCTTGGGTTTCTATGAAACACTACAGCTATTTCTTTCTTTCAACTGTTCCTCCAAAACTTTTTTCCCTTAGCTTAAAACATATATTTTGTGTGAGTATTCTCAGTACTAAGTATAATCACATATCTGTATAATTACAAACCTATTACAGTAAATATAAATATTGTATCTTCATGTTGTTACTAAAGCCTTATGATTATGAATTAAACTCAAAATATGATGTGCTTTAAACCATCGAGTTTTCAACCGCATGCTGTTAGCAAAAGTATAAAGGTTTATATAGAAAAGGGATTTTAATTGGTTCCCTCTAATGGTGCATTTAATTTAGATCTTTTTATTTTTATTTAACTCCATATAGTGGTTCTTACCCTTTAGTGGTATCCTAGGACTACTTTTTTCTTCATTACATAATTGAAAGGAGGTATGTAACTAATAGCAAATTTGTTTAGAAGGCAGACATTCATCTCAGCCTAAGTGGCATCATTTGTGACTGCATCACAATCAAAACCTCCAAAATCTTAACTGACAACAAACTTTCAGAACTCTATGGCACAAGGTTAATACAGTTCACTCATATGGATTACTAATTTGGAAGTGGCTGTGCAGGTCAGAAGTCATCTCTCCAAGCACAGATAACATCAGCCATACTTACCTATGCCCTCTCCACAGAAAATGGAGATAGATGGACACTTCTGGGACATGAATCACCTCCTCCTCAAGCAGGAGATTTAAGACAGAAATAGTAAAAACATCCATACCTCTGTAAAAGGAGCCTAGTGGACTGGTGTTGATGCAGTAAAATCACATTCCTACTTTTTTGCAACATCCTGTTTTAGGAACTTATGTTCTGATTCATAATTAAGTATGCAGTGCAAGCACCTGTTTGTGGCAAGGCACCAATTATCACCCAACAAATCATTTGATAATGAGTCAGTAATCTGCTGATACCCAGTTAGTAATTCTCTTTCAGGCAGTGAAATTATCCAAGAGAAAATGTATTTGAGTTCCAGGAGATTACAGAATTGTAAAAGTAGTTCTGTATACACATAATTATATGCCCTATATTAAATCAAGTGTGCTTCACAGAAGTTAGAACTGATTTTGGTCACAATTCCTCAGGTGTTAGGTTATTATCACACTATCAAGCCAAAAAGAAGTGTTCAGCAGAAGCATGTATCCATTCTTGACTAAATTTAACTTTCAGTATATGATAGATACACTGAGAAAAATTTATATCCCCAAACATCAGAGGTTTACTACTACAAATGATTTATTCATATAATTAGAGCAATATGATACTGTAAAAGATTTAAAAAGTACTAAGAGTTAGCTTCTTAATAAATGCAGGTTTAAACTATGCAACTTAATACTGCATTTAACTGTAAAACCAAGTATAATTAAACTATCAGAATTGAAAGTAATTGTAATTAAACATGAACACATAATTTAGGTTCTAAAATAAATCACATAAGCATCAAAAACGATCCTTATATAATGACAAAATCAGTCTGAAGTGTTGCACAGCAAATCAGATGGGGGAGAAGCTCAACACAGCCATGCAATAAGCAAAGAACAAATAAACCCAAACTCAATTATTAACATGCTAATATTTTCATACAGATATAAAAATAAATATTTTAAAAAATTGTTACGTACCGTAGGGATTTGAAACAACGTGGTCTTCTGAATAAACTACAATCAGTCTCTTTCCAAGAGAGAAATGTCTAACTTTTCCACTACTTTCAAATCTGGAGTGGAAGATATTTTAGGCCTGGCCAAATATCACTGGAAGAAAATTCGTTCACATGTTTGGCTGTGTTTTGCATTCCATCCTGTTGCTCTGGCACAAAGATGTAGCTAATTATAATCTGTGACATAAGCAGCTAATTCTACTGCTAAAATGGTTGTGTACTGATTCCAGAAATGAACTGCCCCACTGTAAGACATAACCAGTCCATAGTGTGCACTGAAATGGCTCAACCTGTCACAAAATGCCAACTGCTTTATTAGAATCCAAGAATATGCAGCACTTCATAGAATCTCCATGTAAAAACTATTATCAGAGTTTGCTGCTAACAGCACATAATCAAAATTAGAAACAAAAAAGACTCTGCTTTCTTCTCTGAATCCATATGTAACTTTCAACTGAATTTTAGCAGTTGACTTTTTGAAAGTTTTTCATTTTCTTGCTAACATAATTCTAGGTATAATCTAAACTGGCTGGCATATAAAAAGTCTCTTTAAAAGAAAAAAAAATATATATACTATAATATACCTAGAATAGCACATACAATTTTTATACAAGAACTACACCAACAATTCTGAATTTTTCCAGAAAGTTAAGCCTATCTTAGTATAAAAGACAGATGCACATAAATACTAAGAGCTATATATATGTATAAAAAGTTGCATATAGTATATATTTTAAGATGAAATTACAGAAATAATGAGACACTTTCTCAGTATCAGTTAAGCTTTGAGTTCTCAAATGCAGAGAAAAGAATTTCAGGCCAGCACTGCTTACTTACATTAGACTGACTACATAACACTAGCCAACAGACTTTCTCTTCAACCTACAGTATTTTCGAATCTGTTCTGGTAGCTGTGCACAACTTAAAAAGCATTAAAACATACATTTGTAAGATTTACAGAATAAAAATTTGGTGCTATATAAAGCACTGCAATCATCACCCATATGTCTGGACAATTTCATTTCTCAAAGTACATTTCCTTTTTTCCACCCATGCCCTCACACTATTGTTATGCTTCAGAAGACGAAGCTCCAATCAGACATTTAACACCTGTAGTTCATAAATTTAGGACTGACACAAATCCAACTGATCACAGGCTTACAAGGTAGTCTTTTCCCTTTACAAATGTGGGGGCAATTACTTCTTTATCAGACTCTGTTTACATATACAAATGGAGAAGTTCTTTTCTATACAAAGGAATTAATTCACTGGTATCTGACAAAAAAGAAAAATATTTTTCATAATAAAATATTTAACAATGGCTTTAAAGCTGCTTTTATCTTTAATCTTGTGCATTTAAAAAAATAAAGTGTGAGGAAAGCATTTGTATGTTGTGTTAACACCAAAGCTCTTATTTAACTGAAATTCCTTGTAAGTATTAGAGGAAGAAATCTATAAATGACAGATAGTCTTGAAAGGTTCATTATTTAGTCATTATTTAGATGATTGAGATTCATGTCTAGGGATTTCCTGCAAAATCTTTTGCTCATTCTTGGAGAAAATCAGAGAATCAGATAGAACTGGATACACGACCTTCAAAAAACCAACATTTTAAACTGCATTTTAACAGGTCTCCTTTTGGTATATTTGTAATTATTTGATTCCTGAACTTACAAAAAAAGATTGACTAACATAGTGCCCAGCTATAGAAAGATTAGATTGTATCACCAGTAGCTGTCTTTATGGACAGAACTTTGTGTTATTTTCTGCATATGATTACTCCTCCTGGTCTAGATTCATGATATCCTTTGTCTTGCTCTTCTACCCACCTAATTTCTGAAGAGTAAAAATTCTAAAAATGAAAAGAACAAATAAATACCTCAGTTAGTATCTTCTGAAGTACTCATGAAGTAGGAGTGAAGCAAGAGCGACTGTCAGCAAGTTCTGTATCATCTGAAGGCAACTGTGTTCCTATTTAAATGCAAAGAAAGGAAAGAGAAAGCAAAATTTTTCATGAGAATGGAGAAGGAATAAGATATATTTCTGAACTGCCCTCCTGACCACTTTAACTGACAACATCTTACAAATGACAGACCAAAATTCACTGAGCTTAAAATTGTGGAACACAAATGAAACACCAGACTCCCAACACCTCTTTGAACTGCAAATATTCACGACAGCAGAGTTTATAATAAATGAGAAATAAAAATTAGTCAAAAATCTATGTGAAAAACAATAAAAAATATTTCTGTTGCAACCGTAAGATTAGAATACATTAGTATAAAGAACAGTAACTTCAATTACGGAGTTACATTGCATTTGTACAAAACCTAAATCTTTCTCCCACTATTCAAAGTTCAAAAATGCTGATGTTCCATTCCTCACCAAAACCTGCCAACTTCCTTTCCAATTGGATTTTGAAAGTCAATGACTGATGACATAGTCCTGTAAAGGTAACTAAGCCAACATATTTATCTTCTGCATTGTCAGAGTCCACTCATACCAGCACTTGATTAACCAGAAGTACTTGCAAACTTACAGCATGAAAAAAACTATGGAAAAAGATATGTAAATTGTGGTTTGAATATTCTGCCATTTTAAGCCATTCTATTTTTTTCCCCTCTAATTTTGTTGAAAAAAGTTCTGTGTATACCAACAAGATTTCAAGAATATCTGCTTATTCCTCAAAGTACAAGAACACAATGGTGGAAAAGACAGTGACTATCAGCTATCAGTTTAACTAATTCATCTAACTAAAAATGATGTAGAAGCCATTTAGCCCTGTTAGATATTTTTTAAGTCTGTGAGATGTTTAAAGCTTGTGATAAGAATTTAGTAAGCAAAGGGTATTTAAGTAACAAAAATACAGCCAGTACGGGAAACAGAATTTATCTGAAATGCTGTAATCATGTGGTAAATAGTAAAAATAGCTAAAATTAGGTTGAATGGATGTGTAACTCCAGATGATATCAGGGGCCTTTTTCAACCTGAATGATTCTAAAAACAGAAGTTTTGTCACATGAAATATTAAAAGAAACCTTGCTAATGGTTCAGAAAGGTCAAGTAGTGTAGCAATAGCAAATTTACATTAAAGATAAAATGGTACATACTTTGGGGAAAAAGTATGAATGCAAAAATGAAAACTAACCCAATTCTCAACCAATTAAAGGAGAATAATTTTATTAATGGTCAGAAAATATAAAAAGTAGTTATTTACTGGACATTTCTGGACTTCCAAGAACAGAGGGGCAATGGCCAAGTCTCCTTGATTCTTGTTCTTTTGCATTTTAATTACTTGTGGACTTGAAATGACGCAACAGAAAAATCCCCTTTTCAAAAACTAATTTTTCCAGTTCTCCTGACTTCCCGCTGCTGTTAGAGGATCCAATATGATACAAAACAAGAACTGTTGGAATAAATTTTTTTGTGTTTCCTTCCAAAGAATTTGAGTTGGCCATGTTTTATGTGCTTTCTAAATTTGTAAGTCAGCCATTCATTGATAGATCAAGACCTTCCCTCTTCCTAAGAATAGGGCTACAGTGAATATTTAGAAAGGGATGTAATCTTCTAAATGTGAGAAAAACAGTGAGCCAAGAGACTATTATATCTTTCCCATATAAATAGAAGTAAACATTTGAAAGTTACTCTTGAACCTGCTAAAGCTTATAAAAATACAATTGTTTTGAACAATTACAAAGTGGAAAATATTCCAATAGGAACCTTTTGATATATAAACACATGACCCACAAATATAAGGCTTTAAGAGAGATGTGTTTAGACTGTTTCACTACATGATATCTATAAGGAGGTTCAAAACAGCTTTGAAACTTAAAATATTTATGTTTTGTTTAAGAATGGACAAGGATAAACTAAAAGAGAAAAATCTGAAAATTACTATGCAAGACAATATGAAAATAAAAGAATTTATTCATAAGTATCCAACCGCCCCATGTGTCAGTACACAGAAGGTCCTTCTGTCTGGTTTCTAGAAGTTTTTTCCACCTGTGAGCATGAACAGCTGATCGTGGGTCTATTGCCTGGTTCTCCTATCAGTGTTTCAATCTCTGCTTCAGCTGTTATCTCTCTGTTCCTTGCTGCCACACCCATGTTCTCTCTCTCTTTTTTACCACATTCAGTCACCTGGACTTTCCTCCCCAGTACACTCAGTGGCTCCAGAACAGGAACCTTTTTCACTTGCTGCTCACCAGCTCAACTCAATCTCTTCTCAAATTAACACAGACACAAAATTAATGTATATAAAACCGATTCAAACTGTCACAGAGGGCTGGTTAAGGGTTTTTTTTGGAGAGGTATCTTCTGCTTGGATTGCATCTTCACACAATCTGATTAAAAGTGATTTAATTTCTGTGGGTTTCTGCATGAATCTTTAAAGAGATTTAGGAGTGAAGCAACAAGTAAAAAGCTGCACGGGTACTCTGTGCAAAGATGAGCCTGACAGGTGCCTTGGAACAGAGGTAAGATGGCATAAATTTCTTTTCTCAGAGCAAACAAGCCAGCTCATTTTTGTAGACCCTTTCAAAAAGTCCAGTTGAGGGAGCAAATACTAATCTGGAGTCTGCAGCTTGTGCAGGCTGGAAGACACAATGGAGGGACCTTGCTATGGTACTAACTTTAAAGCCGAAAATGTTGCTTGACTTAATATTAGGGAGGAAATAAAAACATCAAACATTAAATATCAAAGCAGATTGGAATGAATTTGTCTTGTTGTACTGTTGGTATAATTTAAGCATTCTTCTAAGCACACAATTTAAATGCTGTGGCTCCAGGAAGTTAAGTGTTAGCTTTTTTCAGGAAGAAAACAAGAAATATATGCTTTGGTTTATATAAAACTCTCTAATAGACTGGACCGGAAAGCGGAGCAAAGCACTTTTTCAGAGGTTCACTGTTTTGTGCATTCAGATTTTTATTTTAAGATATGATTCATTGTGCACCTACTCACAGCTCCATCTGCAAGCGCTCTGTGACAGGCACAATAGTGTATTCACAGGTCTATTTCATACTCTATGTCAAATCACTTCTACAACAGATGTCAAAAGCATTGACAGTGAACAGAGAACGTTTCATGTTCTTGGGTGATAAGATTTCCTCTTACATCATCTGACCCTTACTAAAAACAAAAGCAAACCCCCAAACCCACTAAATATCCACAGTAGGATAGTCTAGCCTTCTGCCTTGGGATATCTGAACTCTGGGGCCTTTAAGCGAAACACACAGCTGTCGCCCAGCACAGGTGGCTGTATAAGAAAGAAAACTGATTGGCTGTCCCTCCGTGGTAAGAATAGGTTTAATAGGTCTTGGAAGCACTGCCTCTGCATTCATATTCTCATATTGCATGAAGGTTTGTACAGATAAAAACCTTAAAGAATATGATGAGTTTACCACTGTCTTTTGCTTTCTTCCTATTTCTTTTATCTTCTTTTATTTTTCTTGCTTCCTTACCTATTCACTAACAGAGCAGAAATACTGGTGATCAAGAGATATAAAGGCCTGCCATTTTATTTTATCATTAAATGTTATTTTTCACTAACATAGCGTATATTTAATTCTGAGATAATAAAGCAGGTGTATCTAACCTGCATTTGAAACAGAAGCATATAAAAGCATCTAAAAGTCAGTGTAAATCCAGTTATTCAGTGTCTCCATTAGTTAGAGCAGTTTTTTTATTCAGTAGAACCATGCATCTTCTCAGAAAGAAAAAAAAGAAAGAGTTAAGGCACACAAGAAAAAGGTTTCCTGTTTCAGAAGACTTAGAATAATAGAAGTGGAAATTTGAAAACAATAGTGCTCTGGCCAGGGCCCTACAACAGAACCCAGAGCTCATGCCCTGACGCACTCTATGCCCAGAATTTAGTGGATTGTAATTTTATATTTAGAGCAACTGACTATTAAGTTACTTCCATAATAGGAATCTGCATTAGTTTAATTTTCTTAAAACTTCAGTAATCAATAAGAGTGATAAAAAGATGGAACACTAGTTAAATATTTAGGAAAATGATACAGTATTAATATGGTGCTTCTTCCCTGTTAAACAAAAAAAAAAAAGTTACTGTGGGATGGCCATACTACAGAGCAGCATGTATGCTCAAAGAGAGAGAATGAGTTAAGACTGGCTGTTTAGCTAGTATAAATAAGTGAATACATACTTAAGAATTTGTTATGAGACCTAAAGAGACTTTCTTTAGTTTATTTTGTAAGCTGAACCTGGGCAACAAAATATCAGAAGTAACTCAGCAAAAAATGGACTAAAATTTAAAAGCTGAAAAACCAGAAGAAAATAAATAAAACTGAAGAAGGAGGTAACTCAAAACTATGTTTTAGCTAACTATGTAAAGTCTGGTCATTTACCTAATTAAATCTTGATCCAAGTGAAATGAAGATTAGGTATAAGTCAATGAGAGAGCAAAACAAGACTATAAAGAAGCTATATTCCAAATTTTATTTTGTAATCATCTAGACAAAAAGAAACTGTAATTGTTTTCATTTTACATGAACCTATATCCTAAACTTTATTTAGTAATAATCTAGACAAAAAGAAGTTGTAATTGTTTTCATTTTACATGATTTCTTCTGTTCACACGTTTTGATAAATATTCAGTGAAAAGGGGAATCAGGTGTAATGAACGCTTCAGTTGTATAAAAAAGTTACATGAGTTTACATGATTTATTTCTAGATAATTTTCTTATATTAACACATATAAAATGAAGGTTTAAAGTGGATCTGCTTACAGTAAGCTCCTCAAAGTAAACCAGATTACATTACAGAATAGAATTTTTATTTTTTAAAATAGAAAACATGGGATCAGGCAGTTAAGACAGAATATAAATAGAAGAAAGCTTATGAACAAGTAATTTCCTGGCCATTTCTCTTTGCTCAAAGAACCCTTCCTTCCAGACCTGATGTCTCTCCCCTCAGTAATTTTATGAGTTGCAGAAAACTCTGAAGTTCCCTCCAGAATCAAGGAGGTTTCCATTTTATCACCTGTGAAACCTGACTTGCAGCTCTGTGGCCTTTGCAATTTCTTCTCTTAACTGTTCCTCTGGAGCTGCAGGTTCCCCCACTGTGTTTCTTTCTGCTTTTTTACTCCTTGGTAATTTTGTCGTTTCTGAAATTGTCTTTATTACAGTATTTTTAAATGTTCCTAAGGAATGACAATCTTCTCTGCTTCCTCCTGAAGTCTTACCTGACACAGTCACTCTTATAAATGGAACACAGCAACTAAGAAGAACAAAAAGCCCCCAGGTTAGGTCATACCCACCTATGTTTACATAAGCATCATATGCAGTATGATGAATTGGCCAATGGACAAAAGTATACACTTTTCTTCAACGATTTGCACAGTATACACCACATTATCACCAAATTATGCATTCTCTGAAACCAGACATATTTTCACTGTTATTGAATAAATTAATGATTGGCAGACAGTGTAGGAAAAGCTTTTATCCAACACTGATTATCTCGTGTGGTTTTTTTGGTAGCCAGAAAAAGCCATGTTTCCAAAGCATTTTACTTCTCCTTTAAAACCATTCTATAAAACACTGAATGATTAATGATTTTTCCTTTTGCAAGTTGCCATTGTAAAACTGTTCTGAAGTAGATTACTCTTAATTTTGCAATCAAAATCATACTACACCCTATGACTCACTAAAAGAATGCCACGGAAAAAAAAAGCCTTAGCATTTCAAAATGCCAGAAATGGGGTGGAGGGTGAGAAAAGGCACAATAAAAAGCATTTTTAGTGCTATAGAGTAAAGCAGCCTAAACCACAGCTACAGTAGCTATAATTCTGGAAACTAGAAGTATACAGTATTTTGTAGTGTTTCCATTTTTCACTCTGGAACTGAGTCCAAGTCCCTCACTTCTAAATTGCTAATAATTAGTTCAGACCTGTACCATACAGGTACAGAGTCAACCCAGCAAAACAGTTCACAGAAATAATTCTGTACCTTGAAGGCCTGGGCGCTCTTTGGTTACCAAAACACAGTTACATTAAAAAATACAATTGAATTGATAATTTCCCACTATCACTTCATGAAGAATCTGTACTGAACCGTATTTAAGAATGCCAGGTTGAAGTACTTAATCCAGAGTCATTTTTCTGGACCAAGATGATTGTCCTCACCAGGCAGAAAATGGAAGCTCAGCATTTAGCTGAGATCTCAGGGGTTTTTACCTCTTCTGATGTTCTAGGAAGACAAAAAGAAGGCCAGTGGAAAGGAAGCAGAAAAAGAACAAGTAATTTTTCTCATCAACCACCACAATAAAATAGCAATTTGTGCTCCTACTGTGGAAAAAAAATCAAACAGCATTTAAAGAGCAACAGTAGAAGTGTACAGACAATAATTTTTAAGAATCTGGTTTGAAGTTTTGAACTTGTATTGAAGCAGAGCCTTAGTACCAAAGGTTAAGTCATAGCTCTTGATCCATCAGATTTCTCTGAGCTACCATTCACAACAGACTGTAAAAATAACAATTATTAATGTTGTTAATATACACCAACAATCTGTTGGCCCTACTGAGATTTCAGCTTTGCCAAAATGCAAGCAGAAAAATTAGAAACATGAGAAGTGAATTTAATTAGGAACTTGCCATCTGGCACAAGCAAGCAAATTTTAAGTATAGCCCTTTTAATATAGAAGAAACTATAATCAACCAGGGAACAGACCATAATCTTGTTTGATTGAAATGCGTAAATTAACTATGGGAATAGTTTAACTATGTAGTATTTTGAATGGTTATCCTTGAGGCTGAGAAGTAGGCAACCTCATCAAGAGGAGTAAAAACAGTGTAAGTGAAAGATATAAATGGATAAATTTTGGCGGTAAGAATGTGACATCCCACCTTATTAACCAAAGTTGGAATATACTTGCAAAATAAATAGTTGAATTAGTTTAAAGAAGAAATAAAAGCACACCTAACACTCCTTCTGGAGTGCTGTCTGGAGCAATGTTTATTATAATCTGGCATCCCATTCTGATAGGCTATTTTGAAAAAAAAAAATAAAGAAAAGCCAAGTACAGAAATGGACAACAAAATGAAGCAGGCTCTACTCAGTCGCTCTCATTGCACAAAACAGGTCAATTAGTTTGATCTTAGTAAGAAACACCAACAAACACCCAAGTTTCTCCTTTAATGAACTTGTGATTCGTAATAGTTTCATAATTACTAGTCAAACTAATTGACTAGTCAAAGTAATTGACTAGTAGGCAATATGTTCCTTTTAACTATAACCAAATACTACGGTTAAAAGTCTTTTTCCTTGTTATTTAGTCAAAGCATTTTACTCTACATCTTTACTCCTCACTTTGCATCAGCTGAAGTGACAACAGCTGCATCCTACTTGGTATGATCATCTCATTTACTGTCTGAATAACTACACAACCTAAGCAGGCTGCTTCATTTTTAATTGTGCAGTCAAAACACCCAGTCCATCAACTGTTATAAAATGGTTGCAGTGCTAAACACAAAGCCAAGGCACAGATCAGCCCCTCCAATAGGAAAAAATTCCAGAATTTCATTGACCATTTCCTAAGATAAAGGTGTCTGACAGCCTCTGACCTACTGTTAAGGTTTGTTAATCCAGCAGATGAGCACCAAAATTAGTCTAAAAGTGTGTTTGATCCAGTCCACTACTGCACAAAAAAAAAAGAACACTTTTATTCGCAGTACAGTTACCTACATAACCAGTTTAACCATGACTTACAGCTATCTGTGCCGTATGTACAGATAGGTACTTCTAAGGAAGTAACCTTGATATTTCCTGGAATATTGATTGGAAAAGGCCTTAAAGGATGACCAGCAACATACAGGTAGTCAGTGCCAAGCTCTTCTGATTTTCAGAATGTGCACATATCTTTGGGGCTTTTTTTCTTTAACTGTGGTTGTTAGACTTTATAATTAAGTGATTTTACCTGCCTCATAGGAACCTTAACATTTGATTCTGGGCTTGGTAAAACCATCAGTACCAGACCATTTAATTTTTATATTCTCAAGCAAGCTGTAGTAGACAATGTACTTCTCTTTCCTGATTAACTGTGCCTGATGTGCTTGTATTTTAAACTTTTTCTTAAGTCAATGACATATCAGTTTACAATCAATAGCTAGTAGCTCTTATTTCTTACACAATTTAATACTCCTTGGCTGTCTTCTACATAATAGCCCCAAAAGAAGAAGAAAAAAAAAGAAGCTGCATTTTAAAAACAGATATATAGTCCAATACATACCTGGGTCGATGTGAAAATACATATAGATATCTCCTAAAATTCCCCCACAAATCTCCACTGCTTGCCACAGGACTGAGCAAACAGAAAATAATAGTTCAGGAAGAACAGTTCTGGTCAATACTATATTCACATTTTCTCTTAAGAACGGTACAGGAAGAGAAGCAATATTTTTGGATACTTGTGTTCTCCTTAAATTTTTAAGTCTGAATCAAGGAGGGATTGGCACTTTGCCACCTGAGACTAGAAGAGAAGTTGCCTCCAGCCATACTAATTTTCATTATAGGGTCCCTGGATATGTTGTTAGCTGAAGACTGGGAAGTCAGGGAAGACAGAAACCGAGTGTTGCATTTGTGATATTCAGCATCCAACAGCACACAGGAACACTCTTCCTGCAGTGATATGGATAGCCAAGTGACTGTTAAAAAGAGAAGACAGTGACTCACCTGCAGGTTACACATTCAGAAACTGTTTGGAAGGAGATGAATGAAAATGTGCTTGGACTGCTGTTGGGGAATTTGTCCAATCCTTGGCGCAGATTGTAATGATGCTTCATGTAGAGGCCATATATTGAGAGACCAGGACGACAGCAGTCGGTAAAGTACCATAAGGAAGTCTGACCTTATTCTCAGATCAACTAATAGAGGAAATCTCACTGCCACAAGAGACACACCATGAACAAAGAAGGAGCATTTTGCTGCTGCTTGTTAAGTAGCCAATCTGCTATAGGCAGAAACCACTTCTGCTCTTGATGCTTAAAGTTGAAGTTATAGGTTAAGGAGAATGGTCTTTAACTTGACTCACAGACTACCTCCGTGAGAAACACATCTGTACACACTGAACATTTTCCAGTAACATGTTTGCAAAGATGGTACAGGAAATTAGTACACCCATTTAATCATACAATGTAACCTCTATAGTAGAGGCCAATAGATAAAAAGAGATTCTTCTACATTAAATTGTATCTCTTCACTCAAGTACTGTCTTATATCCTCCTATATTGCAAGGATCTTGTAGCCTTCCCCTGTCTTTCACTGCAAGAGAATAAATTTATACACCTCTCCTTGCCAGTCACTGGTTCTCTGGAGAATACCAGATGCATTCCCTTAGCGGAATTGGTGGTGGTGATGGTGTTTCTTCAGTCATGTTCAAGTAATCTGAGGTAACTATGTGGGCAGTCTTGGGTACACACTCGGCTAATCCTCAAACCACAGCTTAGAATGGACAAATCATATAAGGATCTATATAGTACCTCTATATATTTTATTCAGACAGACTCAGATCAATATGAAATGATCTGCATTAGGCATTATATGCAGGTATTGTGATACAGCAAGATACATATTTAAAGAAATATGCTCAAATTCTGATTAGTTAGGCTATATTTCCTTTGCTTCAATAGAAAGAATGAAACAAATCTAACACATCTAATTAATGTGATTGCCCTCTAAAATCCAAAGCTTTCTGTGAGATTTTTCTAAATAACACAAACAAGTCTGTCTATTCATATTGTACATTGGGACTTCACAGTCTAGGCCACAAAAAAACCCCATAGATCACATCCCTTAAATTTTAATCAGTTTTAACATTCACAGATTCATTAAATAATTTTAAAGCTAATTAGAAAGCTTTAGTTGTTACACTCCAAATTACTCACCGTGACAAAATTGGTTTCTCAAGCCACAGTCTTGCAGTGATACACACATGAATTAGATTATAGACTTTTTGTACTACCTAGACTGCAGTGGGATCACTGGCAAACCCAAGTGTAGGCATAAATTTAATTTTTCACATGACTGCAGTCCATTTAATTATCTGTTTGGTCCATGTGTGGCAAGACAATCTTCAAAAAGATACACCACCATTTCAATGATTACATCAGTGGGCTTTGTTTTATACTATTATTTCTACATGTAGCATACTCTTAAAGTAAGCCCATACCTTAGGCAGCTTGCTTTCTTTTCAAGCAATCACCAGCATTTGGAGCAATGATTTGTATATGGTCTGTACATTGTCAAATAGCTTCACTTTAAATCTTCTTATAGCAGTATAGGTAAGCAGGTAATTTGCATTTGTTAATTATTTTATGGCTTACCAAAAATACAGAGAAAATGTATCAACCTAATTCACATATAGTTGCAGTACGATTGTTATACACCCACTTGGAATTAACCCCTCCACCCCCAATTAGCAAAAAATATTTTGGGCTATGTATATTTTTAAATGGTATATTAAGAAATTAAATATGACAAGCAAAGACAGATTCATAGTCCCACTTCTGTGTTTAGTAAACAGTAAAACTGACATGTATACTTATATTCCTCTACTGAAAACATAACTACCTTAAAATAGTTTTTTCAGAAGTTCTTACTGGAAATTCCACAGTAACTACTAGTTCTGTGTAGGCTAGGGGAACAGATCTGGAGGAGGGCAAAGGACACAATCAGCAAGATGAGCTAAAAAGTAGCAAGACAAACAGATGGACACATATTATAGCTCATGGTGTATCACTTTCTTATGAATTAAAGTTAAAAGTAATCCCCAACCTTATACTTTGTATTCCCAAAAGATCAAAGGGTTAACTGAAGTTTCCAAAATTGTAAATAGTATATTATCTTTCACTGTCTATATTTTACTATCAATGTTAAAATTCAATTTGGAGAGTAGCTGTTGAACTGCATTTGAGACAAAATTTCCTCATACCATATTCACTTTTAAACTGCTTCAACTAATTTACAAAAATATGCAACAAGCGTAGCATAAACCCAAAATATTCATTATTTACCCTGCATCTGTTACTACAGTAGATGATTTTACAGCCTTTTACCATAGGATTTAATTCAAGCCACAAAAATAAACATTCTTTTCATCAAGCTCCTGTCTGTGAAACTAATTCAGCACTACATATGGGAATTCTCCTATCGGCACTCATAAACACAGCACACTGGAGCTAGGCAGCTTATCTCTAATGTTTTTTTTTACTGTCATCCAACATCTTCCACAGCTTCTTAGCTAAAGGGCTGTTATGTCTCCAATCACCTATTTATCCTGATATTCTTTCTTAGTTGTCATTTTGAAGCTCCTGTTCATGATTGCAGCTTTCAAAACCAAGGGGGGAAATTCTCCTGACCAGTAATGGTGCTCCTGCCTCAGACAATCACTTTTGTGATTTTTTTAACATGGGCTTTTTAACAAAGGACATATTTATCCCAATCACAAAAGAACGAAGTTTTCCCTTGCAATGTCCAGAGGAGAATAGCTCCACTAACACTGCACGAGATACAACACACCCACTGTCATTTTTGTACTGCTGCCACCTTCAGACAGTTCCTTAGATGCAGAGACATACATAGCAAATACTTGCCTTTTCTATCTAACTTATATATTGACTAGAAACCCCTTTCTTTGATGGGCTCACCTAAGTATTCTGACAACAGCTGATGGCATGCACTACCTAACCACCAAGTAAACAGTGGTGCATTGAAAAGTTCCAGTACAACAGCACCTGTAGACTTTGAAAGTGGTATAGTGCTAGATATATGACTTTACAGCAAGATGTCCCAGCTCAGATGTTAAAGAACACGGCTACTGAGGTCACTCAAGTACTGGTAAAATCATAGACTGGGTTGGTTTGAGTTGGAAAGGATCTTAGGGATCATCTAGTTCCAACTCTCCTGTCATGCATGAGCTAGTATCATATGATGATATACGTCGGAACAAATTCCTACACTGAAACAACAGAACCCACTTCCCACAGTGGAAAAGAAGAGTTTGGGACATTTTTGTAAGGCTTACACATGCAAGGCTTACACATCCTTTTTGATGCTGAGTATGTAACAATACAGAGGTAGCTTGAGAAGCATAAGGCCAACAAAGAACACCAAGAGGCAAACCTCCTTAGATTAATTTTAATAGTATTCTGATGCAGCAAAGAAAGCATCAAGGAAAAATTCTGAGGGACATTCCTGCTTTCAAAAGGACAACATGGCAGTTGGACTAGATGATACATGTAGGTCCCTTCTGACTGAACTCTTCTGTTCTAATCTATTCTAACATACCTTACATTTCTGTAACCTGAATTTCATTTGCCATTCTACTGTCTCACCACTCAGAATCAGAAGGTCCATCTGAAGTTATTCAGTTGATCCTATTTCTTATTTCTTGTCAACTACCAGACTTTCAAGTCCCTGCACAGTCCTTTTTACAGGTCTTTTCTATGATAATATATGCCATGTGCACGGTGCAAGATCTGTGTTAACAGATCTCAGCACAAACTATTGCAGATCTCCAAAGACAATGTTTCTCCACTGCAAAAATTTAGTATATATTCCTGCTCTCTGTTTTTTAAGTTTTAGACACCTGTTCACTCTTCCAGTAACCTACTACTTGTGCCCTGGCTGCTTAGTTTCTTAAATTTCTGGTTAGGGAATCTCTTGAAAGCTTCCTGGAAATCTGAGGAACCTATAAATACCAAGATCATTTTTATTTATGTAATTTTTCATGTGCAGGGACACATAACGTCATACATCTAGAATGAAATGTAAACTGATCTAAAATTCAAAAGCAAAAATATCTGACCACATCCCAAGTCAAAACTATACAATAATTTGTTTTACTGGTTCTTTTCATGCCTTCATGACACATACTGTGAGGACTTAAGAATTCATCTCATTTTTACTTCTTGGGGTACAATAACAACAAAATCAATGTCAAAAAGCTGCATATAATGCTTTCACAGGCATCAAAGAATGAAAATTACAAGCAAAAATGCTAAAGACTGACAGAATGCAAAGAAGCTTTTAGTTTAGCATCCAATTTCCTGAGAGTTAAAATACAACTATTATGGTGATAGCAGTATTAAAAGGAAGGTTGAAAACTGTCAACCTTTGATAGGAAGATTACTTTTAAAGTGTTAGAAACTAATCAGATGCTTCTAAGTCAAATGAGAGCAACTTAGTTCAGGTTTACATAGGACACTAAAATACAAAGAGAAAAATCTTTAAAAAGAAGCAGCTTACAGTTCACAGAAAGGCAGAAGACTGAGCTATATCAAGCTAAGTTTCATAGAATTGAAATAACTTCTCTTGTAATTAGATATTAATGTTTGCATAGTGACTTAAGCACAAAATAAAAAAAAAAGGGAGGGGGGGAAAGGCAGTGATTGTCATTGTATTCTCAATTCATTCTAAACCCATGCCTCCTACAAGAAGGAATTCTTTAGGAGAGGTAAAGAAAGACTATGAATATCCATTTAAGCAATACATGCATGTAGAGGAGCTCTCTCCATTTCTTTTTTTTAGGTACCCTCTAAATGTACATTCACAATGTAAGCAAGCTCATAAAGCTCTGCCCTACTCAGTAAACTGAAGCAGATTTTAAAACTCAGAGGAAATCTGCTCTGTCAAACAAATGCAGCATCAGTCCTGCATACCTCTGCAGTAACAAACTAGGTACTGAAAATTGTGAATGAAATTAATAATAGCCATTCTAGAAGTTTAGAAACTTTGTTATCAGTTCTGCTGATATTCTCAATGCATTGGAATTAGTAAGCATTCTTAACCAAGTTTCAGTTGGACAGGAGACTCCCGATAGGTGGAAAAATTTAAGCAGTTGTTTACACAATTGTACCTATAGTATCACTTTGTTCACTCCTTTTCTGCTTTTAAAAGGCCACTATAGCTCATGAAAGAGGTCCTGAATGTGTGAGTTTGTAAACACAGGGATTACAGAAAAATATCAAACTAGACTGCTATCCAGAAACCATGTAACTCGGCAAACAAAGCTCAGGTTTCGCAAAAACTGATATATTCTGCTTCAAAAAAATGACAGAGAAAGAACAGAGAGAAAATGACGCAACACAAAAAAGACTTCAGCAGCCTACCTTTGTTGCAGTCTGTGGTAGTCTATCTCTTTATAAAACTTCACAGGTGGAAAGACATTAAGCTCACAGCACAGAACAGCCAAAGATCTACACTTATCAGTGCATGTTCATACACAAATAGCTGGCCAAGGTGGGTTGATGATAAGTGGGTGTACTGTTTTTGCCTGGGATGGAAGTAATTTTCTTCACAGCAGCTCATATGGTGCTATGCTTTGGATCTGAGACCAAAACAGTGGTTTGGTAAGCATTTCAGCTCTTGCTGAACAGTGTCATGGCCTTCTCTGTTTTTCACGCTAGCTCGCCAGTGAATGGGCTGGGGGTTCACAAAAATTCAGGGAGGACACCACCAGGGCAGCCAACCATCAGCTGACCAAAGGGATATCACATACTATATGATGCCGTGATCAGGAGTAAGTTTGGGGAAAGAAGGAGAAAAGCGGGGGGGGATGACACATTTGGAGTTATGGCATTTGTCTTCCCAAGTAACCATGACATATGATGAAGCCCTCTTTTCCCAGAAATGACTAAACATCCACCTGTCAATGAGAAGTAGTGAATTATTCCTTATTTTGCTCTGCTTGCACACACAGTTTTTCCTTTACTTATTCAATTGTGTTCATCTCAACTATCAGGTTTTCCCAGTTCCACTGTTCGATTCTCTTCCCCATCCCTCTGGTAAGCGAGACCAAGCAGCTGTGGGATGCTTAGCTGCCTAATGGGGCTAATCCACAATGGTGGAAAAAACCCAGTAACTCCTGGATAAGATGGCCATTCTGGACTATTTATGGAGATACTGTTTTCATTTTAGTAATCACATCAATACCTCTCTGTCTTGTACACCTTCTGCCTTGTAGCTAGCAGATACCAGGATAGTTAAGTCCCTCACAGTTAACAGATTATGTGATCCTGTGGCTTCCTCCAGCTGTTTAAACTGTGTAAAAATATAAAGAATTATTCATATATCTTTTTATATATTGTAATTACTTTTGTGATCTTTGGATGCAAGAATACATTACTTATCCTACATCACTAGTTGCCTACTATACTACATTTGTTAACTATGCATTGTCAAGCAAATGAGACAGTATTTTATACTCACAGATGTGAAGTTCTGAGTACTGCTACCTTTTCACATATTTACACAATATAAGAAATAAAATATGCAAGTGAGAAGAATGAAGGACAAGAGGGAAATGCGTGTAAGCTGGTGGAACGTCAGCCACAAAACCTCAGGAAACATCTACTAACAATTCTACATTCTGGGAACTTTCGCATAGTCAGTCCCTCGCCAGTCATGATCTGGTCCAGCGACTGGTAAGTTCAGCAGTTCACTGACTGGTAAGTCAGCAGTTCGCATTGCTGACACAACTGTTATTCTAGCACTGGATGAAGGACTTTCCTGTTTAGCAAAGAGAAATAGCACTCTACTGCTGATCTCAAGGGCCTAATTTGTTTTCCAGAAGACATCTAAAACAGCACAACTTTTTGATTTACTCACGGTAGGCTACAAAGGCACAAACAACTGTTAGACCAGGACCTCCTAGGCAGCAGACAGAAACCATTCTTTCCTTCTCTTTTCTTTCTTCACTGCAGAGTTTCAGAAAACAAAACAACAACAACAACAACAAAAACCCCACTCCTCCCTCATTCGTCCCCCCAACCACCTAAACTGGCTTCTGCCATCACTCTCAGGAACACAGATGGTCATTTACCATCAGCTGGCATGCAGTCCTAGTCAAAGCAATGTCCAAGTTATCTTATATGTGATCTGCGATGGAATGACTCCAGTCTAGACAGCCACACTGAAAACTGCAGCATTGCTTTTTTGCTATGTGTGCTTCCAGATGTCAAGCCTGGGAAACAAGAGTCCAGCTACTTGTGAGTGAAACGTTTGATACCATTGCCTTCACTGACTGATCACATTTGAGACTTGGCAAGGAAGATATTTGGCAAATTACTTCAGACTGAATTACAGTTTAACTTCCAGGGGATGGTAGAAAATTTACTGACCCTAAGCAGGATGCTTTGACCAAACGCCAGGCCCAGGGCAAGGAGGGAGAAAAAGACTGGGCCTGACGTCCTTCACTGTTCACAGGACTTCCTGGAGCATGAAACTACTGAAAAGATATCACGGTACCGCATTATTTCAGGGCAAAGAGTAAGCAGATCAAATGCAATGATGCCTCTAGACAGCCCATATGCTAAAAATGCAACCAGACTGAAAAAGGTGAATAAAGTCCTGGAAGACAAATCTGTCCAAAACTCACATACAAAGGCATAGCACCTGGCTCTTGAAATATGCAAAGAGTGTAGGAGAATATTCTAGGGAATATCACTAAAAGTCAGCTGTTCCTGACCTAGACACTTGTTGCAAGCCACTGTCAAAGACAAACTTTGGGGCAAGATGGAGCTTTGGTATTTTGCAAATTTCTCATAAATATAGCACTGGAGATACTGGCACCCCAAACACCTCTCTGAGTCCTCCTTTTTATGTTGTGAGAAAAGTCATAATTAATTTCTACCTTTAAGAGTTCAAGACTGCACTGTTGTCCCTTTATGGACTTTTGTTATCAAAGAATAGCTGTCACCTCTAATAGTGAGCAGGGCACGAGTGGCATGCATCACAGTGTAGACTGTCATTCTAAGACTATTACAGATGACGTCTCAGGAATGCCAATGTTATCCTGTCTATTAGAGAAGGTATACACATCATTAGAAAAAGTTGTACCTATACAGTGCACATTCAGCTGATAGAACCAGTCAAGGAATCCACAAATTTTCCTTGGCAGTCCACAGATCTCTTTGGAGATGCACTACAATTGCCAGTTATGCAGAGAAAGCCATACAAACAGACCTCATCTACTGCTCCAAGACAAATGAGAACTCCCCTTGAACGTATCCACTGTAAGCTTTGTTGTTTTCAATGTGGATCATTTGCAGTTACATTTTCTACAAGTGGCTATGAAAAAGACTTAGATTTGATAAACTTAGGTAGAGGTCATTCTTCAGGTATGAGCTGAAGCTTGGCACACTTTAAAGAGAAGTATCATTCTTCTATTCAATAGGTAACAGTGCCCAAAAAATGGAAGAGCAGGTGTCAGATATCCTAGGCTCTAGACCCAATCCTGATCTCATCTCAATAGGATAATTAAGTTCAATTTTCTCAGCCAATCTCCTGTGCAGTGAGGACTAACACTTGATGAAAGCAAAACAGGCAAAGAGAATCATCCTTGGCAAGATAGCAGTTTCTTTCAAACTTTGCAGTACATCATCACAGATGCCAAATGACAACATTTTATGTTAGCTCATGAAGTTGTTTTCCATAGAACAGGATAACTCTAAATAAACACACTAGGATTTCAGCTTCACCAGTGGTGAAGCAACATCACATCAAGGCAATTACCACAAACCAATGGCTTGTATAAACAGCACAAGGCATTCAAGAAGTAAGTAGCTCAAGAACACAGAAACCTATGTTGTGAACATTCAAAGTGTTCCCAGTAGTTGCTACATCACGGTACATTCCTGCTCATATGCAGCAGGGATGCAACTTATCTTTCTGAGGAGTCTCAGGCTTGGAAAAATGGACATGAGCCCGTCCCCACTAATCATCTCAGGGAACAAATATAGTCAGTGGGCATATTTCTGTCTGAAGTATTTTTCTGATTATACTACAATGTCCCCTGTTATTATTCTCTGTAATATATAAATCTATTATTCTTTGCTGCACAACGATCCAGCATGAACAGACTGGTTTGAGAGTGAACTTCTCTAATATTAATTTATGGTCTGGCTGTCAAGGGATTCTCTTGTAAGATGAAGTAGTATGATTCTATAGCTAGTGACTTTCTGAATTTGGTTTCCCACCTTCCTATCCTTTTCTCTGGCCTATGATCAAAAAGGTGGCCAGATCATCTATATTTTTTCCAAGTTATATTAAATAAAATTCAGTATTCTCCTGTGTAAAAGAACTCCTTTCCTTCTGTTCTGGAGAAAGAACTCTGGACTTGTAAAATTTATAGCCACTGCACTGTGTATGTCTGTTATACATTACCTGTATGTACATTATACATGAAGGCATAAATTATTTTAAAGATCTGTTGCATAGTAGATAATATTTAGTACAGGTAAATGCCTCCAAAATATTCCCAATAATAATTATCCTTGAGAAAAGGGATACCTTGCTAGTTGTTTTGAAAAAGTTAGCCTTCATTATGAGACTGCATTTGGTTTTGTGCATTTTTAAGTTTGTATACAAAAAGTTGATATGTTACAAACAATATTTCCTTTCTTATCATTTAAGAAGATTTAGATTATATTTAGCTTGTTTTTACTCAATTTGCAGTAGGTAAATTGCAATTCTTTTTAAATCTTTCAAGAACTTTAAGAAACATTGCCCATACATACAATGTAAATTCTTAATAAAAAAATCCTGAAAACAGTCTGTCAAAACACATCAATATGAAGAAATTTACATTAATTTGGTTGTGACCTATAATTTTTCAGGATGACAGCTTGGACATATGATGTATTTGCAAAGATCACATAGTCACCTCTCAGAATGACAACTTCCACAGCATTTTAACCTGTCCTTGACATCTGCTAATGTTTATGATGTTCATTATTACCTATATATGTATCCTGTACTCACAGTACAAGATAACAGGAAAGCCTTGTTATAAAACACAACACCTTTTATTCCAGTTGTAAAAATGTTCATTCTGCCGTCTATCTGCTGAAGTAAGTCTGTGAATTCTCACTAAAATTTTCACATGGCTGGTCATAAAAAAATAAAAAAAAGGTAGACAAAATTAAAAAAATATAATTGAATTCTTACATGATTGCACTATAGTCTGGCATTTCAAAACAATACATTCTGCCAGTGAACAAAAGGTTACATGGCATGAGACGTCTCCTATCCCTAAATAAGCTATGAGATTTATCCACCTGGAAAGCTGGGCCCTATCTAGTCCATTATTTACAGAAGTTAGAACATTATAATTTTATTATAAAATTAGACAAATACAAGTTCTCATTAACACATGTATTTACTGTAAATTACTGTATTTTCATAAAATCCATATTAAATTTACTAATAAAATGTAGGGCAAATATTCTAAGGCACTCCTAATGGCACAAAATGGGGTTATTACTTCTACAGATAAAACTAAACTATTCAACAACAGTAAGTTACCAGTACCACAGCTTTAACTATATTTGTTTAATTCCGGGAAGAAGCATTAGTAAGTAAAATGTTCTCTTGTCTGAACAGACACTTCTGTAATGGTAAAAGCCCAAAGAACTCTCAGTGAGACAGAATCATTCACTTGTGACAGCTGTGATGAGAAAGGTTATGTACTATTAGGTACACTGACAACACTATAGACTCCTGAGTAAGTGAAAGCTCAAGAAAACTCTTATAACAATGTTTTACCTGTATTTTACTTCAAACTAAGCCATGATAACCACCTGGAACTGCTTCATGAAAAATCTTCCTCTAGGCTGATCAAAACTTCCTCTGCAGTTTCTCTTTCCAGTTATTGGAGCTCACTATGGAATTTTGCTATGAAACGAGGCCAGACGGTTTTTCACTGGACTTTCAAAATTCAGTTGGCTTATACTCAGTTAATGAATAGAAAAGTCACCTATACTAAAGAGAAGTGGCAAGATTGCTTTGTAAGAGATAAGAGACATGAAGACATGGGAACAACATGCGAAAGAGAAATCAAGAAATAGAATGAGAAACAAAAGGAGCACAGTGATAAAGCACACTGGCAAGGAACAACTGCAAATAATGAAATAGGATAATACATGGATAAATAGGCAGAAAGACAAAAGAAGGAAGATTAAATACATAGGTGGAAAGGTATGTTCCTAAACACAACCTGAAATTCAACTCAAAATTATTTAAGTGTTTTGTAGAATAATGGCCTATGTGTGTCTGCACACACCTCTATGCAGATAGCTATCCCTAACTACTAATATGTTTATCTTCAATAATATATAGTCTACTGCATGACCCCTAACTCTTTTGGGATGTACTGGTGTCTGAGGCCGGGCTGGATGGGGCTTTGAGCAGTGTGGTCTAGCAGGTGTCCCTGCCCATGGCAGTGGGGTGAAACTAGATGATCTTTAAGGTCCCCTCCAATCCAAACCATTTTATGATTCTATTCTATTACATAAAGCCATGCTACAAGAGACTTATTTCAGATACTGTAATAGTACACCATTTCCCAGAACTGTTATCAGAAAATTATTATGATTTTAATACCCATTATAAGTAGATAAATGAAACTGCTTTGAGTATCTTTCAGACATTTTTACATACCTGAGTTGTGCTCATGCTATTATCAACACACAGTTTCAGTTTAAGGTTCTCATTTGTTCCTGTCAACTGATTCTAGAGAATAATGATATGGTATAAGGCTGTTTTACAGGGGAAAGAAAGAGATAATATTTTCTTTCCATTCTAAATCACCCTGTTTCCTTAATCTGCTGTGACTATTGATGATACCATCAGTTGTCCCTATTTCTCATGCAGTGCCAATAGCTTTCTTGTGACAAAAACCTGGAGCATCTTAATTTTATCTCATGGGTTTTTTTTTTCCCATTGAAGACCTAGATTGTGCAAAAACATAATTCACGTACTTAATACTAAATGAGTTTGCATCTAAAACTAACAGGAAGAAAAGACATGCCAGCATCTCTTTTAGAATAATGTCTGAAATAACAAGCTATTCAAAAGGATGAACAGAGTTACTCAAAGTCAAGTATTTCCAAATAGGGAGATTTGTATCAAGATCGGGCAACTTTTATGTGACGTCTGTTGCAGCTGATTGCAGAGACAGCTTTTTACTACAACCAACTTCAGATAAGCCACTTATTGTCAGGTATGCATTTTCTTCTTTTTTCACAGTTGCAGATAAAGTAGTTAAAATATTCTCACTAATAGTTTTAGTTAACTTCATATAGTCATTGTATTTGGAGAATATTGCAGAATTGAAGAGAATTAAGAAAGAAATTATTACCTATTGGCTATGCACATTTTTTAATGGCCATAAATACATATTTTCCATTTTTAGCACTACATTTTTACACGTTGCAAAATGACAATCTGCTAATTTTGACCCAATGGGGTCACCTGGGGCAGCATATGAATTTCATGCATTTCCAGAAACTGGAGGGCTTTATAAAGTAAAACCACTTTGAACCACTGCCTTTACCCATAAACTCCTGAAGAATTCAGATTCCAAATTTACAAGATTACAAGTAAAAAGAAGGGAAGAATGTTGATATATAGAATATATTTGTGTTTATACACATAAATACCTTTTTACAATGTAGTCCCTCAAATTATGGCTCTTATTTACAGTAGCTGTTATTCATCAAATTAATGTATACATGCATATTTTGCTGTTGAAAATGTTCCAGAAGTATCATTTTGGCATTGAGAAATCAGAGTCCCTTAGAGTATCTGAGGAATCTACATGAAGGCATCAAATGTGGGAGACCCCTGTACTTTTACAGTAACAACTACTGGCCAGATAGGAAACTATAGGGCCCAAATACCCATCTTTAGACAACTGAATTGTGCCCCAATTGTCTAGTTTTAAAGAAGTTTTGGAATTCTTTTCTTGAAATTTTTATCAACTGCAAACACAGAGTATTTAACAGATACATATACTGACAATTATGCTATTCCTCTGATAAATAAGAAGTAGCTGACAGGAAGATTATTTCTTAGGAAGAACACTATTGCAGATCAAGCCCAAAGACAGTGTGTGTGTGTGTGTGTGTGTGTGTGTGTGTGATAATCTTTGAATCTTCCCAAAGGTCTCAACATGCTGTAATTGGATTCGAAGTTCCTTCAGCGTAAGTTAATTCACAGGAAGGATCGTGTTTGTGCAGACAGTTGTACTAGCTACGAAATACTTTGATATTTGACATGAAGTTTCAGTAGGATTTTTATCTCTATTAAAAATCTGCATATGAGAGACACATCAAAAGTATTTGTAGATTCCTAAGCCCCTGTAAATAATATTAGTTCAATTACCACTTACTCGAGTAAGAGATGGAAAAACCACAAAGTAGCTCAACCTGTCAAGACAAATTCAAGTGCCAAGGAGTAATCTTCTGCTAACTACTAAATCTGTATTATTTTTTAGAGTGTTTCACCACATGAATAAAAACACAATTTCCAGGAAGGGTAAACTAATTGTAGACATGGCTGTAAGGTAAGTTTGTTGTGAATTCATCCAAAACTGTACTCATCTAAATTTTCCAAAACCTTATGAAGCTGCAATTTAAAGGAAAACAGGATTTTACATGCAGCCATAAAAATTATTTTAGTCTAGTCACTTCTGCTGTTAATTAGGATTTTCTGCACACTGTGCAAAATGACTCTTTGAGTCCATGCTCATCATTTACACAGTGAGCTGGAAGCCAGAGTAGTCATGGGAAAGAGACTGACCCTGATCAGAGATTACACCTGAAAATGACAGTACAATCAATAAACCCTAATGACGGATAAATGAGAAGCAGATTTCACAGATGGTCTCAACTCTCAGATATTTGCATGAGGAGCTAATTTTTGGATAAGCATGGACCTTGAAGTAAGCCTGTCAGCCAAGAGTGGATGCAGCAAATATCTGCTGCAAACATGGGCTGGAAAAATGAGAAAAATTACCTGCACTTATTCATCAGCTTGATGATGGGATTAAAGAAAACACATGAATCAGCATGCATGCCCAAAAATTATCTGACAATGCAATGTCTTTAATCAGTTTTGCATTCATCAGAGATAAAGGTCTGGCATGCTCAAAGACATACTTGCAGACACAGATGCCAAGCATATAAGCAACTTGAGATAAGAATTTACTGGCATGTGTAGGCACACTTGCATTTTTTGTTGGAATGGAGAACTGAATGGATTTGTTATTAGCATATTTTTGGGCTCAGCTGAGCAAACAGTAGCAAGAAATGCCTGGTTTGGGTTACTGATAGAACTGGCTGCAAGTAAACCTATGATTCAGACACGAAAAAGAAATTCTGAATACAGATCCAGATAAGAATTTCCAGAATTTACCCATAATTTCAAGATATTCCAAAGAATTCAGTAAGTGTTGGGTAAGAAACATTGTATAATGACAGTAAAAATCCCGGATAAGAGCCTTAAGATACCCCTCTGTGTCTTAAATAGATTACCACAAGACAATTCCAAAATTGAGAACAGTTTGGCAATCATTAGGTTTACTAAAAGACAACAGAGATACACAGCACCACACTTAAGGAAAGGAAGGGGTATTTTCTTCTAGCACGGAAATTTCATTTGTCTCAGATTTAAGATTAATCTTCACTTAGGGGAGTAAGAAAGCATCAATCTATACATACTTCCTGTATTGCCAAATGCTAGCGTTTAAAAAAATACAACCTGTCCCCATTCTTATGATAAAGGTCTCTGAACAGGGATTAGGAATGCAAGGTGTAAGCTGGACAAAGAGCAGAATCATACATCTATCCTAATTATACAGTATTAAGAACCCAATAACCCATGTGGATAAGTTACTGCAGACACTTCAGAAGTAGTATAATGACTTGCCCTAAAAAGGCAAGCTTGATGAGACTGCTATATTGCTTTCAGCCATCAGTCAAGTCTGTTAAGACAACAGCATATGGTTACAAAAGGGTATTATTAAAGAAGATTTTAAAAATACCTTTTCTTATAAATGTATATGTTTTCCTTGAAGCCCTGTTATTTTCGATGGAGGACAGGCAGAATTTTCACTGCTGATCGGAGTAAAGTTGATGCTGCTTTTCCTCTAGAGTTAGAATTTGAGATTTCAGGAGCCTCAAGTTTGCTGTTATCCTAAACATGCAATGCTCAACAGTAAACATGAAACCAATTGTACTCCTTAAAATGCAGTATCTTTGATTGCATTTTCAATTTTTTAATGTTCAATCTTGTATTAGAATCAATAAAGGCCTGTCATACTGCCATAGCTTTCAAAGCTATGATCAGTCGCATCAAGAACTGAAGCATGTCTACATTGCTTAACCTGAAACATTCTTTTGGAATGGGGAAGTCCTTAGTGACATCTTGGGTAAATTGTTGTAAAAGCTGACTGAAATGTCATGGTAATTCCACCTTTGAAAAAGCAATGATGAGAGTGTACTTATCCCCAAAGCACAGGGGTATTTTTGGCCTTTTTAAGTGGTATTTAAATGAAGTAGTATCACAACTTAACATCATGACTATTAAGTTCAAAGGTGTAACAAGTGATCCAGACCATCTAAATTTAAAGCTGTAACTTTCTCTACACAGACTGAACAAGAAGCAAGCATTGAATGTTCTTGAAATATTCAATGTTCTTAAAACAACATAATTGACAAGATAATTTAATTAGACTGCTGTGGAAGGCTCTCTGAAGGCTATCTCTCCTGGTCCAGCTCACTAAAACTATGTCAGTAACAGAAAGCAAAGACACAGCACATACATCTTCCCAGAGCACTGTGCTTGCTGTGTCTAACAGAATTATATTGGCAGCACAGTCACAGCAATTTCCACATTTGTTGCTGAAACGCAAACACCTGCATATATTTGCACATACCTCTATGCAGACAGCTATCCCTAACCACTAGCATGATTATCCCCAATAATGTATAGGCTATTATATGATCCCTACCCTTTTGGGATGTGCTGGTAGCCAAGGCCGGGTTGGAAGGGGCTTTGAGCAATGTGGTCTAGCAGAAGGTGTCCCTGCCCATGGCAGTGGGGTGAAACTAGATGATCTTTAAGGTCCCTTTCAACCCAAACCATTCTCCAATTCTATGACTTCTGGGAGGACCTTGCATTAGCCAGCCGGTGAACTAAGGGAAGAAGATATCACTGCTGAAAGGCTTAGTGAGCTGATCACATTCCTTAAAAGATTCTGAGAAGACCTCTTGACTTCCTTCTAGGTCCATGAAGAACACAGGTCGTCCAACGATGAACATCCTAAGAGAAATAATAATATGACCTTGCACTTCAGACAAAAAAAAATAACTCTGACCACTGCCAAGACACAGTGAATGGTTTACTAAAAACTGAACCTTCTTTCTAAAGAATAGAAGGCTTTAGAACCCAGTGTTAGCTCAGATAACAAGGAGAAGGTGCAGGACATCTCTGGACTCTGCTACCGCACTCTTTTCAAGACTGGTTATAACCTTCTCTCTCAAATGGTCTGGGGGAGTTTGTTTTTGAGAGTGGAGTGAGAGATTCCAGAAAAATTTATTTAATAATCCAGATCTTTCCATTTTGTTTCTCTCTTCTTGCTGTTTGATTTAAATATTTCCAGGTTTTGAAATCAGCACCAGGAAAAGACTGAGTACTTTTTATTTATGTGCATGTGCCCCTCTGAAATATATATATAAATACAGGTGTCTTCAAACCTCCTAGCAAAAAATATCACTGCCTGAAGAAGTGCTATGTCTCAAGAAATCAAGCCAGGGAAACAGTACCATGCTATGATTTTTCACATACTACATTTTTCTCTAATAATGTTGCACATTAATTTACAATTCCTCATTAAACAAATAAATATTTTGGGAAATCTGACAGATAGTTATGTAAAAAAATTCCTTGTTTCTGAAATCAAATAAATTGCTTGGTTTAGAAAAAACTTATGTATATGCTCTTTTGTCATTTTTAGGCTAATGAATGGGGTTTTCAGCACACATTGTACAATGAATCTTGAATCTTGAAACATTTTCTTCATAACTCCTATTCCAAAAGCTATCTGTTTTATTTCAATATACAGAAAGATGTTTTTTACAGTATTTTTAATAATAATAGGCAGCAATGCTGTTCAATATATAAAATCTAAATTCCATAGTTCAATTCTTAGAAAACAGATAGAAGCTGTCTCTCCAGGTTTTTAGAGACTTCATATAATATCATGAAGTTTTCAGAATTGTTTATAATAACTATATTCTCAGAAACAGTGAATGCTTACAGCACAACCACAAAAAATGAAATTATTTGGGTACTTTTGTATGACTAACATATGTTGCTGTTTCCAAAGCTAATTCTTCAGTTTCAGAGGATGATATGTGACTTAATAGTAATATTGACAAATATACTAATTTGCAACATGACAGTGAGTCGCTTCACTGAAGTGGAAAAAAAAGAATAGATGTCCAGAATCACTCTATGAAATCTAAACCTCCACATATTAGTAGAAAACAGGTAAGTTTAACATCAAATTTAACATAATGGCAATTTGTGAAAAGATTAAGACTTTCAGGGCTATACACCCCTAACAGAGAATCAGTTTTCTAAACACAATTTGAAGTTTTCCTCTGCTGTCTTCAAAAATGCATACAAATGTTAAACTTGCCTGACCTTTAGAACTTATCTAAATCATAATAGTTAAACAAACAGTTCAATAATTTGACATACTATTCCCCATTATTTGCTGACTAAAGTCACTTACTATAAATAATTGTCAGAAACTAAGAAGTAAAACTAGCACTTATATTACCCTGTTAATTTTCAAAAGGTTTTTGTACAGCATTTTAATTACAAATAGTATACATGATACAAGGTACACTGCCCAGGAGCATTTTGATCCGACATTCAGAAAAAGGTGTTTGGTTGCTCAGTGAAAAGTATTGCATTAAAAAGACCTTCTAAATTAGAAGGCTCAACAGCACTTTCTTTCCTTTAAAGCTGTGATGAAATACATACTACTCCTGCTTTGAACATCATAATAGTTTACAAAAGACAGTAATATCCATATTTACACACTCACATCATACCTATGGACTGAAACTCGTATTGGATTAAATTAAGAAAATAGGTTACAATACTATATTAAGAGACTCACTATTACCAATTCACTGACAAACTGCAAAGCTTGCTTAAGAGGGGCTGGTAGATATTGTTTATCACTTTATTAATAATTGAAAAGACAGAGTACAGTTACATCTGAGCATTACATTAGGCCAAGGAGATCTAGAAATTTTGGTATACAGGAGTAAAACTCACAGTAATCATATTAAACTGCTAACATGATCTAGGAGAAAATTAAGATGTAATTAAAGAAGGTGAACAGTTTACCTAAGAATAATCAACTAATAAAATAAAGGATGAGGGCAAATAACATGTTGCTATTCTGGTATTTTGGTGGTGAAAGTTACCATGAGCTAAAAGTGATCAGTAATATAATACCTTTGCATAAAAGACAACACATTACCTTGAACTGTAAGCTAATCTTTATGGTTTACTTGTTGGTAAAGTTACAGCTGTATTTTTTTTTATAGAGCACTCTCTATCTAAGGAATACAGAAGAAATTAAAGAAATTCAGCAGAAAATACTAACTACCAGAGGTCTAGAAAAGGTGACAAAGAAAGCAGAAATTAAATAATGAGCAGTCTTTCAGCGGAGAGGAAACTGAGTGGAGATGTAACAGATGACAGGGAAAAGCATCCAGAATAGGCATGCAAAGTTAAAGGTTTTTCTGCTTATTCTGCAGAAATACTACTTCTTTGTGGTGACCAAAAGGAATCCTTGCTCAAAAGCTACCCCTCATTTTCTATAAATTTATAATATGTACTTCTCAGTGCCTGGGCACTGAACTTGTAAATAGGATGGAATTTTCTTTGGTCAGTATTCCATTTTGTATCAGTTTCTTGCTTCTGTAGGTACACTACACACTGTTAACTAGTTTCACCATGATTTTATCTACTTCAACTACACCAGATGAGTTTAACAATGAAGGAACAAATTTTCTATCACAGATCAAGAGAAGCCTTTAAATACAGCAGTGAAAAGTTTGCAAACAGAACTACAAGAAAGTTGCATAGCAACTACAGTTTTCAGGTACAAGCAGATACTTCAACTGTTTCTCCAGGTATACCTTAACCCAAAATCCCCAAGGTGCATATTATCTTCAAAAGCTGGTGACTAACTTCCCACACTTCCACACTTTAATGCCACTTTATCTGCCTCCCTTGCTCTTCATCTGGCCATTTTCATTGCTTAAGATTTCACACACCGTAAAAAGAACATTTGCTCAACACACAGTTAAGCGCCTGACTTCTAACATGTTATCAGAACCTAAAGTTTATTAGCACACAAAACATTTTGCTTTAGCATATTCTAAAAAAAGAGAAATTCCATATTCCACCTCGGTGAAGCTTAAGCACTACTGCATCAATAGGACTTCTGTGAGTTTAACTGAGATCCTGATACAAATAAAATTAACTCAAATACCTCTTTACAGAACTGAGCACTAAATCCATGGGCACGCAAATATCAAAACTATACTCAAAATCCTAAATAGGACCCAATATCACTACATTCATTCTTTCTTACCTTTTAGTTACATTCTCACAGTGATTTTATAAGCAGTACACTCATTTTCATTTTCATTAAAAAAAAGTTGACAAGTTAACCAATGACAGTTCAGAATGACATCTTCTTTTAAAGCACTACACATGCTTGCTCCTATGAAAACCAAGTTTTAACTGTCATGCTGTCAAGAAAAATTATAGTTCCCTAGGCATATCTTATCTTTTTAAGAAAGTAAGAACTACAGAAGACTTTACAATAGAAAATTGTTTCGTATGTTTAATAAAATCTGCCTTTTGCATGAAAGCCCAGAGAGATGTTATATTTCAAGCTGACAGTGGAAAAAAACCCCACAACAAAACCAAAACCCCAACCAATGAACAAAACACACAAAAGTGGGAAGCATTTCAAGTTTCATACATGCATGTGCTTCTATTTCCTTAGCCCTCTCTCAGTTTAATACAATATAAAAGTCCATGACTAAAAACTTGACCATACATAAAGCAGTCTTAGAGGTGCACTGGGTCATTAACTGTGATAGACCTTCTTAAGGAATATAACTATGTGCTTATTAAGAAAAGTCCCAGCCTGAAAATCACCTTAAGTACAGTGCTTTTTCAGTGTCCAACAATTATAGGCATTACCTGCAGTTATATGGCTAAATCTAGCCTACTTTTGAATGCTCCCCTAAATTTGGTACCCAATTTGTTGTATCATTAAACAAACAAAACAAAAAAAACCCCAAGAACAACGAACCCCCAAAACAAAAAGCTGTGCATACTTTTCTGATCTAATGAAATGAAGCTCATCACATTAAGGCTTTTCTTTGGCTTTTGCAACAAATACTGTGGGATTACCTTGGTATTTGAAAATTTGGAAGTAAAACAGAACTGTAGCTGATAATTAAGTTAGAATAGCTGTGACTAACCAGGGGAGTTAGTGGTGAACATTCTCAATAAGGGAAAATTGCCTCATTTGAAATGGCTCGAATCTTTTCACTCTCAAGGCAGTTTGCAGCGTACACTTCTTTGTTCAGGCTGTTAAGGAAGGTACAGACTAGTAACGGTACAGATTTTTTGATTAGTTGTTTTTCTTTAAGGTGATTCAATGTTGGGTTCTTTCACTCTGTAGCAAAGGTACCTACAACCTGTGTGTGTGGCACTCTGTTCACTTTTTATTCCTTAAATGATTTCAGAAGAACTAAGCAAACTATATGAATCTGACTTACTGTTCTTATGAGCAAAGGGGGAAGAAAATAATTGTGAAACATTTAAAGTGGGATTTAATCTCCAACAGTGTTGATGATAATTCACATATTTTATTATAAACTTATGCTTAATCCAAAAATGTTCAGTTAAAAAAAGCCCAAACGAAGTATGATTCAAAAAGAAAAGCAACTGCATTTACAGTTATGTCATACAACACCACAAACATACTAAAGTCTCAGGCGCACTGCTGTGCATCTCTTTCTGGTAGGACTTCGTTGTTTGTTTTACCTAAAGATACCTAAGATGACACAACGAAGAAGCAAATTTCACAGAAGAGTAAAATGTAGCCATTAAAGATGCCGACATTGCACCTCTACTGATACCTAATCCTGCATCTCTGCAACAGACAGCAACTAAACACCCGAGTGACACAAGTTCAGCCAACTGCTGGTGGCACCGCTCCTGCGCCGCGAGGGAAAGGCGCGGCACCCACTGCCCACGGCAGCGGCGAGAGGCTGCGCCCCCTTCCCCGCGCTCACCTCCCGCGGCGATCCTCTTCCCCTCCTTCCTGCCCCTCACCCCGCTGGAAACTTTCTGCCTGCCGCGGCACGGCCGCTGACACGGCTCCCGAGCCGCTGGGGCAGCGGGATGCCAGCGCCGCCTGCCAGTCCTCCCCGCCGCGCCCCTGCCGGGAGCAGCGCAGCCTCAGGGACCCGGCTGAGGTGCCGGAGCACGAAGCGGTTCTCGCCGAGCAAACCGATGTGCAACCCTACGCGGAGGGCTGCCCCCCGCCTTCCTCCTCCATCCCTCGCCGCTCGGCCAGCAGCGGGAGGAAAACTTTCGAGCTGACGCTTGCCCTCTCCCGGCACTCGAGGCGCGTCGGGTCGGTCCGGGCAGGCGTGCGGGGCTATTACCTGATGTCCCCGCTCGGCTGCAGGGCAGGGCAGAGTCCCCGCGGTCCCCTTCATGCCCGAGGGGCTGCCGAGCCCGCCCTGAGGCACACGCCTTCATCCAGCTGCCTCCCCGAGGGCTGCGCCTCTTTCCCTCGCCCTGGAGGGGCGGGCGCCGCTCTCGCGGTCTCGCCGGCGCGGCAGGGAGGGAAGGAGGAACCGAGGGAGGGAAGGAGGAACGGAGTGCGGGAGGGGGGAGGAGGAGGAGGAGGAGGAAAAGAAGCTGAGCCGAGGGCGGGAGGAGAACTGCGCCCTCCCATTCTCCGCCCCAGCCGCCGAGCGGGCACACAGCGGCCGGGGAGCGGCCTCGCCACCCGCGCCGCCGTGGGAAGTGCAGGGGGTCCCTGCCAGCACCTCTGCGCCAAGGCTGAGCTCTGTCTGCCCGGCTTTTGGGTCGGGTAGGGCAGGACAGGGCGCAGCCGGCGCCTCTGGAGGGCGCCCCTATTCCGCTTGGCTCTTCCGCAGAGCGTGCCTGCGCCCGCTGCTGGGGATGGAGTTTGGGATCGTTGGAGGGGAGCCGGTGTGGGACGTAAAGAGGGAAATTGGCCGTGACAAGAGGAGAAAGGTGACGTGCAGATCGGGAAGATGAATGATAAAGACTTTTTTTTTTTTTGACAAATTTTACGAGAAAGGTGTTCAGAAAGGCAGAAAGAAGCGAATACCAGTGGGATATCTGAAGAGGAGAAAGGAGTAGGAAAGGGCTGTCGGGTAACAAAGAGGAAAATGTATCCTGTGAGTGGTCAAGAGCAGAGTTTTGGAAGATGAGGAGATAAGGTGTTTGGGCAAGCCAAAAATTTACTGGACTTGGAAGGAAATACATGTAAACCGACATGATGGGTATTGAGAAAGCAGTTTTAACTTTAAAGAGATTTTATTTAGGGGAAATATGCATAAATAAAATCATCAGAAAAGTAAGAAATAAGCACTGCAGGAATTGCTGGACAAGAAGGAACTCAGATAAAAAGAACAAGTCACAGCTTGAAAGAGCTAGTTCATCTGAGTAGAACACACAGAGTACTTGGCTGAAATGAGGTAGGAGTATTGGTTCTATACGGGATAGAAATAACACTGTCCAGAAACTTTTTCTGTAAGAATTGTGCAGTATATCTTGTCTTTTTCTGGCAAATCATGCCGTCCCACATGGGTAGTGGAGAGTTGGATTCAAGCTCTCCATACTGAACTTGCCTTTACAACCAGTGTAGCAAAGTGGACTCTGGACATCCAGGATTACCTGTAAAAGCAGTATTTCCTACAGCGTTGATATCATCCTAGTCCTTGGAGAACTGAATTAAGCTTTAGCTTTCCATCAACCCAATTTGAACCATGTATGGTCATGTAGATTCAGTGCTTTAAGTGTTTACTCATGGGAAAGAGCTAAGTTTATGATGCTGAACCGAACTGCCCATGAATGTTTACTGTCCCTCTAGTGGAAGATGACAGAGATAGGAGACAGGATACACACTGGAATATATGGAACTGGAGCAGAAATCACCATGTTTACACTGAATTGTGTCACTGAAATATTTACAAGTATTTACTACATAAATGAGAGGAAAAAATGCTGAACATCAAATTCATCGCTTCATCCAGATGATGAGTTATGTGTCTAATAACCCTTCCTCCATTGACTTCCTGAAAGTTTTAGCATGACACTTTTAAGTGCTTTGTTTTTAAAAGCCAGAGTCTCATTCTGGTCTATTCTAACCCCTTGTATTTCAGCAATTGTGGGAGCAGCTGTAGTGAACTGTAGTAAACTTCTGTCTGGCACAAGACTTCTGTTGTATGGGTGATTTACAATAAGCAGAGTATTGTAGGCACGGGATAGCCAGCATATAGGTTGGATTGATACAGAAAAAAAATAAGAAAAAAGAAGAAAAGCTAGCTTGCTTTAGTGTAGGACTGTGTAATCCGTATCTTTTCCTTTGTTTTTCTCTCTTCATTTTTCTTCCTGCCCTTCATTGTGCAAATCTTTCTTCTTCTTAAAGCTCATCAATCCTACCACTGTACTAATGTCTAACAATAGTTCTACATATTTTGTATGTATAGAAATTTTTATAGAAGTTGTTGCCAGGGATCTGGAGGATGATACTTCAGTAGCCATCTCTTGCATCAAAATGGTGTGCCAGTCTTGGCTTCCAGGTGCTGTGGTAGTATTGGTGAAAATAATGATGGTTAATAGTAAATGTTTAGCTCTTTGTTTGTAGGAGCTGGGAGTTACCTTTGGAGCTGCTAAGGACTGGTAAAAAATCTGTATATATGAAAGAAGGTGAAATCGGCATTTTCAAGTTATTTCTGAGCTTTATTGTCCCTGTTTTCTTGGTGGCCATTATAAAGATCTGTAGCTAATCAGGAAATCTTTTGTGAAAGGCCTCTCTCAGAGGTGCTGTTTTCTACCGGTTTGTATTGTGTGTAACATGTTTCTTTTGCTCCCTTGAATTGTTACATATCTGAATTAAAGCCAGTGTACTGCAAATTATTTGCCTGGATACAGTAGCAAGTTAAATCAAAATCAGTAGAAAATTCAGTCAGTTTCTTAAAAGTATGTATTTGCTAGCGTACTGTAATGTACATGGATTTGCAAATCCAAAATATTATTTTAAGAATTAATGGTACAAGTAAAATGCTCACAGTATGTTTTAATCACCGGGATAGTATTAGAATTGGATATATTGATCACCTAGATTCAAAGGTAATAATAACTTGTGCATAAGAATCTATTCCATATCAAATGTAATATTGTATTATTGATAACAGCTGTAAAATCCCTGGAGAAAACACATTTATTTTGAGTGACTGCGTATTTGCTTCTTTTTGAAGACAGATGGCTTGTACAGTGAAATAAGCAATGAGTAAAATATGAACTTAAAGATGTTTGATTTTGTAATGAGCTGGTTAATATGAGAGTGGGTTCAGTCTTGTGACATCTATACCATCATGTTCACCTTATCCTTCCTTATCTGTCCCCATTCCCCATCCACCCCTCATTGGGCATGTTGCTTATGTCCTTTTTTTTTTGGATTCCTACTCAGCTGTAATAGAAGCTAAATGACTTTTCCAATAAAGAAACTCAAGGTCAGAGCTGGGAGTAGCTCATATCGACAGCATGGATCCACCTATGCTCAGCTGGCTTATAGCAGCTTACCCATTCTTAAGATGCAGCCTTTGGGTTATGGTATGATTTCTCACTGTGCTGTCATGTACCATGTAGCTGTTAATCTGACAACATACCCCTACCCTTCAGAAACTGTACACTGGAATGTGAAAGAGCTGTGTTGTTTCTGGAAAATCTCTCTGACTCATGCTGCATATCCAGTACAGTTGCAACCCCTCCAAAAAAATAAATGAAAAAACCCAGAAGCAAACCCTAACAACAAAGCCAACAAACCCCCTAGAGTTCCTATTGTTTTCAAGGATTATGCCTGAGTAATCAGCTTACTTCTGAGAAAAGAATCTTGGGTGGTTTTATGAGGCCATTTCCCCGGACATTATCCAATCTGTGTAAGTTCAAGGTCCAAAAATGCAAGGTGGTCTACCTCAGGACTAAAGGATGCAACAACTGTCCTGCAGCTATGTACCATCACCTGTGAGGTGATACACCATTTTCCTGTGAGGACTTATATAAAACATAAAGCAAGCCCTTGACAGCATACTATCCCTTTCAAGAAAGACAAAGCTTTATCTGAGCTCCATGGTTAGGTATCAGTAACAGCTCTCCTCTTGAAATCTAAGGGTAGGATGACAGGGTGTTTTTTCACATTCAGACCGTGTCCATGAAAAGGTCCCAGTTTAGGTATAAGCTCCAGAGCACTGTAGCCCACTGGCTACCTTTAGTGCTTTTTATAACCCTGAGATCCTGAGGCAAGTAGAAACTCATACATGCTCTTCTTCAGTTTTCCTGTTGCCCATTTTGTTTCTCATACAGCATCTCAAACCCGTGATTGCCTCTTGAAGTTGTTTATGCTCTTTGTATAGCCTACAAAAAGCTAAGCGCATCCTGAGCATCCCTGTCTACTTCTGTTCATTCTACAGGAACTTCAACAATAATTTAAGGATTCATTTGTAAACTGAGATTTGCAGCTTTTTCGGCACCTTCTCCACTGAAGGTCCCCAGTGTGTAGGTATTGGCTCAGTCCAAGGCTCCTTTCAGTGCAAACCTACTAGGTCCAACCAAGAGGAAATCCAGACAGGATATTTTCCTTGGTGTTTGTGCCTCATAGGCATGTTCTTTGCATGCCTTCATTGTCTCCTTTTTTTCCTTCATCATTTCGAAACTTTTTCTTCCTATGTTTGAATGTACACTTTCAAAGATTTCTTCCTTCAATGCGATTTTACTGTAATTAATGTAGTCTACACATTTTGCTTGTCTTGTTGTACCCTTTAGATCTGACCAATATGAATGCACTGTTACCAGAGTGAACATAGTTCTCATTTCTAGCAGTTCTGTACCAATTTATATTGTATTATTTTCTTCTCAGTTGTTATTTTGTCTTTTTTTCCCCTCTTTCTGTGGAGAAATGGATAAACTAATTAGATATTAAATGCCATATTACAGTTCTAAATAAGGAATTATTCATTAGAAATAACCTTTAATTATGACACATTTTGTCACAAGATGCGTCTTCTAGGTCAGACATTGTCTGTAAGTAAACTTTTTAAAATTTTAAAAACTTTTTTAGCTTTTTTTTAAATTCTACTTGCTTAAACAAAATCAGTCAGTGATACAATGTAGTTGGCTAAGTGTTTTGGTACTGTCATGGTAAGGGTGGTTCACAAGCATGGAAGTGTTATTGTTAAGCAATTGTAATAAGGTGTATTTGCTTGAAAAAGTAATTGTCTCACAATCATGTATGACTAAGACTTGTATTTTTTCAAAAAATGTAATTATTTCCTGAACTTACTAGAATCTTTATTTCTATAGTCATACAAAGAAGATGGATCTCTCTTATAGGTATTCTAGCAGTAGTTGTAAACAAGCCCTTTAATATCTGTCTGAAAGCAGGCTTTAGAGCATTGTTAACTAGGTTTTTTTTGTTTTCCTTTGGGTTTGGTTTTATTTCTTCTATCTAAATTACGCTACGTCTCTTGCCAAATTGCTATCAACATGTATGTGGCATAAACAATTTTATTTTCAAGTCTTTACTGTCAGCCTAATAATGTCCTTCCATGACACTACATAGGGAAATGTGAATTCCTTGGAGGCTTTATAACAGTAATCAGTTCTTCTGAAATTTCTTTTGTGCCATTATTCAGACGTTAGTAAGAACGTCATATAGCCCTGAAGAGGAATCGTTTTGTTGACTCATTAATGCCTGTGTCATCTAGATGAATGCATGCCCACTGTATGTCTTTTAAATGTACAAAGTAATGGTAATAACAAATCTGGTGCTTCAGCTATGTTGCTTCGTTGAAATGTTATTTTGCATAATTCCTTTTCTGTGCAGTAGTTTTGCTGGAATTACCTCAGCTATCATGTGTTTTATCTGCCACAAAATTTTAAGTTTATATTATTAAGTTTAGTTTATATTATTATGTGCATCTTTGTTTCAGTTTTTATTTTCAGAAATATGGACAACATAGGACCCAATAAGGAGAACAAGGAAAGTAAATAATAATAAATAGACAAAATATTGTTCATTACAACAACCAATATAGAGACAAATTCATACACAGTAGTACTAGCACAACCAGGCTATCAATTCTATCCTCTTCGTAGGCTGTTCGGAATATATACAACTCATTTCAGCTGTTGTACTGAGTATACTCAATTACATATGGTGTTAAATATTTACATCATGGACCATTACTTTATGTAGAGCAGTCCATAGAAAAGTTCCTTGATAGTTTTATCCTAAAGATAAAACCATTTAGAATAGTTCATGAGACTCAATGTAGGACTGGTCAGGTCTTACCGCACAACCTCACATGTGGAATAGTGACGTGCCATCTTCCCTGTGCCATTGCTTCTGTCCTGACTAAAAGAAGAAATATTTGGACTGTTATAAAATGCCCAGACAGTCTGGAGTCCTTCAGAATTGCTTGTACCTAATTAAAGCAACTTTCACCTTTCAATCACAAGGCTACACTGATACTTGAAGTTATATTCTTCCATGAGAGGTGAGTGACACAGTACACCCCAAAATGTCCCTTATCTGCTCCTAGAAGAATTTCTATTGTATGTTCTTATAGAAGTTCAGAAATATTCTGAAGTTAGATTCCAGTGTGGCAGATCACTTACGACTTGTAAAAAAATATAGGAGCTTCAGAGAGCCCTCAGTCTTGCACTTTTGCTGTTCTGAAACACAATAAAGAGACAGCTATATTTTCCCACTGAAAGGGGGGAATTATAACAAATGGCAGGCAGAATAAAATTGCTGCTTTAGAGTTGCAGACACCTTTGCAAAACTGAAGCCTTATTCCAATAAAATAGAAAATTTTTCGGTAACAGTAATAGAGATGAAATAGTCATGAGGAAAGCCACTATTAAATCATAGAATTCTTTAGCATATTTTCTCTGTTAAAGAAAAAAAAGGGCATCAGCCTTTATTTTAGTATTAAACATATATTTTTTCCCAAACAAATACAGTTACGGCATTGAAAAGGACAATCAAATATATTTTGCTTCTGTGTAACTAGCGCAGGATACAAAATTTCTTTGCAAAATATAAATTCATTTAGGATAAATATAATATAGATGAGAGTTGATTATATTGACATACTGTAGAAAAAATATTTTAAAATTTTCTGTTTCCCAATCCTGGTTGAACTTTTCAACCTTCAGTGTTATTAAAGCCATAAATGTAGTTCCTGATTAACTTGTTATTTCCACTGCTGAGTTTCTGAGCACATTGGTTTCATTCTTTAGAACTGGTGAACAGTGCAGGAAAGAAAGTTTAGATATTCTTCCATGGATCGTGTTTCTTAGCTTTCTGCTTATCCTCTTCATTATTTTGGATTCCATTATGGGAATCCTATCTTTGATTATATGTTGTGTACACCTTATGGATCCTGAAGCACGTTCCTGTAGCTCATACTGAGAATGAGAGTCTCCATTACCTATGAGGATTAAGTGAAATTCGATGCATTCTAGTGGGAGTGAAGTATATGTATTTCTAAAGCCATATGCTCAAAATTACCTTCATAGAGTAATTACTTCATTGATTATTTTTAATGATATAATTAAATTAATTAATGTTTACTTCATGGAGTAGTTCTGAACTAAAAGGAGCTCTGGAGGTCATTGTTGTCCATTTGCTGCTCAAAGCATGTCTAATTAGGTCAGGTTGCTTTGGGCCATGTCAAGCTGAGCCTTGAACATCTCCGAGTCTCTGGACAACCTCTCTGGGCAACCTGTTCAAAAACTGGATAACGCTTAAGGTAATTTTTTCCCCCTAATGTCTGCTCAGAATTTTCTGTGTTCCAATCTGTGTCTGTTTCCTTTCCTTCCTCCCCATTTCACCTCCAAGAAGACTGTCTCCATTTTTACAGTATCTACTGGTCAATTCAATTTTATTTGCATAAACACATTAGTGGATATAGTCCTAAGTGATGAGGGAGCCAGAAGTCCATTTATTTGTATAAGATACTGGGAAAAAGAGAACCTGGCACCCAGCAGTGTGCAGCTTCCCTCCTGTCCTTTGTAATTTTGCCAGTCCCATACAGATTTCTTGGACAACATAAGACAACTCAAATGACATTAGACACTTGTATGTGGATATATGCTTATCCACATTGTTTAGTTCCTGTTCTAAGGACAGGATTCAGTTTGAGATTAAGAAACCTTCATGCAACTGCCCATCTAACTGTAAACTAAAGATTTACCCTTCCATTATTATCAGTGGGGATTTGGGACTTGATTCATCTGCTTACACAGCTAAGTGAACATGGCATGCTCTAGCATATCCTAGACAGCTATGGGATCAAGCAGATGTGAGATGGGGTTTGTAGGAGATCACTGCCCTTCTGGGGCAGCAGCAGGAAGACAGCTAAAACACCCTATAGAACCTGAAATTGCAGTAAACATTTCCTGGCTAGCTGAAAACTTGTTACAGGCTTATTTCTTTCTTCACTTCAGGATATATGTGGAAACTTTCACTGTGTGGTAGTATGTCACCCTGCTGTCACTGTTCAATTATCACTTAATTGAAAATTGGCTTGATTATGAATTGCGTGCTTATTAAAATCAATTTAAACATAAATTGCAGTTCAATAATATGCTTTGATGTCATTCAATGTTATTAGCAAAGATGCTATGCTTTTTTCCATACTTCATTGATGCTTATTTCAAACCAGTGAATAAATATTTTATTAAATATTTTATAAAAATGCCATGAAAAGTACAACTTCTTCCTTCTACACAGTTTTTGTAGTACATGAAATGTACTTTGCAAACTTTTCTCCTATTTTCGTTAGGTACAGTTGCTTTCGGTCATGTTTCTTTGAAGTTAAAATATGTATGTGTAATGCATCTACTTTATATATAGGCATACACCTCTCTTTCACAGTGTATACAACAAGAAATCATCTCATTAACAATAAATCATCTCATTAAGTAATTTAAGGGGTACATAATGGGCAACTTTGGGATATAAATTTTATTGTATTTATGAGTTGAAGTCTTCATAACTATCCTTGAAAGTTTTTTTTAACTAGTGGGATTAATTATACATCACACAGATGCCTGTCATGCACTCTGTTTACACTGTAGGGAAATGAAATAGGATAGTTAAATTTCTTTTATTCTGTTAAAATGCCAAGGTTTAATTAAACTGCTTCAGCTTAAGGGTTGCACAGCTACTTTCAGCTGTCATGAAACATACTAGAAATTGATTTGTCATTGCCTACATGCCCAAGAAGGCATTCAGTAGGCTTTGTAATTTCACTCAAAATTGTTTTTATTAATCATAGTTGCTCTCCAGTTTCTAAAATTTGTAGGAGAAACAGTGTATTAAAATAAGTCTCATCCATACGCTCAGGGAGTAAAAACAATACCAGTGCCAAGTATCTGAAATTTACATTCAGTTTTGAGTTAACATCTGGGTTTTGCTTTTTATATAAGATTTTTATAACACTGAAATTTCATGCATTTTTGAATGTTTTACGTAATTATTTCAGTTATACAATAGCAATTAGACAGCATCATGAATTAGCAAGACAATTGCAAAGCAATAAAGCCATAATTTTACAATTATGAAAAATAAAAACATAGTAACAGACAACTAAAACTAGCCAGTTGCTTGCAGCAATACATACTTATATATGTTGTGTAATAACCATGATATAGAGGATTTTCAAAAATGTTGGCAAAAGCGACAGTAAGCTTGCTCACTTGCTCGCTTCAAGCACTCCACACCCAGCCTTCACTGATGTGAGAAAAACAGCAACCATCAACAACCACAAGAGAAGGCAGCCACTATTGAATCTGTATTTTCATTATGAAAAGCCCAAAGCCAAAAGCTAAATATAAAAGAAGGCCCTTGGTGCTGCCTTTAAACACTTGGGGAAAACTGATGTTAACAGCATCTTGCAATCTCTGAGTCTCCAGTGAAAGCTCTATCTGAAGTCTGTACACAGCCTGCTTCCAGCAGGTACAGAACTGTCTACAGCTTGGCAGTTCTGCACACATCAGCTTCTGCACTAACGAACATGTAAGATTTCACGTGAAATGTAATAATTTGCATGGGAATAATTGCATAATAGGAGACAAATAAAACTAGAACTGTCTGCATGGGGCTCACTCTCTAGGTTGGAAACCTATATTAGGCTCATTGTTGGGATTTAATTTTTGATCCAACCTTCCAGTTTCCCATTCCTCAAGGGTAGCTAAACAATTTTTAGCTTCCGTGGCTGTAATTAACATGGTGTTATTTGGAAGGTTCTGTATCTCAGATTCCAGGAAAGCATAACAATTCTTATGTTTTTAATCAAGGATCTGATGGTTCTTGATCCTAACCTGTATTTTAATTATGGATAAGGTGTTTTCTTTATTGGTAGAGTGAAGATCAAATACCTGATTAAAATCAGAGAGGAGCTGATCTGAAGCCGTTTCCCATCCAGTTCCCTTCAGCTCAGTTAGAGGCACTTAATTCTTTTTGAAGGGCTGGGCTTGAATTCTCTTCCATACTTTTAGTTTGTGATGCCTAACTTAGTTTGTCTTTCGTTTGTCATGCAAGTGGACCCTTCTTCTTGGCCCTTCCCTATCTGAGAATATAGCAACAATTTATTAATTGAGCACTGAGCTTTTATGCACCTCTCATCAGGGGATTTATGTGAGGTAAGAGTGCATAACTTTGAGAGCAATACAAACAACTGCAAATAGAGTAAAAAATACATTCTGACAGTCCTATCAAAACATGGGGACAGAACAAGTTAATTTTAGCTAACTGAATGTAGAGTTCTAGGATACAGTTGATTATACTAACTATTAAAGGAAAGTAAACCAAATCTTAGGCACTACAGTAATAGATAATTTTATAGTATTTTATTAAGGTAAAAGGAAGTAATCTAATATATTCCCTGTGTGGCCTCCAGTAATTTCTTATATAGACATTGAGATATTTAAAATAATTGCAATTGCATAGAAATTTCTGTATAACATTTTTATTTGGAGAACCAAATGGAATGAGCAGTTCTAAATATCAATATCACTTTGGAGGAGGAGCAGGAGGTAGATGATCATGTGGTGTGTACTGGCATGGATCCTTTCCTCTTATTGAAGGTGATGCTGATAAGGATGTGGGCCACAGGCTTCAGACATAGAGAGTTAAATCAGAAAGGAAAATCTTCCTTTTTATATATGCCTGTCAAGCACTTCAGTGGTACATCATTTAAAATAAAAACCTTCAGCTGACATAACACACTTTAAGGTCTCCAAGTAAAATTCTTATCATTGTTGCATGGTTTCTGGAACAGTAGAGAACTTTGCATTTTAATTTGCTAAGGTTTGTCTACCACACTTGGTTTATTTTAAAAGCACACACTGTGAAGCTGAAAATACTTTTTTGGGAAATTACCTTGACTTTTTCCTCTTGCTTCAACTGTCATCTTCCTCAGATACACTAAGTGACATTATTCATACTCACTCATGCAGGGATGCACTTAATAGGCTCATAGGAAAAGTGATCATTAGTTGATTGACTGTAACCTGATTGCTTGTGGATAAGGCTCACAGGTTTATTTCTTCATTTCAGCAAGGAATAGGAGCTGCTGCACCTCAGTCTGCATAATTATAAATACGTGTTTTATTGGCATGGGTAAACATTAATACAATAATAAAATGGCCAGTGCAAAACACTGAGCTCATGATGTCTTCAATTACACATGGTGTGGAAAGACGGCTGCAGGTAAAATTAGAGGAAACCGAGGAGTTATATTCACATCCTAGCAGAAGTTATAAAGGTATGAAAATTGTAGGGTAAAACACAGCTGCTGCTCCCTGGAATGCGGTTGGCATGCTCCATGATGAGTCCCTGTACAACTAATCTGCAATCATAAGCACTTTCTAAGGGGGATGGAACAGAGGGTGGAGTGGAGACTATGGCCAGCCTCTATGGAAATCCTTGCAGGAAGGGAATACTCAGTGATACTTTGCAGCTGATAACTCACATGACACCTGTCAACCAAGGGAGAAAGGAGAAGATGTCTTGCTACTGAGCCCAGCAATTGTGACTAAATTGCTCTCACCAGATGAACTTAGTTCATTATAGCCGAATTGTAATATTAATTCACAGCTCCATCCCAAAGTTACCCACCTGCAAGGTACAACCACCCCCCACTGGGCACATACTCTATATTTTTTTGAGCGAGAGTATCTTTAAGAGTGAAGTGAGAGAATTTTAAACCAAGCAGTACGAAAGGTATGTATGACTGAAGTCACTCAAGCTCTACCATAATGAAATAGTATAAAAGTAAGAGTGAATGAGAAGAAGCAAGGAAAGACTTCATCATAACTGCTGGGATCAGTCGATGGGCTGATCCTGTCTTCCTTCCCACAGGGATGCCTGTTGTGTAAAAACCATCCTCTGCACATGCTGAATATTTTCATTGGAGTTTAGAGTTTGTCCATGCATCGCTTTGAGCATATCTTTTGATGTCAGACACCATCATCGGCAATTCTCGAACCTTAACCTGTCACAATGTTATATTAATAAAGAGTGTTATTCCATAAATGTTTAGTGTGAGTCCTTCATGGGTGCTGGCAGTTGCTGGCAGCAGGTAAGACACTTGAATAAAGTGGAAGACCTGCTGAGGGGTCAAAAAAGTGGGAAGACCCATTGAGGGGATCTCCCTTATGCTGTTGGTGTGTGTCCCTGAATAAGTCAGATGAACTACGCTCCGATCTGGCAAACTGCTCAGTGAAGGGTCCCCCTAATGGAATGCTGACAGACTGGTCAGGCACAAGGGTCTCGGCTTTCCTGGGGCACTGATAGACAAACTAAAAGTGAAAAAGGTTCCTTTATTTTGCTTTATGATCAATATTTTAAAAGCATAATCAAATAGAAGATGTAAATGTTTTTGTAAGAAGGGTCTGTCCAAAGTGCCTGATTTGGTTAAGAAGTAATACGTACAAGTGGTAACTTCAGGTGTTCAGAAGATAGAAAATATTAATAAAATTTGAAAAACAAAACAGCTAGATCTAGCAATAATTTTGGGGAAACTGTTGTCTGAAGATATATTAGACAACTCATTAATGGGATTTAGTAATATTTTAGAACTTTGTTTTCAGAATTTCTTGAGAAATTTCTAGTCTTTGGGAGAGGAAGGAAGGCCTCAGAAATGCTTATTTTCAAAAAATGTTTGCCAAAAACTTGTTAAAAACCTTTATTCGAGTATAAATGATTATAGAATGAATGGGTAGAGGGACGCCACTTCTTAGTGTTGTGGCAAACAAAGACACCTTCTGCTTTCACTGGTAGCAGCCCTGTGTCACACACACACAACACTGTTCTTCATCTGTCTGTCTGCCTCTCATTGCACCTACATGTTCATGATGCTTCTATGCGCTCCAAGATCGGTAAGGATATTTGTAAAGAAGAGCAAATAGATTTAGCTTCACATAATAGATGTTAGCAGCTATGTATTCTCTCTGTCACTTTTTTATGAATCAGTCCTGGAAGTTTCCACATGCATATTTCAGTTAATCTTTAAATTTTGATGTAGATTTATTATTTCTTCCTGCTTTGCATAGATCTTTTCACAAGTTAAAAGGCTGTTTTTATCAGGTTGCTGATAGAATAATGGAAATTGAAATTAATTTGAGTTGAGAAAAAAGATAATATTTATGCTTCTTTTATGACTCAGAAGAAATAAAATAACAATAAAAGGGGTGAAAGCGGCATACAAGCGAGACTGTGGATGTATGTAATGTAGCCAGGCATTTCAGGGTAAGTAGCAAACAGGCATAATTCAGAAATGTATTTTTAACAGGTTTTTACTGTGTTTTTAGTTTGAAATTTTGCTTTAAGCACAAGTGGAAATCAACAAAACAGCACGTTTTTCTTAAACTGGCAGAACTGTTGACAAGAGAGAGGACCTGGACTATATAGTGGTCTTTAATATGGCTACATGACTGTTGCGACCTGCCCCAGAAAGGGGAGGGGGGTTGAGAGGGAAGAGTAACCCAGGTTCTTATTAATAAATCCCTTGGGGTGGATTAGAGTGAAATGACACTGAATAATCAGTGTTTGAAAACATGAATATGTAGGGTTTATTTTAAAACAGTTTTGTTTCAAAGGTAAATGGGTATGTTGCCGTTTTGGGTGTTACCGTCTATATCTATCATCTATAGCAATTTGGTATAAAGATAACCTTTAGGGAAAATGCATAAGGGAGAGAAAGGAAAAGGCAGGATAAGGGCAAGGGAGAGTAAGGGCAAGAAAAGGTAAGAGTGGAAAATATATAGTCACTACCCACGGTGTCCGGCAATGGAACTTGGTGGTTGCACCTTCCATGTCTGTCAGTTGAAGAGGTGGTCTTGATCCGTTGGGGGTGGGGGAGGGAAGCCCACACACTCAAAGAAGTTTTGAGTTATTATATCCATGGATAGTCTCCCAGGCCATGCCATGAGCCTCCAGTGTCTCCTGGGCCTGCACAGATTTCCTGTGAGGGGCATGGTAAAAGGGTTTTTCTGCCTGTCAGGATTGGCAGGGGCATGGGCTTTGATGGGCCAACAGCTGCCTCTTCCCAGCCTGCAAAAGTTCCCTGTTGATCCTAGAATGCATAAATGATTAACCATTTCAGTCTCTGACAGATGAGTAAATGGGGATAAATCAAGGAATCCTAAGCAAAGTGTCAAGATTTTTTCAGGAAGTGTTTCCACTGACAATATTTGAAAAAGCAAGACCTTTCTATGCTGTGTGAAGTTTGCATGCATGTTAGCACATGGCTCCATAACATGTCCATGACATACCTCACTACATTTACTTGCAGAGGGGCTGCCAGTGAAACGCTGATGATATAAGGACTACACAGGTGTCGTAAAAATGTAAACAAAATTACAGTATTTTGTGATGTTTTGTCATACTCATTCCCAAGACAAAGTCTGTGGGGAATAGGATTGCTAGCATTATCGTGTTAGTGGTACAAACCGTACTGCAGCTTTACTAGCTCTAGGGACATACTGCAACCCCATTAGTTATATTTTCCCAGGATTGCACAGGAGAGCTCTTGGGCAGATTTTTTTCTGCCTATGCTTTGTCAGGTATTTTGGGCATTCCGAATAATGGTTGAAGAGAACAGGGAGAGTACTCTGTTTCAGCCTGATACAGATATCCTGAAGGAGGTATATCATGAGGATTATGCTGACAGATGCTGCATCCCGTTAATTGTAACAATCTAATTAAATCATACAGTAAAAGCAGACACACGGTCAAATGGTCACATAGCAACTCTCTCATTTGTATAGTCTCCCTTTGGAGTTGGGTCCAACTTAATTATGAGAATTATAAAGTGCTGGTGTGCAGTGCAGTTACCTCCTGTTTTTCCAGACCACATTGTCTTTCTCTTAGTGTTAGTTTTAGTTCGATGTTATCACTAACGTGTCTCACCAAAGGTCATCACAGAAGCATGCTGCCACTGCTGTTGTTATTAAACTGCACTAATTTTAAGATGAACTTTAATTTATTATGAAAAGTAGTATCTGACTGATTACTGAGATTCAGTGCCTCAGGGAACCCTTATTATGCACAGCTCTTGTTTTATCAGTTTACTAATGGAACATGGAACTTTTCTGCACCACAGTGCCTTCAGAGATGTTAAAATTATGCCGATCACTGGTGTCGATTTAACTCCATTTCAATTTTTCTCAGATTAATGTATGTGTAACAATTCTCTTACGGCAAAGATCTCCATGTAACAGACTTTATTTGCTTCCCTAAACTTAATGAAAATCATGTGCATGGTATCTTGCTGGTATCTTGTTCTTTATAATTTGGAATTTATACAGGTAATGGTGCATAGTATAACAGAACAGACTGACATATGGATCACAAAATTTTAATGGCCTATTCCCTGGAGAATATAGAGGTCATCTGGTCTTCCCATTTATATATCAAATAATTGAGAAAATCGATTGTTCTATGTTGAAAAATTGGTATGTAGTGAATGAAAAATATAAGATGAGATTAGTGGGTCATGTAACTTGAATACAACATATTTTTTTGACTCTGAGTAACATGTCTTCACGCTTTTGTTGCACTCTTCAGTCTCTGGCCTGTAAAACTTGTGTTTTCAACCTTTGTTTTCACAGTGAAAGGGCCAGTTAGGAGAACAAATTCAGAACTGATAAGGTGTTTTTGACAATTTTCATTAAATGTAAGTGGGAGTAATAGAACCTCATATTACTTGGAAGAGGGTATAGTAGCTAATTCTAATTCTAGTAGCTAATGCACAGATCTGTCCTAGTTTTTAAGATTTTTCTGAATATATATGGGGTAACTGAGTACAAAGATCACAGATTGCAGCCAGAAAACAGGGAGCTTGCTATCTGGCAGAGTTGTGTGTAGCCTCTGCCTCCCAAATGACAGACACAATGAATAAGCAAAGGAACAGGATGAATCTTGTAGGAAAGGCGGCACTGTAAGTTATGTAAAGAGCAACTGCTTAATGTAAACATATTGTAAATAAATGATTCATGGATTAAGTAATATTTTTCAGCTGCAAACACTATGGTCTCACATTTTAAAATTGTGTATAATTACAGTGATTATGCATGCAAATCAGATAATGACACAAGTAGCCACTTAGATGCACAACTGGCCATTCGCATATAAATTTGCATGCAATCACATTATAGACTCACTAAGTACAGAACTTTGATTAATTCTGTGGGCATTGTCATCCTTTGAATGAGGTAGATCCTCAGAGAAAACTGACATATGACCATACAGTTAAATAAGGTGCCTAGGCATCTGAAAACAAATTTAGAGTTATACAGGCAACATTTAATAGTAACATTTTCTAATCTCTGCAATGGTTAATTTTGCAGACCTCATGTTTTTGTGGTTTTTTAACATTGCTTTTAAATTGTGTAATTAGCATTCAGATTGAGCCATATGAAGAGGACACTGAGGGGAAACCTCATTGTAGTCTACAACTTCCTCATGAGGGAAAGAGGAGGGGCAGGCACTGATCTCTTCTCTGTGGTGACCAGCGACAGGACCCAAGGGAATGGCCTGCAACTGTGTCAGGGGAGGTTTAGGTTGAGTGTTAGAAAAAGGTTCTTCACCCAGCGCATGGTTGGGCACTGGAACAGGCTCCCCAGGGAAGTGGTCCCAGCACCAAGCCTGACAGAATTCAAGAATCGTTTGGACAGTGCACTCAGGCACATGGTGTGAATCTTGGCAACAGTGCTGTGCAGGACCAGGGGTTGGACTCAATGATCCTTGTGGGTCCCTTCCAACTCGGCACAGTGATTTAAAATCATAGTCCCAGAGACTGCCACTGGAGCTAAGAATCTTGAATCACTTGTGTGGATCTGGATATACTATCCAAACTTCTGTTTGAAAATGTCTAAGGAGCATATTTTAATAGTTGTATAATTACCTAAAATATTTATGGGTGGTAAATGATAATTTAATATTTTTTTTTTATTTGATGTTTAAGTTGCTTATGGCTACCTCTGTCTCTGTCTAAATGTCTTTGCCAATCTGGCCAAATCACTTTTGTGAAAATTGTGGCTTAATATTCCAATTGACTTGGGTACTTCACAATGTTGACTCAATATATTAACTCTCCAGATTTTAGTGGTTTTCATCAATCATCCATCAAAAAAATAAATAACAAATTAGTTTGAAATCTTGATCTTTAATCCTCTCAGTAACCACTGTAGCATCAAGACGTTTGGGGAAAGTCTGTAGAATGAAGAACTGAGTTTCTAATTGATTTTTCTTTAATCCATAAATATTCCCCATTGTCTTTGATTGTAAAGTATTATTGCAGAATGTAAAGTGTTTTTGAAGAAGAGCACTCCCAAGGTTCTCAAAGGCACCTGCAACTCCCACAAATAATAATCTGAAGGTTAATCAAGTGCCACTTTCTCTTTTTAAGTACTTTTATGACAGATTTGATTTTCTCTCATGCTTGTGATAAAATTTTTTAGTCTATAGTAAAGTGGAAATCTGTGAGACATGTACAGGTGCCTGCAGCTATTAGTTTTAGTGTCATGTCAGTTTGGATATCTGTGCCTCTGTTAACAATTAGAAGAGGCTACTGGATCAATAGTCTTTCAGGGTTCACAGCTGTGATACATAATGTCTGAAGCTCAGTGAACCCTAAACCCTCTTCGCCAGCTGTTGCTCTTAAATAGCCTTCAAAAAGAACATCACATTTAAAATCTGAACAGGCAGCTTTGTTTCCTTTTAATGGTGGAATGAGACTGAGAATAATAGAACAAATTGTCTCTGTGAACTTTTTTTCTTTAAGTATATTCCTGGTGAACGTCTCATCTTTTCACAAAGGAGAACACTCACATCCCTTTGTTTTAGTCCATGAAATATTCAGACAGACCATATAGTTTGTCTTTCTTTCAGACTTGTGATTGCCTTTGAAAGGAGGCTCAGTATTTGTAAATATCACTGAGTCATAGTCCAGCTGAGGTTTCAAGGGACCTCTGGAGATCATCTAGTCCAACAGGGGTCATCTAGATCAGGTTGCTCAGGGTCATCTCCAGTCAGGTTTTGAGTATCTCCAAGGATGAAGACTCCAAAACTTTTCTGGGTAACCTGTGCCAATACTTGGCCACATTCATAATAAAAAAGCTTTTTCATAAGTTTGAGTTGAATTAGTTTGTGCCTCTTGTCCTGTCACTGTGCACCACTGAGAAGAATCTGACTCCATCTTTTTTACTATCCCCCCCATGAAGTCCGTATAAATGTGGACAAGATTCTCAATAAGTACCCTCTTCTAGAGTCTAAACATCCTTTCTCAGTCACTTGACTGTTAGATGCTTCAATCTCTTAAATCCCTGCAATTGTCTTCATGGTCCTTCATTGGACTCACTCTAGTACGGCCTTACCTTTTTTGTACTGGAGATCCCAGAGGTGGACACAGCAATCCAGAGGTGGCCTTACAAGTGCTCAGCTTGGCAACGTTATCCCTAATGGCAGCCAGGATGCCCCTTGTTTTCTTTGATGAAAAGATGCACCGATGGCCCATTTCTCCTGCCTGTTGAGGTCCCTCTGAATAGCAGCACAACTATTCGGTGTATCAACATTTCCTCCCAGTTTTATACGTGAGAGTGTACTTTGTCCTGCTGTCCAGTTCATTAATGAAGTTGTTAAACAACATTGACTCAGCACTGACCCTCAGGGTATTCTGTTAGTGGCTGGCATCCAGATGGATGAATAGATACTGTGTTGGAATTAAGCATTATTATTGGCAATGACTTTTAAGCTTATAATCATTCATATTATCCCCATGTGCAGTACAGGAAGAAAATACCTGAAACTTTTAAAGGAGACATAGAAGGTTATTTTACTTCTTATGGATATCAGTCCTTAACAGAAAGCAAATGAGAATCATTTGAAATGCATTTCATATAAGGGTAAAACGCATGTATAATAAAAAAGATCTCTTCTGTAGTAAGCTCTTCAGAACAGGACTCTAAATACATTTAAGGTCATACAAGACCTTAGATATTTTAATGGCAAAATAGAAACTAAAAATGATGGCAATTAACACTAAACACCCATGTTAAAGTGTGAACTGAGGAAAATCTTGAAAACTCCATAGTAATCTCCTCCAAGCCATTTCCCTGTGCTCCATACACATGTACACACACTCTACATTCAGTATGTAAACTACACTTGCATACGTCTTTTTGCTCAGTTCCAGTGACTTACAAAACCTATTTTTCCCTTCCTATGTATAAGGCACTCATACATTCCTGAAGTGTTCTAATAGTTCCTGAATTTATTTAAATGACAAAGGTATCCATTGTATAATAAAAGCTAATTTGCATTAATATAATGAGGTATTTAGTCTAAATTATTCTAGTGAGAGTAGCTATGAAAATTGTTTTGAAGGATTTATTTTCTACTTACAAGTTTCTTTCAAATAAGGATTACATACTCAGAGGAGAACAAATAATTGATAAAAATAGCTTTTTGCCTTTCAATAATATTTTCACTTCCATTATCTTGTTCTAGAATAACATGTTAAATCTTTACAATTTGAGACAATGAAATAATAACCATCCCTAAATCCTTACTCTATAGTCAAAGGGTTTTAAATTGTTGACTATCTGCACTATAAAACTCACCTAACCTAGTTGTTCAAGGTCTCGGAATTTTCTTTTCTGCTTTGATCAATTGTATGGAAGCAGTTCTCTTTGATTACAGTACACAACGAAAACAAATCTCTGGATTTGCCACATGCTAGTGCCTTTGTTAATATTGTAATAAAGTAATTTACAACCCAGTGGTGGAGCTTGGCTACTGATGAATAGCCATGAATCTGAAGCAAACACAAAAAGCAACCATTTTCTGAATGTACGTAGTGCTCCTTGAGCGCCTCCGTGGTCAGTTTTGCCCACATCAGGGCTGGAGTGCATACTCTACTTTTTCTGCCATCCACCCTGCAGGTACCTCACAGGAGGAAAATTCTGGGTGAGATCAGTGGTGCAGGCTAAAGAAATGAAAAGAAATTATTTTCATATTTCCCCCCAACCCCCCTTCCTTAACCATAAACTGTAATGGTGTTTCTTTTGCCTTAGTAGAAGAGAAGGTGAAAAATAATTTGTTCAAATCTGAAATTCAGAATAATTAAATTGGTTTAATGCTACATTGTATCTGGTGTTGTGAGCTGATTAATACTAGCATTTAAAGAAATAATTTATTTTGGGTCAAGTTTTCTAAAATGAAGTGGCCAATTAAAGAGTACAAATATTAAAACTTTCTTGCCTAGATTCTGTTTTGCTTTAGTCTCCAATCAAAGAAACACTTTTTTTTTTTTTTCATTAATTGTCATCTAGTTATGGGAAAAAAGGAATTAAAACCCATCACCAGTAAGAATATATGAACTTGGCAAAAAACTTTTTTTATTATGATAACGATGTTTTTTGCATAGTTTATGAGCTACCTGTGTCTGTTTGGCCTTGTCAGCTGGATTCACTCTTGATTGGTGCATGACCTAGGAGCATATGCATCTTTCATGGAAAATTTTTCCAAATAGGATGATATTAATCACCCAGTAGGCAGTACCCTTTTGTCTGAATTTAATGTGGGAGAAATCACTGTGATGTCCAGGTTTTCAACCTTCTGATAAGTTCAGAAGTGGAAGCTCACCTCTAGGTAAAAAATAAAGTTTTATATTATTCTTGCAAAAGTTCAGCTATAAACAATCTAGAAAAATATAAACTAGCTTGTAATATCTTCTTAAACTTTGCATTCCTAAATTGAGTATGTAAAATACTGTTATGTTGTTTGTTGGGGTTTTTTGTTTGTTTGTTTGTTTTAACCAAAGCTTCAAATTTGAATGTTTTCTAACACTTCAAAACACATGCTTATGAAGTGTATAGCTTTCCATTTAAAACTCAGAAGAGTTTAGCAAAAAATCTTCAGCTACTCAGGACCTTTTTAGATAACTTTTATATGTATAAACATGTATATATATAAAATACTGTATATTTTTCAGGATAACTGTTTGCAAATAAGTATTTTATTAATGTACATCTCAGTTGGATTAAATAGGCTATTTACTGTAAACCAGAAGTTTCTTGGGTATTTCAAATTTAACATTATTACTAAGAATTCTTTTCTTGCTATCCTTGGAAAAACTGCAAGACTTTCTAAGGAATCTAGGTTATACTTCATCTCAGTTTTGTAGAAGGAACAATAGAAACAGTTCTGGGAAGGGGCAAATAAAGTGAAAAGCCAAATGAACATTTGAAGACAACTAGAATGTCCGTTTCACAGAAAGGGATTTCTGAACTTCGGGAGAAATCCAAGCACAAACAATTTATTAAGTGTCCTAGGGATATGTAACAGGAAATTACAAACTGCTTAGTTTATCATCAGTTGTAAGAAAGGATAAAATCTGACTCCATTACTCTAAATATGACTCTTTTAATCTAACAGATAAAAACAGTAATATAGAGGATCTTGTTTAAAAATAGTTTTATTGCCATCGAATGGCCAACATTCCACAAGGAAAACAATCACAGCTTTTCCATTTAGAAGACTTTTTATGTGTATAGAGTCCAAAACAGAAAATTTGGTAACCAAAACCAAATGATATTTTCCTTCAGAAATGATTCTGTGTAATCTTAATATTATGTTAGTATTTGAGTACAAAGTGCTAATTGGACCATGGTAATAGTTTCTGTCATGTGGGCAGAGCTGTAGTGGGAATCTGGGGAAGATTTCTAGATTTGTTGATGATACCTATCAGAATCATAGTTCTGCTGCCAGAAGGTCAGACAGGGCCATCACCCAGATCTCTTCAGCATCACTGGTAAGCAATTCTCTTTCCCTCAATGGAACAGTTCCCAAGTCCATACAAGGAATTGAACGAGGAAAAGTACTACTTCTTTCTTCATGACCTTGTCTATATATGCTGGTCAGGCCCCAAATATTTCCAAATAACAAGAAAATTCTGTAAAACTATCAATTGGTAATTGTCTTAAAATATTCCTATTTTTTTATGCTTTATAATATTTCACTCAATCATTTTCTGATTATCTGACTGCCGGATTTATTCAAAGGCTTTGTCTGCAGTGTTCAAGATCATCAGAACAATGTTGTGGCTCTTCTTTTTCCCTGAAAATTATTTTCTCTTAGTGCAATGTACTGTAATTTTACATAATGACTTCACTGTAGTATGTATAATTTAAAATGATAAAAAAGTCCTAAAATACTCTTTGAAGAGAAAATTAACTTAATTGTGGAGCTTTGGGTCCATTTTGAGTCCAACTTCAAGAGAAACTTAATTACATTGAGTCATGTCTATGTAACTGCTAGCTACACATATAAAAGAAACTGATTAGTAGCAATAGGTCTGTTGCTTAGAGGCTTTAGGTATGATTGTGTAGGTGACTAAAACTGGAGAAAAGATAGTTGTGATATTATGGTGTAATAAAACAGTTCTAGAATTATTTTTTTTTCCCCTCCAAGCATGTAAGAAAAGGTTGCTTGAGTGCCTGAGCTGTAGTCTCAAGTAGCAGAGGAGTAGTGTTTCACTGTATCATTATAAAACTACAGGGGGAGAGAGTGTTGCCAGTAGGGATGCTCTGAGGATCTGACTGACAAAATTGGAAGAGTCCTTGTTGTGAGTACATTGCTGAATTAGGAGCTGGGAGACACCAGCTGAATTGAGTTCAGTCCACTGGTATTCCAGACAATCATCCTTCACAGCTCTACTCGAAAACTTATCTAGATAGGTCTATTTAGAAGCTTAAGTACTCTTTTTTTTTTTTTCAGCTGATGAGAGGTTCACTCCACATTATACCTTCCTCTAGCACAATCCCAGTGCAGCTACTTTTACTCCCATTTGTGGTCTAATTCGTCAAATTACCAACACAGTTCTGACAGAACTGGCTTTTTGCTTCTGTGTTGTATATCTGCAGGTCACCTAATATATGTGACTGTAGAAAAATAACAGATTTTTTGGGGGGATACTTTTGTTCCTTTTTGATCAGAACTAGTGCATTTTTCTACGCTGCTTGCATTAATTTTAAATCCTAACTAATTCATATTAAAATATTGCTGAGTGAAAGTCCCACTTTTACCAAAGCAATCCTATTTTGAGTATTTTAACATGGTGCATAGGTTTTAGCTGGCCTTCAACAGGAAAGACCTTTGTATTTAGAAAGGATATTCTACACATAGATAAGTTACCAAAATACCCTATACATGAATAAGTCTGTGGTCACCTAAAACCAGTCAGGTTTTGCAATTTCAACTGGGAATTCAAACTAAGTATCTGTAACTGAGTAGCATGAGAGCTACTAATGTTCTGTGGGATTTAAACTTGAAGGTTAAGAATGTGCTTGAAAAATTTGCTAAGAGTTCCGTGAAATATGCTGTCACTAAATAGAATAAAGTAACTAATTATCAAGAGTATTTTTTTCTGGAATATGAAACATTATATAATAAACTGCTAATCCAAGTGAAAACTGTAATTACTAAAAACTGTTTGCTTTCAAATTTGAAATGTCATTGAAGCCCATCTTTGACCTTATACTTGGCTATCTGATACATTATTTTTGCCACAGAATGATGGTCAAGGCTTATGAAAAGATGACTCATTTACCAAAGGGAAAATTAAATTAAAAAGTAGGACTTCATACAGTCTTGCTTCCTTAGACTTCAAAGGTGAAGTGAAACTATTTCAATGCTTTCAAATAGCTAAATTATTCTCACTGCAGTTTTTACTGATTTTTTATCATTTCATTTGTGAGGTTTACATTAATCACAGCTAGAGAGTTTAGTTCTGAGATGTAGCTATGCTTGGAAGCATGGAGTTCTGAGGTCAGTTCTTCAAACATTTAATCCTACGCTGAAATAGGTGGCTAGCTGCTTTCTGTAGAGTTAAAAGGCTGCAGTGGAATCCGTTTGACGTATTTTAGACAGCTGCTGGGGGTGGAATGTCAGGACTGGGACATGTAGTGCCTGTCCCTTCCTACTGACCTAGAGGGAGTCCAGGAAGCTTGCTTACGATATAACTTATAGTTACTGCAGGTTTAGCATGAAATAGTTATATGAGGTTATAATAACCCCTCACAATTTGAATAACATTCACCTTAGCATCCCCAAAGGGTCTCCGTCTATGCTTCTGCGGATGAAACCTATTTTCTCACCTATATTTATCCCCTGTTCTGCTTGCTGTTAGCAGTATAACCTCAAGTCCACACAAAGAGATGTGGTATTTTTGTCTGATAAAGGATCAGTAGAATGCAAGAGAAGATTTCCCTGAACCTAGCTTGTCACCTCTCTTTCTCCCTGGTTTTCTTGAGTCAAAGCCACACTTGAGTCCTCATTCTGCTTACACAAGGGTTAAAAGGATAAACAGCTTTTGCTATTCCGTAAGAAACAGTGTGGATAAAGACAGGATATATCAAACACTGCATGTCCTTGTTCTCAAGGAGAAAGTGATAACTCTTTTTTGCAGGAAGATGTGGCTTAGATTGCTTGATGTCATATGAAATATGTAACCTGGGTCAGTACTGAATTCCACAGAATTGTGGAAAATAATGTTAGTTCAGTACAAGTCTTTTCTTTAAAAGCTAGTGGGTTGCTCAGTGATAAAGAGAAGACTACCTGCTGGACAACGAAAATATTGCGAGAAATATCAAAGTATTTGTAAACAAAACAGAACTAGTTAGTTATCAAAGATATACTAATAAAAAGATATATTTAGCCTGAATTGCTCATCTCTTTCTGTGAAAGAAACAAATAATATTTCACACGGACATGGGAAAGATTATTTAAAAAAAGCAAGTAGGAAAGCACAGCACTATTTCTACCTCTGCAAGGGCAGATTTTTAAACTACTGTTCCTGTCCTGCTTGGTTTGTTTCTGGGCTTACAGAGATGAAGAATCTGTGTCAGTGAAAATTTTCTTGAGTGGAGGAAAGTGACCTGGGTGTCAGAGTCCTCTGACCTGTGACTCAGTGCTCTTTCTGTGACACTGACTGGAATTTGAAACAGATAATTAGGATTTTTTTATGGTTTAAAAATTTTATAAACCTATGAGACTGCGCCCACACGATAACCTGCTGCAGTGTGGGTTTGCCATCCTATATTTATAGTAGAGAGGTAGCACAGCTAGGTGTTAAACCTGAGTAGCCATAGGCAGTATGTTAATTTTTCCATCTATCCTGTGAAAATGCTGCTGTGAACAGCAGTTACATTATTTCAGGAACAGAGAAACTGCTGGACTTACTGTATGTCAGCAGATCATGTTTTGTATATTGTGATCTATCTGCTAAACAAGATGCTTCCTCTAAAGGATGTATCTTTGTGTTTTATTTCTGCTATTTAGTTATTTGTGGACAGCATAGACAAATATAGGAGGTGGGGAAAGGTCTGTGGTGTTATCTCTGCATGCATTTGCTTTGATGATTAGTCTGGCTGTTCAAGAACTGTGAGCAGGCTGCTGCTTGCTCCTGGAGACTGGATCAGTGACAAATCAGTCACTGCTTTACTTCACTGGACTGTTTAGTAAAAAGTGTTTCTTATGCTTCTTCAGTATTTCTGTACAAAAAAAGTAAAGAAAAGCAGCAACTGAAATCTACAGACAATTTTTCGAAAAGATAAAGATGTGTCATCCTATTCATAAGACACTAATGTATATCATAAAAAGGCAAATACAAATAAAATAATGAATTATTAAAATGGCTATTTTTAACCTATGCATACCACATATTTCTCATTGCATAGTGGGCAGCCTCAAAGTCCTAGGCAAGGAATTCTGACTTCATGTCAGAGTTCGGTGCTTGTTTTCACATCTCTGCTTAGAAGGTACACAGTTGTTGACTGTACCAGCAGCCAAACTGTTAATTCATCCCAGTGGCTCTGCTCTATTAGCCAGAGATCTAGGAGGAAGGCAGAAATTTTGCTAGTAAGGAAATTCACACACCAGAAGACATCTGTGCCGTCTGTTCCTGCTGCATAGGTGAACAGAGCTTTTGTCCTGAAGGAAAGTTGCCTTCTCCAGGTTCTTTCTAGCCCCCACATGGTCCCCTTTCAGTTGATACAGAAATCCAGAAATCCATCTGACCTGACAAACACTTTGGAGTCATCTTCTTGGTTGCAGATCTAGCAATCTTAACAGCAGCATCTGCACAAGTTTGCTACCAGGAGCTATAGAGCACTATGCTGAAATCTCAAAACCAACAGAAATTCAGTTGCCAAAGGATGTGACTTGGAGTTTTAGATTTGACTAAGAGTTTTAAATGGATTTAAAACAAAGTAAAAGTGACAAAGCAGGACAGATTCATGTGATAAAATGCAGATGGCTTCAGCTGAGATAATCACACAGGTCTTTTTTCACTGTCAGAGAAGAGATATGGACCTGGCTGATCTGGGGTGATCTAAAAGTCTTTAGTTCTACCTCATGACTTTAAATTATCTGAAAACAAGTAGCTCAGAAGGAAGTGTGTATATTTTTGTAATCTAAAGTTAGGCAATGTGAATGTCACCCATTCTATCCTACCTACAGTAAATTCTAGCCTGCTCACCACAAACTTGGGCATCTCAGCCTTTCTGGGCTGATGGCTGTTGTGACAGAGGAGTTCCTCAAAATCCTTCCCTTTTGTAGCTGCCATATGGAAATTAACAGTCTTCTCCTTTAAAATAATTTAATTATCAAAACAATATATGTCCATCTGGAGGCATTTTCTAATTAACAGATTCTCCTTTTTTCTTTTTTTCTCCAAGAACTTTTCTATGCAATATAGTTTTTTCTCCTTCTTTACCTTTTCTACAAATCCTCTAGATGTGGCTCCATTGCAAATTTGATAGTTTTCTAATATAAAAAACCATATGGATGGCTAATGCAACTTGAGTTCAAGAAAATACTGAGATTTCCCACTGGGAGCCACAAACCAGAAAAAGTATTGTACTTCTTATGAAACATATTTCATATTTTTAAGTAAGTAGTCTATGGCATAGTTAATTGTAAGCAATTTAAATTCCTAGTATACTCTTGTACATATATTTTGCTTTTTGTCACCTTTCCAATTATCTTTTCATACTTCAGCAATAAAGAAAATTTTTAGTGCCCCAACATTACTGGTTCCCCTCACACATTTTCAAACATTGGGATCAATTATTGATATTAAAATCATTAAGGATTGGGTGCAATATGTGATATAATTATTGCAACAGTTTATTGACGGAGGGGCTCAGGGTACAAATGCATACGACCTATGAGATCTGCAAAATGTCTGCTTTATTAACAGAGTTGTGACTTTTTATAGCATCTTCACACAGTGTCCCGTGACCAGATGCACACAATTGGTTACAAGGTTCTGTCCAGGTGTAAACATACATTACAAATACACTTTTAATTGCTTTATAACAGGTATCTAGTCAGAATGAGATAATTATTTACTTTATCAAATCCCACCTTCTTCTTGGGACTATGTTCCCTTTGTTCTAGCTTGAAGACTCGCAGCCATCTTGACAATTACAGTTTACAGTGTCTGTAAAGCTATATTAAAGCAAAGTTTATAAAAACTATAGAACGCAACCTAAATTGCTCATATTTTCATCACGTTCCTTCAACATATATCCATCATGTTCCTGCAACAACAGTTTTACTGCTTTTAAAATAAAAAAGCCAATATAGTAAACCTGTTACATTTGCTTCTCTTTTATATCTGTTTGCAAACTATCACATGCAGTTGTTTTAAAATCTCTTTAGTCCTATATTTTTGACCTACTTGTCATCCACTGTTTTTAATATTATATCAGTTTATATCACGTTATCTCCATTTTTGAAAACAACTCTGGCAGCACTAACTAATAATTAGTAATTAGGAAAATCTTTCTTATGAGCTAAGACACAGAGGTTCCTTTTTAATATCTTTGCTTGGATAAGAAAAGGAGCAGAGCCTTAATTTGTTTTCTCTGGTGTCCATTTGTGTGGAATTTTTCTTTCTAAGTATTCCCATAAGCAGCAGTGATGTCTCAGTGCACTTAGGTCTTGTCACCATCTTTCCTTTTTACAAGCTTTATTCAGAGAGGCTTGTTCGAGCTGGTGTTAGTGAAACCTGCTGGAATGCCTCTTCTCAGGATTATATACATATAAAAAAATGTATGTCTGAGCTTCATCTTTCGAGAGACTGTGAATTAAGCCCTGCTTCATTTTTGCAATTTACTCTGTGTTTTCTCCCAACCAGGGCAATGCAGAAAGCATCAGAAAATATGTGCCTCTGAAGATAATACTCCTAGAGAATGTAGTGATGGGGGAACAGAGGATCTACCTTCCTCACGGGAGAGTTCCTTTTTTAGCTTGTGAAATTGGCAATTTGGAAAAGAAATTGCTCATTAATGATGAAAAAATTACTTGATATTGATTACTCTTTTTTAATCCTCTATATTACTTTTATTTCTATGGTACTTTGTATCTGTATCCATAAACAGACACCTGCATATACCAAGCCCTGCACAAACACAAGTTTTAAAAAAATATTTCCTTCACCCACAAATTTCTTTGTCAGAGTAGAAAGAAGGGCAGCAGATGAATGCAAAAGGTATAGCATAGAAACATAGTCTCTCTTGCTCAGCATCACAGACTTTAGCGGAGGTTGAAACACACTGGCAGTCTAATTCATGTCAGGCACTTCTAATGTATAAAATCCCAGCAAAGAAAGGATTCATTAGAGAATAAGGAGGTGGTTTTGTAGCTTTTTACATGGAGCTCCTTCCAAGTATGGTGTGTAGAGTAGAACACCAGATGCTGTTTGGCTTGCAAAAGGCTGCAGCCAGTTTAAAACATGTTGATCAGCACAAGGCTGTTGTGCCTGTCCCATGAAATATTTAAAGTATGTTCTAAGATACATAAATAGGTGCAGACTTTGCAAAAGCATGTGTCAATCGGGTGGTTTATTGAGCATATTGAGAATTTAACAGGAATTTTTCTGTCCTTGATTGAAAGGTCAAATCTGTTTAAAGGGAGGTGTTGAACTGATCTGCCATTATTTAAGTAGCAATAGGGAGAAAGATTGAAGTTGTCCTGATTCATCTGCTAACATATAGACCAAATTTTGTATTGTTACTTCCAAAAAGGCACGTATATTTAACTGGACTTTTTAAAAAGAAGACATTAAATACTTTGATCACATTAGGTTGCACTGACCTCGTTTTTCTCCTTGCCTTAGTCCACCCTCATGCAGTGGTACTGTTTGCCATTTACATCAGGTTCTTAGCACCCCAGTCCCAAAGCAGCACAGAGATGCTGGGAGGCAGCAGCTCCCTTCTCTGGCAGCAGTGAGTGGCTGGCTAAAGTAGAAGCTTTCTCCATGATATCTCTGTTCTTCTTGTCATGTCCCTGCTGATGTGTCGTGTTTTCTTTCAGCACAAACAAAATGCACTGGGAAACCAGAGGGACTTGTGAGGGAGACACGTTATTCGAATTGTGCTCTTGTGCTGTGCTCATGCCTCCTTTCATTTGTACTGGTCATGCTGAGCAAGACAAAGTCTTAGGCACAGGGTAATTCTTCAGTGGGATTTTGCAAATAAATAGTGCTTTCTATGCTTCAAAGATATATTTATGGTATTCTCTATAATATTTCTTAAATAATACAGAATTTGGAGAAATTCACTTATGCTTCTGGACTATCTGAAGCTACTGATGAGGAAAAATAAAATGAATGTATTTCCATGTTTCAGAATATCTCCATTAAAACAACTCTACAAAGGTTTTGCTTCTCAGGAACACAACACTCCAACAAAACAATGGTTCCAGGGAGAAAAAAAAAAGTTTTTTCACATTTTGTCCTTGCTGATGTTTCAATTCTATTATGGTGGCAGATGTTAATTGCTAAATAATAGAAGTCACTTGTCAGGACTTTCTATTAGCATGTTATTATCTCTGCAGAAAAAGAGAGATTAGTTTGGTACTTCAGCTACAGGACCTAGGCAGGATTTCATACAGAAAAACAACAACGTGCAGAGCACAAATTTTTCTCATAAGGCCAGATAAGTATGGGAATTTTTGTTTTGACTGTTAATATGAAACAGCATCATAGTATAAATACAAAGTCTTCAGTGCCATAACATAAGCTATAAAATTATCAAATTCACAAATTAGAGATATCTATTTTCTTTTATTTTAAATAAACTTCAATAGAATATTTTGTTTGCTGCTTTTAAAATGTTCGATCATGCAACAAAGGCTCTCCATTTTCTGATACTATCTGGTTACTAGATGAAATTAATGTTTGAATAAAATTTCTTGTCAGACTCACAGTACCAACATTACATTTGAAGCAACATGTGACTGGACTGTGTCCCTTAACAGTAATGGAAGATTTCATGGATCATGAAGTCATAATAAAAGAACTGTTTTCTGTGCTATTAATTTAGCAGGTATGAAGTTTTCTGCTATTTTTCCACATTTGTAAACATTCAATTACTCTGATTGAAACAAAATCTACCTGCAGCACTAGAAGCACAAAGTCCTGGCCTGAAGACTTTATAGTCTCAAAGGCAGAACACCAGAAAGAAGATTAAAGCACACAGTTTTCTGTGTGAGTAATTATAGTTCATGTGTTTAATGACGGTGTCTTCTTTAGATTCCTATCTATAATTTTTTTTTGGTGTGTATCCTGAATCTTTATTGCTGCATCTCTCATTTACCTGATCATGTTCTACTAAGAGAAACTTAATCTCCATGATGTATCCCCAGCTTTCAAATCCCTTAATTCCCAATTTCCCTTCCTTGTCCTGGTTTTCGAATAAAACAAAACCAAAACCAAAACATGCCATCAGAGGGAGACCACAACATCAATTTTGATTCTGAGCATGGAAAATTTTTTTTTTCAATCTAATAATTCAAATTAATATCTTTTCTTCACGTAAGGGCTGTATGCAATGAAGATTTGTTTTGGGGCAAAAGCTGTGGGAAGCAAAAAGGAGTTGTCCATAGTGCGTGAGATTGCTCGTTGTCCCTAGGTTATGAAACTCATTTCCCAGAGACAAAAGAATCTGAAGTTTCTTCCTGGTATGCACTTCTGCAAAGATGGACCACAGGCTGACCATCTGACAGTGACATTACCACAATGGTATGATAAACGGCTTCTGTTTCCAAGTCTGAATGAGAGGCAGCCTTCAGAATGGCAAATCCATGCAGAAATCATGAGCTTCATACACAAGAGGTTTTGCACTTTTTACTGTCACTTTTGTCTGTCACTTTTGTCACTTTTATTCAATATCAAAATATATGCAAGGCTTTAATTTTTAAATTGCAGTCTCCTTTATAAAATAAACTCAGCGATTCAGCTGGAAGAGATTTGCTAGATATTTCAGCAACCAGCAACTCATTCTCATGTTCTCATGTTCACTGACAGTCAGAAGAGCTTAGCACTGAAGATAAGATCTCTGCCCTTGCAGGTAAACCGGATCCACAAATTCCCTTCATAAAATTCTTTTATTCAATTCTAAGCATGTGAAAATGTTTTGTTCATGTTACTCTTTCTGGAAAGTTGTTCCAGACAGGTTTGCGGATGGATTTATTTCAGTAGCTTCAGTGTTAAAAGACACTTGTGTTCAGCTTATTACTCCCAGTTGTTCTTTTTCAAGCATTGTTCTTTAACATAAACAGTTTTATTTGCTCTTAGCATTTAACCCAACATGTATTTATTAGCAGCCATAAATTTTCTTAGGCTGCATTTTGCCAAACCAAGCTAGCAAAGCCTTTCACACTCTTGCTGATCCTAGAAGCGCTATTCTGCACCTTTTCCAAGTCAGAATTCACTCTTCTTGGGCATTGGTGACAAGCATTATGTGTCATACTGAAGATGAGGTTCCGTAAGCACCTTCTACAACAGCAATGATGCTTCACTGTCTTTACAGCAGACATTGCCTAGTGGTGTATTTTATTGTTCAACTAGACTTCAACTAGTCTTCAACTAGTCTTCAACAAGTTTTCTTAGGACTATGTGCTCCTTATGTAGTCCATGAAGAGATGTAATTGCTTCCAGCAAGGAACAGATCAGAATCGCCCTGTTAACATGCCTTTTTCTGTTCTCCTTTTATTGGCTTCTGGGTAACAGACTTCCTAAGTAGCAGAAGTGAGATGCCTGAATGAAAGGTCATACATACAGATCTCCATATGTGGCACCTAGGTCATTCCCTGAAATCCTCATCACAGAATCAATAAGGTTTGAAAAGACCTCTGAGATCATCAAGTCCAAGCTATGACCAAACACCACCATGTCAATTAGACCATGGTACTAAGGGCCATGTCCAGTTTTTCCTTAAATGCCTCCAGGGATGGTGATTCTATCACCTCCCCAGGCAGCCCATTCCAGTATCTAAACACCCCTTCTGTGACAAATTTCTTCCTGATGTCCAATCTAAACCTCCCCTGGCACAGTTTGAGACTATCTCCTCTTGTCCTGTTGCTAGTTGCCTTGGAGAAGAGACCAATACCCACCTGGTTACAACCTTGTTCCAATCTGCTTAGATGCATAGCGGAACTGTTCCCATAAGTAAGATTAAGGTACAAATGAGGTCAGATGCTGGATCCCAAAATGACAATTCAACTTTATCTTGTAATACAAAAGAGCAGAGAGAAAGAAGGAAGATAGAAAAGTAGAAAAAGCTAGGCGTAACTGGTAAAAGCACCAGAGTTACCACCACCATGAAGTGCTGCTGGCTTGCAAGCTGGTAGATCTCCACAAGGCTTCTTCCCTGGCCACCTTGTAGCCTCCAAGGAGCGAACCAGCAGGTGGGGTAACAGAGTGGCAGCAGCTCCTGCAGTAGTCCTCCAAGTCCCCCAGTAGTCTCCTCAGCTGTCACCCCGTTCACCCTGGGCACCACCTGAAATATCCTTGCTGTGGTAGACCCTGAGTGTCAGCTGGCCAGTTCACCAGTATCCAAGAAAAGTTTGCCCAAGATGGGCCCTGAGTGTCCATTTTCTGGTTCCCCCAGTATCCAAGCAAGATCTGCCTGACATACCTTATGTAAGAGTAAGTCCTTGCCGTTCCTCATTGTAACAGCTCTTTATCTTTTTTACTAAGAATAGCTAGTTTACCTGCTTCTGATAGCTTACTAGGTACCTCCTGGGGCTTGTCATGGCCAAAGTGTGGGAGCTGGAACTTGGTCTTATTGAACCTCATGCTGTTGGTCTCGGGTCTTCTATCCAGCCTGTCCAGATTCTCCTGCAAAGCCTTCCTGCCCTTCAGCAGATTGACATTCCGGCCCAACTTGGTGTCTTCCATGAATTTGCTACTGGTAGATTCAATGCCAACGTGCAGATCATCAATAAAGACGTTAAACGGGACTGGACCAACACTGATCCCTGGGGGACACCACTAGTGACCAGATGCCAACTGGATGCACTACCGTTCACTGGGCCCAGCCATCCAGTCAGTTCTTACCCCAGCAGAGAGTGCCCCTGTCCAGGCTGTGGGCTGCCAGTTTTCCAGGGGAATGCTGTGGAAACAGTGTCAAAGGCTTTGCTGAAGTCCAGGTAGATTACATCCACAGCCTTCCCCTCATCTACCAGGTGAGTCACCTGGTCATAAAAGGAGATCAGGTTGATCAGACCCTTCCTAAACCAAAGCTGACTGGGTCTGATCCCTTGGTTTTCCTGTATGTGCCGTGTGATTGCACACATCTGTTCCATAACCTTGCCAGGCACCAAGGTCAGGCTGGCAGACCTGTAGATTCCTGGACACTGCTTCCAGTCCTTATGCATGGCCACAAAACCGGCTAATTTACAGTTGTCTGAGACCTCCCCAGTTAGCCAGGATTGGTGATAAATGATGGAGAATGGCTTGGTGAACACTTCCACCAGCTCCCCCATCACCCTAGGATGGATCCCACCTGGCCCCATAGACTTGTAGCATCTAAGTGGCTCAGCAGGTCACTAGCTACTTCTTCCTGGCTCCTGCCATAAGTGGTGAAGAACCCCCTGGTATCAGCTGCACCCCTTCATTTTACGTCATTCAACATAAAATGTGCTGTTTAGTTCATAGGAACAAAATTGATAAGGCTGAGATGTAATCCACAGCAATGCCTTCAAGGATTCTGTTTGCATACTCCCTTTCAACACTTACCTGCAGCCACCTCCTCTTAACCTGCCCTCTTAATAGCATCCAGCTGTTCATCCCACAATGACCCAGGTCACATTTTTCAGTCTTCTTAAGTATGGGTAGTACTTTTATTACCCTCCAGACATGTGGGACACCACTCTCCAGACAGTGGATATGAAACACTGGGTGACACTATCCAGTACTTTTAATTTTGGGCAGCAGTGTGTGAGATGTTTATTTCAGAAGGACTTGCAGAACAGCTACTCTGCATGGGACCATGCCATCTGTGCCAATCATCCGTAGAATGATTTCTTCTAATAACTCTAAGAACTGCAGTTAAAGATAAAAAGTCAGTGTTTTTTAAGTGCAACAAAACAGATCAGAGAAAACAAACTACCAATGTCCTGGGTTTTCCTTTTTGTTAAATATGGTAAACATTTGTTAAACAAGGTAAGCAATGGTACAAAAACCTGACTTCAGAATCTGCAAGTTGATATGGCAGTTCATACAAAGCTTTGGTCAAAATTCAACAGTATCTTGGGGATTTTCTTCTGCTTGAGATAATTTACATTCCCATTATCGGTCCTGCTTTGCCCCCAAATTCAACATCATTAACTGTATTGACAAGTGAAGCAAGCGCTCATTTGGTTTTGAGGACCTTTCAAGATTGTCTTTAATCTTGACCTTCTCAACAGATTTCTTTTTCCTTGCTTTATTTTAATTAAAATGTTTGAGAAATGTTTGCTGCTATGTCAAATAACCTTTGAAAGCTCTAGCAGAGCTTGACTTGCTGTCCTCTTGAACTCTTGATATATGGCTGTTTATTCTAGCATTTCAGTGGGAGTTGAATGCTAACCTCTTCTGAAAATGTAGCTCCAGGAATGAATTCCAAGCTCATAAAAATTCTAGCCTTAAGTATTTTAAAAAGCATGCAAGAAATGAAGAAGGTTAATTACCAGTGACTTCATGTAACTAATTTAGATACTTTTGAAATTCTTTTCAAGGGTGTAAGAAGTGCCAGTCATGTAACCCAAATCTTTTGTAGTTGGCTCATTTTGCGTACAATGAAGAACTACTAATTTATAATTCTGTATTTCCTAGTGTGAAGAGAAACAGGTTTCCACATTGTACTATGATCAGTATCAGTTCACTGCGTATGTTCCTTATTTACTATTTCACATTTTTTTTTTGTGTTAATGCAAAAATTACAACATATCAGCTTGTAACATTTTCACTTGCTGGTTTATCTAAAATTTGTTAACAGTTGTTTATTACAAATTAGTAGAAATTATGATATTTTAGAATCAAGACCTGAAAAGATCGAAGCTTCCCAATAAAGCTTTTTGGATTTTGTGCTAACGATTACATTGTTCCATCAAACTATTTTGAGGCATTGTTAAGATAAGATAAGATAAGGTAAGATACTGTTTCATGATTCTACATTCTGAATCATTTCTTGGGAACCAGCTGCAAATGCCTTGTCCCTTTTAATACAGAAAATATTTTTTACTTCTGTTTCATGCATCCATACATGACATTAAACTGCAGATTTAAAATGCTTTTTAAAAACAAGTATCTCGGTATTTGTCATAGAGTTTACATACATGATGATTCTGACAGCTGGATAAACACTAAATAGACTCTTTCCTAAAATACAATAACCTTGCAGAAATTAGAAAGTGAGAATCGGACATACTCTCAAGATTATATGTAGACAAAGCAATTACCTACCAGGATTACATGCATAAAAGAAAGACTTCCTGGCTCTAGACACAACCTGCATATATTGGAATGAAGAGAACAGGTGACTCTTCTGCCAGTACCAACACATATGCAGGAGATAAAAATGACAAAGTATTGCCCTTACGGCAGGAACAAATCATTACAGTTTGGGTCACTGATCCTCCACCCATTGGCATGAAACAAGAGTGGCACAGAAGACAAGATGTTAGTTCAACAGCTTCCATATTGTCTGGAAGTCAAACTCAGCACTGTAATGGTTATTCTATGAAAAACAAACCGTTTCTGCACAAGCAGAGAAAAGTTTCATGTGCAGTTCTGGTTTTATTTGGCATTATGTGATGATTATATTTAGCATATATGACATATGAGAAAACTGCCCTGTGCTGCATTTGGGAGATGCTCTGTCATTCCCAAGCCATGGGATATGTTTTTTGTGTGTTTATATTCCTGACACTTCAGTCTGCTTCGTGAAGATACAGCATGCTTGTCTGGCACACTACAGGAGTGGATGTCCCTGCTTTGGCTGTCCTGTAGCTCTTGCGCCATGACTATACTGATTCCATTTAACGTACTCTACCCTGTGAAATCATGAGATCTGATGATTTATCCTGGTTGAAAATTTAATTCTGATGCCTACAGTTAGCCCCATGAACACCACTGAATTCAGGTAGTGTCCTTCTGTTTCCTATGTCTACACAGGAACTTGAAGTTTGGTAGCAGTATAACTATTGCTTTTATTCTTTATTTTATCTAAAATTCTAGGCACATCATGCAATTCAAATAAGTGTTATTGTCTTGGTTGTCCAATACCACAGAATATTCTCATGTTATTAATTTAAAATTTTTCAGGGATGCAAAAAGCTTCGAATTTTACTCCTTTTTTTTACTCTTTAAGAATGTGGCTAACAATTTTTGTGCTATGAAATAACCATGAAAAGAAAGAAAACTAGCAATAGAATAAATATTTCATTCCTTCTGGTATTTTACTCTGAAAAAATAATATGAACCACCGGAAAATGTTATAGTGTCTAACCTCACTGATTAGTAATATACAATGCAAATCTATGTAATTTTCCTTAAGTATAGTAGGCTCAGGGGAAAAAAAATAAGGTATGCAGACCTGCTCTGTAAACACATGAAGAAAACTGCCCCTAAAGCTGCTATTCCAGTCTCAGTTTTCTTTATCAACTCTATTTTAATTAAGTTTATATTACATTGTTCATTTTTAATGACTGTTCTGGCAGTCTTATATGGAGACTCTAAACAGTGGCAAACACTAATAACTCTTAAAATGGATCTCAAAAAGCAGAAAATAATGGCTTCTTTTAACAAACCTTTCAATCTCAGTTCCAAAGGAATAGACTTATATTGTCTCCCATGTTTTAAAGCCCTGGTGAGGAACATATGTGTAGCTGAAGGTCTCAATGTCTATTCCAGCAGAATGACAGCTCTAGGCTCTTTTATGTGTTTGCTATGAAGTGGTAGAAGGAAGGACGGAGAACCAGAGGAGAGGTCCGTGTTTGTGCTTCCCTGATATCACACGAAAGAAACACGGCTGTAGGAGTTAACCGTGAAATATATTTTTTTACCAGCCTCCTTTCTTTGCACATGGAGCATTCCTCATCTCTAGCTGGCTGTATGGAAGAAATTGGGAAGCATTTCAGCAAAGGTGTTGCAGTCTGTGAAATTTTTCTCAGTGATTGGGTTAATTTTTCCCTTTCACCTTTCACTCATTATTAGTGCTAGCATATGTCTTGACTGTGGCATCTCTCAGACTTTCAAGATTTACAGAGTTATGTAAAACCTAGTAATGCCACACTAAGTAATAACCCAATAAAGCTCCTCTTTGTTCTTTTCAAACCTAAGACAGATACTACCGGTGGCCTTTTTCCCATTTAGAGCCTGTGGCTTCATCTCCATTAGGGCTTTGGGTTGCAACAATGGTGTGAACTTGAAGGAAAGTCCTGAGTGTCCTCATTCCCCACGTGTCAGAACTTGTAAAGCAGTTCTGGGGGTAGGAAGTGAATTTCTTTTGGAGGATACTCAGTGGGAAACTCCCCTCCTGAGTGCATTGCATGCACTGCAGTCACAAATGAACACAGACATAGGAAGCAAAGACTGGCCCTTCAAACAGCTTCAAGCTGCATGTTTCATGACCGCTTTAGATACAGGAGACCAGACTACATCTAAGCAGATAATATCCATGAGCCACAAGTTATGTGGGATTAGGGGACTCAGCACTACCTCTTTTGATCTATGAATGACACCTTTAGTGTAAAATTAGATGCTTGCATAGACATATCCTGAAGTCTTACAGTTAGATTCCCCTCTTCTTAGAGGAGCTGTCATTTATATATATATATATATAAATAAATAAAATACTGAGTGTAAGCACAGGGAGTATGAGCAAAATTGAAATTAAATCTTTTTCTACTTCCTAAAAATACTGTAATTTTATCAATGGAAATACAATGCTTATAGAGTGTGATTTTCAGTGAGAATGTTATTCACTCAGTTTTCCGGAGGGACTGATTGATGGTGAATGGGTGGCAATCGAGTCCCCTGCCAAGGGCACACGTTGAGTCATTGCTTTTCCTAAAACTGCAGCCCAGCATCTTGCTAACTAGCAGTCCTGCTTAATAGAAGCATACTCCACCTGCTAAAAATTACTAGAAATGACCATATAACTTCTAGCCACTGAAGAAAAATGTAACAGAATTGCATGGTCCTTACATTAATGGATCTAGTTTACAGGTGAATACTACACAAAGGCAAAACCAATTCTGTCAGCGGGATTACTGAAGGGTGTTTTCTTCTGTGATCACAGACACGTTATTTTGTTGGCCAATTCAACGTGGCCAATTCATATTTAAGTGCATATTCTAAAATACTTTTAAAAAATATTAATAAGTATTGAAAATTGAAAACATAGCCTTGTGCTCTCTTTAGTCCAGACCTACTATGGTCAAGAAGAATGTTTAAGTTGCCCTTTGTACATTATAATGTGTAGAAGAGCAACTGTCTTTAATCTGTGCATTTTGTCATGAAATTGTTTCTTAATGCTGCCTCATCTCCTGCTGCCCAGGTATGCTCGTTTGCTCCATATGAAATCTCTAGGTGAAGCAAATTATATTCTTTGCCATTCAGACCAGAGTAACTTAAATATTTTTCTTTTCAGTCAGAATTACTGGAAATATCTCATGCCAGTTAAGTTTTCCTTGTGTTCAGAATCATCAACTAAGTGGATGAGAAAAGGGTGGTGAAGCCTGTAAATATGTTAAGAGAAAATGATTATGAAATGCTTGATTATGTCACTCAGTGGCAGTGTAAGCATATTTTGAAAGTAAGTATCAGCCTAAAGTTCCAAAATCAGGGATGATGTAGAAAAAAATGAAATTATCTCTTTCAAAAGTAGAATAATAACATGAAAATAAAAAGAATTTGACACAGCTTATAACTGTTAAGAAGTTTAGATTAAAAAAATGTTGACAGAAAAATCTTTTCCCTTGTTAAAAAAAACTTGATTCAAGCATAAAGTAGCCACTCTAAGTGTTTAAATATTAGTGTTAAATTGTTTCTTTACTAATTAAAAACAATGCTTTCAAATGCAAATATACATGTAAACAATGTCTCTCTTAAAGAAATTAACAAAAGATGGTGTTGGGGCCCTAAATTCAGTCAATAATCTTTGGAAATGCTGACTATAAAATATCTGTTTTCCTAATATTCATATCACTGCACTGTGTAGTCACAGCGAAGTGAGCTGACTCTGACTGGACACCAGGGGCCCACCAAAGCCAATATGTCACTGCCCTCCTCAGATGGACAGAGGAGAGAAAACATAACAAAAGGCTCATGAGTCAAGATAAAGGCAGGAAGAGATCACTCACCAATTACCATATTGGGCGAAACTGGGGAAAATTGGTTTAGTTTATTACCAATCAAGTCAGAGTAGGATAATGAGAAATAAAACCAAATCTTACAACACTTTTACTCCACCCCTCCCTTTTTCACTCCTAAATTCTCTACCTCCTCCCCACCAGTGGTGCAGGGGGATGGAGAATGGGGACTGCAGTGAGTTCATCACATGTTGTCTCTGTTGCTTCTTCCTCCTCAGCAGAGGACTCCTCATACTCCTTCCCTGCTCCAGCCTGGGGTCCCTGCCATGGGAGACAGTTCTCCATGAACTTCTGTGTGAGTCCTTCCGACAGGCTTCAATTCTTCGCTGACTGCTCCAAGTATGGATACCTTCCATGGGACAAACAGTTCCAGTGTGAGTCCCTCATGGGGTCACAAGTCCTGCCAGCAAATCTGCTCCAGCACGGCCTCCTCTCTTCATGGGGCCACAGGTCCGTCAGGAGCCTCCTCCAGTGAGACCTTCCCACGGTGTCACAGCCTCCCTCAGGCATCCACCCTCCTCCAGTGTGGGATCCCCCATGGGCTGCAGATGGATCTCTGCACCCCTGTGGTGCAGAGAAGGGCTGAAGGGGCACAGCTGCCTCACCATGGTCTGCACCACAGGCTGCAGGGGAATATCTGCTCTGGCACCTGGAGAACCTCCTGCACCTCCTTCCTCCCTGACGCTGGTGTCTGCAGAGCTGTTTCTCCCACATATTCTCCCAGCTTTTCCAGCTCTCTCCAGCTTCTGCTCCTTCTTTTCCCCGCCCTTTCTTTTGTCTGTTATCCCAGACCGATGATCTAGGGCTTGGCCATCAGGGCATCCATATTAGAGCAGGCTGGCATTGGTTTTGTTGAACGTGGAGGAAGCTTCTGGCAGCTTCTCAGAGAAGCCACTCCTTTAGCCTTACCACTACCCAAACACACATGAAAAATCATTCACAAAGGAACAGGTTGTGCCCAACTGGTTTTGAACATCTGCCTGATAAGTAAATCCCTACTAATAAGCTTGTCTTTTCTCAGTGTTCTCTTTTAAATTCAAATTACTGAGAGATATTTTCTCAGAACAAGCATTCTAAGTAACTAATATCTCTCCTGTTCCCAACCAAGAACTAAGCATTTTCTCTTTACTCCAAGTGATCTCTAGCACATCTTTGAAACAGATGATTTAATGTTAGCTATTATGTAGAATTTTCTTTTGCATCACTCCTGAAATTCACTTTGCATATTCCTAAGGAGAATTCTTATGCATTGAACAGTTTTCACAATTCAAGACACGCTCTGTAAGTAACATCGTCGCTTTAGAAATCCCACCACAAACCAACCAAAATTTAGAAGAATATGATAATGCAAGCAGTGCTGGAAAACCTACACAAGTTTCAGACTAGTCTCATCCAAGGGATCTTTCAGACCCCACAATGGAGTGCTCCTAAACAGCTGTGAATGTATGCAGTTTTATCAGCTTCAGCTAAAGCTAGTTAATCATCTGAAAGACTGTCCTTTTAGGAAGATGAAAATGTAAAACCAGACTTTTTTTTTTTTTTCCCCAAAGCCTCTCTCTGTTGGGCTGCCTATCAGTACAGGAACTGTAGCTCCACAGTCAAGAGAAGGATCAATACAGCTGCATTACCAGGAAATCTTTGTACCTGGTGTGAAGAGCCATGCATTTTCCTTGTCATTCACATCAGTGCTTCACCTACGGAAAGTCTGGGGTGCTTTCAACTCATGTAAATGCACTGCTGTGTTCAGAAATACTTTGTGTGGACAAAAAGCAGACTCAGATGCCTCAGAAAAAAGCAAAAGTGAGGAGGCCAAGAATTTTCAATACTGTTTGGGAATGTTCTGCTAGTCATCTGCAGACTAACCAATCCAAAAAACCAGCCTGCCTAGTGCATTGTGTGCTTTGCTGCAACCAAGTATCTAAATAAATAACATGATACTTTACAGTGTTTACTGGAGCCTTTGTTTCCTTCCATCAAATAGATAAACTAAAACCCGTTCCTATTAAGGAAGTACAGATAATTTATTCATTACTGTAGCTAATAAATAAGGATAAGTTCATGCAGAGAGCTAACAATGAGAATCTCACACCCTAAGAATATTTCAGTAGAGCAAAAATAGCCTGTTGCATGTGAATGAAAAAATCTCCCAAAACCAAGCACATCAAAACAGCCAGTGAGAAGCAAGAAGTTTGCTTTAAGTGATGTTTTTCACTGGAGAGCTGTGATATAATCTTGCATCATAGCTAAAAGAGTAGTTAGTAGTCTCATAAATCTGGGGCAAATAAGATCATTTATCAAACACATAGTTATTAGGTACAGCCTAATGGGATGCTCAGAACACCTAGAAGTGCATTATTGTTAATGCAGTAGATAATGTTCAAAAATAATTTAAATGAACCAAGTTGCTTCGAAAAAGATGTATTCATATTTTGAAATCTTTCCAGAGTTTTGTTCGTTCAAAGACAATAGTTGGCAGGCTGCCTAAGAAAGGGAATGTGATAAAGAGAAAACTATTATATCTGGCACTTCTGCAGGAAACTATAACTCCTCTGTCTCATTTTTCTGCTCTGCTTGATAATGTAATAATTCTCATGAAGGGAATGCACAGAAATATAATGAAAAATTATATTATTGCGCAGTGAAAGACAAAGCAATTTGAAACCTGGTTGTTTCAGAATACTGCACAGTGCTTTAGCTTATCATATCTCTAGGTCAGTCATTTCTGCCCCCGTGGGTGCATGGAGCGAGTGCCACACAACTGCATCTAAATTTTACTTCTAATCACAGGCAAAGCCCATTTGAAAGGGGAGGGCGTGTGTTTGTGTGTGTGTTTTATACTCCAGTGTTAACTGTTCAACTGCTCTTTCCTTTACCTCAATAAATTTATGCCCCATCTGATTCTCTTTTAAAAATATGAGATATGAACATATACAAAATATTTCTAAATAGTATAGAAATACGATCTGCAACTGATATTGGGCTATTGTCATTAATGCTGTTGTTGTCAATCAATCAACTATAGGCAAACTGCTTGTTTACTTGTAGGTATTTCTGGGGAATAATTCAAAACTTATTCCAGATTGTACCAAGACCACCAGCAGGTTTTTTTTTATTCACTACAGCAGCCAGCTTTTAAACAAATCCTTGACATGTCCCATTAGGTGAGTACATCGAGAATTTGATCTACCTGATTTATTAAAAGAAGCACTGAGCAATTTATTCTGACACTGTATCAGGAAGTAGCATTCAAATCTGGAAAATAGCATCACGTATCGTGATATCTCTGTCTCTCAAAACATAGAAGCATTTGGAAACACTTGAAAACCTCTGTACTAATGAGGACAGAGTGCTCTTTGCTGGCAAAGTGTCACTATGGGGGAACTCAACCTCCTGCATGCTCCGCACTGGAATGTGCTGTCCAGTCTCCTGGGTAAATAAAATTCTCCCAGTGGTTTTCAGGGCTGTGTGATGACTGATGTGCCGCAGAGTCAGAGAGAAACAGAAGGAAGTCTGAGAGCTGCATAGTACTGCTGCCATAGCGGAGCAGAGGACCTATGTTCAAGTGTCAAAGATTGATTTCGTTTAGACACATCTTCGTAGCACTCAGAATACAGAGCAGTCTCAGGGCAAAGCCCTTCAAAGCAAGTGCTATCTGCCACTGCACCCAAACATTGCTCTTCAGGAGATAAACCGAGTGTCTGTATTTTTGTGACATTATAGCTACTAGATTCATTTTAAGCTAATATGGAAAGTTCTGAAAACAATATCAAGGAGAAAAGATCAAAGTCATTTAAAGGCATTCCTGAACCCATAAATAGCAGATTGTTGTACAGATAGATGACACTTAGGGCCTAAGTTAAAAAGATCAAATCATCATCACTAATGTATGACCCCAAGGAGTAACAACTCAAGAACTTCTCCTTGAGGGATTTGTTCAAGGCTATAAGCAGCTGCAGATCACCACTCAAAAAAATTGTTTTATGTGGACCTGATTAATAACACTTAAACCAGGCTAAGGTCTGTTCTTATACATACTTATGCTCTAGCTGTCAGCTAAGCTAACAAAAATGATGCTTAATAAAGCAATCAAATAAAGAAATATGTTTCTCTATGAACATCTGCTATCTTAGGATCAAAAAATGTCAGTCATAAGGAGAGACAAAGATAATGCAATGTGGAGACGTAAGTCAAAATTTTGGAGCACTAGAATCACGTTAGTATTTGTATTAGCAGTACAGTAAGTTATAGAATGGAAGCACTTTACAACTGGTAGAAAAGAGAGAGAGATCATTGCAACAGAAGCAACAGCCTGACCTGAGACAGCACATGCATCAGCATCAGCTGGACAAGTAAATAGGACAACTGGGAAATTACAGTGATATAAATGACTTTATTTTAAAGCTTAACATTAAAGAAATTTGCATTTTTGTAGAGGTAGGGTTTTAGAAAAAGTACCTCCTTAGTTCAGAGGAAAGGTAAATACACTGTATGTTAATGACTAGGAGTTACAAAAAAATTCTCACTGAATAAGGAGCTCTTAGTCATAAAATGAGTGAGAGTTGTGGAATTCAGCTTCATGTAAAGCAGTGGAATCATCCTAAAAATTATAGTTCACAGTTTCATTGTAACTATAATGAAATGTGAGCTTGCAGATCAAACAAACTCCTCATTAAAAGCCACGAATCAAAGAAGCATTAAAGCAAAGACATATTTGATAATCTGATGCAGATACTGAAATTGGTATTGGGCTAATTAAAATGTTCACTATAATACAAAATATTTCAGATATAAAAATGTTATCATAAGCTGCCAAAAAGAAAGATTTAAAAAACAGATAAAGTAGTTCCCTAAATGACTCAAATCTCCCACAGTCTTCTTGTAGGGTTTTGGGGTTTACTTCAAGCCCTGCATAGTGTTTAGAACAGAATAAGAAGCTGCTTGAAAAAAGATGTTTATTACAAATATTGGTTTCAATAAATTATGAAGTGGTACAGCTGGAAGTGACCTCTTGAGATTGCCTAGACTGGAGCAGAGTCAGATAGACTAGGTTGCTCAGGACTGTGGCCGGTTGAGTTTTGAATATCTCTACAGATGGAGAAGGCACAACTTCTCTGGCAACCTATTCCAGTGCTTACTCATCCTTACAGTAAACAAAAAAGTTTTCTTGTATTTGAATGGAATTTAATGCATTGCAATTTGTGTCCTCTTTTCCTGCCATTGGGCACTACTGAGTAAATTCCAGCTGCCTTATCTTAATTTCCTCTCAACAGGTATTAATACACATTGATAGGATCACCTCTGTTCTCTGGGTTTCCTTTTAAGCTGAGAAGAAGTTTTTTTTCTTTTTTTCTTTTTATTTTTTCTTCTTGTAATTCAGCAGGACATTGGGTAAATCTCACAAAAAAATTTAGAGTTAAAATACTTGGAAATTGTGCCCTTCCCCCTCCCCCCCGTTGTTGATCCTAGTGGGATTCCCAGAACTTGTTCCATTCCAGATTTTATAGGGCATTTTGAGAAATCTTTGAGAAACTTTCTTCTCTTGCCTCTTTAATTGAAATAAATTGCTAATGAGAAGCTGGGAGCATAGTTAAACTCAAAAAGTTTGGTTTCCTTTGCTGAAGAGAGAATCCCAAATAAAGTCTCTTTTTAGTGATGTGTCTGCCAGCAGAACAACATTCTACTCTGAAATCTTGGCACAGATCTAAATACTTAAGTCTATAAATAAATAAGGTTATAAGCTAATTTACCAGAGAGGCCATAGCTTGGCCTTTAATTACACTCCCACAAAAAAAAATCTAGTATCAATCATTCGAAGGAAAAAGTGGATACTGCTGTGTATAATATGAAGGAGCAATTTACCTTTTGTTCTGTAGTTCAGAGATTGGGAGTTGTACCACATTTAAATTCTAACATTTATGTCCCCAAATAACTGCTTGAAAAGTGATACATGTGATTGATTTCAAGCGTTGCAAACGTTTTGGACCCATGCGGCCATTTCCCAAGTGCAGCCATGAGCTGAATGAGCTCCTAGTTCACAGGAGAACTGAAGGGGGAAGGCTGTCCACAGGGATCCAGATGGTCTCCAGAGGGTCCTGAAGATCTCCCTTCTAGCTGACCCCACTCAAAGTATATAGGCAAGTGTCTTCTGCTGCAAAATGTTGTGGGGGGTCTTGTTCAGAAAGGTAACACGATGCCCCAGAACTCTTATATAATTTTGGAGATGCCTTCAACACCAGCAAAAGACACCCATTCAGGGTCCTTTTAATAAGCAGTAGTTAACTGTCACTTGAAATTAGCCTTGATTTGAAAATTGAAAAATTCTAGGAAAAAAAGAAGTATAGTAGCCTTCTTCAGTGATCAGAAAGCAATTAATATTCTGCAGATCTCAGTGCTGAATACATGCTGTGTTTTCTCTGTTTTCATAAGAAATTAAAAAAAAAAGTGAACATCCTGATGAAAAGATGAAGCAGTATGTGCTATGTTGCCAAACATGCTGGAAATACCCTTTTGTTGGAGAATTTACCTGACAGTTTATTCAGCTGCTTTCCTGGCAGGAAGAATACCATGATGATATTTCAAGGTAGCTGAAAAACAGTCAGAGCAATATCGCATAGCTGAGTATTTAAAATGAGAAAACAGAAATCTTCACATTTAAATCTGTAAGCATATTGATTGTTTTTATTTTTGACTGCATTATTGGACGTAAAGCAGCCAAAGCTAATAATTGTCAGCAACAAAGAAGATTTATTCTGGACAAAATTAAAGACTTAGGAACACTGAATACATTCTTCTGTATACCTGCACACCTGCGTAGGCAGCAAACAGTTTAATAATTATTAGGAATAGTACGCGGTCACTTAGTACATTACCTATAGTGTCTACTCAGTGTGAATATAGTTTGCATCAACTGCAGACATACCAGGGAAGATTACCCAGGGAATAGAAATCACATTAATTAAATGTGAAGATGATACCAATCTCAAAGCTGTTCTTAATATTAGAGAAGAAAGCAAAAATGACATGAGAATACAGAAGTATTAATATATTCAGTAAATGAGAATTCCTATTAGAGAAAAGCAAGCTAACAGATCTGCTTGAAAATCATCTGTGATAATCAATATGAGAGAAATATGAAAAGCAGAGGAAATAGTGGGCATCAAATGATATGTTAATTTGTAACATGATACAACAAGAAAATAGATGAAAACTGGCTGTGCAACTGCATTAAGCCTGAAGTAAGCTGGTGATAGTCTCATGCTGCACAACTCTATCACAGCAGTTTCTGAAATATTGCCTTTATTTTAGAGACTGGCTTTAAAAGAATAAAGTAAGCAAAATGAAAAGGAGTTCAGAAACAACTGTGAGGAAAGACTCTTCCAAGAGCTGCTGAAAGACCTCCCTACGCTCCTTCTGGACAGGTGGTTACTGAAGCAGGGTCTGCAGTATTGTGTTAGGTCATGGCTCAGCAGAGTACAGCCATGCACGGTCATTGTAAGACGAGTGTGTGTCTGTGTGTGTGGTTTTATAAGTGCTACAGGTGGCTATATACGGTAAAAGCACCTTTTGGTTCTTGCACAACGTTGATTTCTTTTCCAGTTCCATATACCTAACATGGATAGACAAGCTGGAAAGTTGAATGCAGCACATGGTGTTGTAGAGGGCAGGATTCAGCACTTCTCCCACCAGGGATAGCGTAAGGAAGGCATCAAAGACTGTGTGAGTTTTAATAGGTTTGCCAAGGGGTAAGGGATGCCTTGATACAAACTGCTTTACTTAATAAGACCAGCTCTCATCTGACAAACGGCACAACTCCAGCTTTGATTTACAAAAACTTAGATGGGGTTGAGGAAGAATCTGAGGTTTTCTGCCCTGGTAAACCCTTAACAACTCTCTGAGCTCTGGGAAGCACTCTGAGCTCTCTAAGGAAGGCAAAGGTTTTTCAAACGGACATGTGAGAAAAAAAGGCGAGTAATAAATATGAAAGGGAAAATACATTTTGGCAAGTTAAAACTGGGATCTACTATACTGTAGATGGGACTAAAATCCATAGTTTGAGATTTCCAAATCATCTGGAGAGATCAGATGCAATAGTGCAAATGGAATGTTGATAATCATTGATGTTCACATTTAATGTCAGTACCTAGTCTTTGTGAAATGAATATTTTGCATCATCATTGTTACCATTATTGCTGGTATTGGTATGATAAGTTTCTGATGCAACATGATTGTTAAACAGGCAGGAGACAGTCCAGTGAACCTAAAGTACTCAAAGCACCTACATCTGTACCAGTGAAGTCAATGTCATGTTTTATAGTCAAGTACTTTGGACCTTATGTATTGGGTCTGACTACGATGGACTTAATTTTCCCCATAGCAGCCCTCATAGTACTGTGCTAGAAGTTCACACAGTGCATTCGTAGCTAGAAAGCTGTTGATAACACTCGTCTTTTGGCTACGGCTGAGGATTGCTGGCACAGCATCAGTGCTATCTCTCCAATGTTCCCTCCTCAGTAGTAGGTTAGGGATGGGCAAGACACCTTGGGAGTAGACCTAGCCAGGGCAGCTGACCCAAACTGACCAAAGGGATATTATGTATCATACGTGGATTGCCTAGCAGTAAAAGCTAAGAAAAAGGGGGAGGGGGTGCCAGGAGGAAAGCATTTCTTACAATGCTTATCTTCCAGCAGAAGACAGATTAAAATGGTTTGCTTTTTGCATAAATTTCTAAATAAACATCAAATTGAAGAGACGTGAATATGTGTTACAATGGATTGATTCTGCACTAACTTTTCAAAAGGATAGTCCTAAAAAAATCTGTTGAAAGAAAATGTGGACAGTTTCTCTACTAGGCTGCCCCTTGGTAACCATGGAAACTGCAGACTTGCCCGGGACATAAAAGAGAACTATATTGCATTGGACACATTTATTTGTTTAGATTTGAAGTTTTACAGCAATGAAAGTCGTATAACATTGCACGGTGGCTCTGTCAGGACCATGACCTCCACACTGCAGCAATACTCCTTGGAAATAAGGAACTCTGTAAATCTCTGGTGATCTGGTACACAACAACTACTGTTACTGCTGTCAGGTTTGTGTTCCTGTGCAGCAGAAAATCATTACAGATCAATAAATCAGTCTCCTCAGGAAATATTGGAAGATGATGGTATCACCTCTCTTTCTTCCAGCCTTGCAGTGAAGAGAGACATAGTGAACACAGAAGCTGTCCCAGCAGCATCTTGTGCCCCCAGAGATGCACAAGAGAAGTAGATCTCAAGCACTCATGCCCTCTTTATCAAAATGGTATGTCTCATTCAAGAATTATTAGCTCATAAAGACAGCCCACATCCCCACTATTTGGAAACAGAGTCACATCTGTGCTGTAGGTACTACTATGATACAGAATGATTCTGTTTTGCTTCAGGGTAAAGATGGTAGAAAGAGCAGAATAGTGAAGAACTGGCAAGCTGAAATTCAACACGATAAGAAAGCTGTTCCTAAAGAAGGGAAGAAAAGTTAAAAATTAATTTTAATACAATTTCGTCTGTGAATTGTTCACTGCAGTGTTCAGTGATGAGGCACCTGCACAATTTTTTTCCCAAATAACCTCATAACAAGAAGGAATACTATTTTAATTACCAGTTTTATCAAATGTCATTTGGAAAAATACTTGAGGGAAGGTCTATTAAGAATTTTGGGTTAAGTGTTATTTATACATGTACACCCCACTATTAGACTGCTAGCTAACTGCTAACATTCACCCAAAAATCCTGAATATATTGAGGATTATTGAAATTGAGGGTTAAATTTAATATTTCTTCTTAATTTAACTTAATTTTTGAATATGCTCTGGGGAGAATAATATTTATTCCCTGGGGAATAAATAGGACTGACTGCTGCTGTGCAGGCTTTTAATCAAATATGAGCCCTATGCATTACAGATCAAACCAAAGCTTTTCTGAATTGAAGATGCTGCTGAGTTTACTTTCAAGCATTCTCTACTGCTTTAAGCAACATGTGACCAAAGCTGTGTAGACAACTGAATTTTCAACTCTGTGACCAAACAAAACAAAGCATCATTAGACAAAATGCCCAAATAAACAAACCTACAAAAACACAACAAAAAAAAACAACCAAGAAAAAAAAACCCAAACAGTTTAGGAATCAAAGTAAAACTTTTAGCCTAAAATCCTTGTCTTTAAAGACAATTTCTGAGTCAGGTTGATTTCAAAACTATAAACTTCAAACAAAATAAGAGAGCTAAGATTTTTAAAGTATCTGTTTTACCTTTTCATTTACCTGAATATATTAGAAAACTCTACTATTTGTAGCATGAGCAGTTTTGGGTATGCTTTGTGTATTTGTACAGAATTGTTAGTTGTGTACTTCTTACCATGTTTTGCTGAGATCTGTTGAGGACTTGGTAATATCACAAAAATCTTTACACAGGGCACAGAGCTGTAAGGTATTAGTTCCAAAGCAGCAGATTTGTTTCCTTGGTATGATTCTACACTGAAAGGCTATTTGGTGAGGTTTTTCTTTTCATTAAAAATCATGAGCATTAATTTGAAAAATAAAATGCTAACTTTTTTTCATCAGCAAAGCTACTTTTCTTCCTTTTAAATTCCAGCTTTTCAGAATACAATATTCCCAAGGGGTGCAGGGAACACATTTCCACATAGTTTTGTGCCTTCATTTTTCTTTTCAACCATTTAAATAGGTTTTCATCTTTTTCATATTTTAAGTGAAAAGGTATTTCAAAACATTAATTTTAAAATACATATATAGACAGAGAATATTGGTGCCAGAATGCTATTTATGTCTTGAAGAGTTTTGACCTAATCTTTAAAATCTTATTCCAGCAATTCTTTCTTAGCTTAAATGTGAGTTTGTCTTGAATATGAATTTGGGCAGAGGTCCAAGGAGGAGGAAAGAAAGAGTCAACTTTCTGCTATTATGGAGCGTTAGAAAGAAAATTAATAAAATTATCTGGAAAGCTGCCAATATTGTGAGAGATGTGTTTATTAATCTTGAATAACTTTGAAAGAAAACAAAATAAGTACAAAATAAATAACAAGATTGTCAAAGAGTAAACTCACACAGAATCTTACTGTGAAAAATAAATTAAAACTATATTTAAATTTCAGATATGACAAATAAAAGGAATCTTTGATCACACTGGACAAACAAAATTCTTTTGGTATTTAGGGTCTTTCAGGTAATTTGAGAAAAATAATCAATGCATGTTCTAAAAAGCTAAGACAAAAGAGAAATATTTTGTGAAGATCGTAGAAAGTAATTAAATGTCAACTCCCTTGGCAATTAGCAATACGAAAACTCTGTAAACATGCTCTTAGGATTATGGGATTATTGTAATTTACTAGCTCAATGCATTCCTTTGTCTTTTACATGCAGGAAAAGCATTTGACAAGGTTGAGTGGTCAGTTTCTAATCAAGCAAATATTTTTAAAGTATTTCAAGGATACAGTAGTGCAAAATGAGTTTTAAAAACCAGTGGCCTTGACAAGTTTAGAAAGAAATTTACTTCCAAAGAGAAAGTAAAATTTTTCAGAATCTCACAGCTGTTTTGAGTTATATTTCATTGCACTTCCCGTATCTGCTGCTGTCCTCCAAAGTAATCATAGCAAAAATAAGGCACTCTGTTACAAAATTCTTGATGTCTACAAGGGCCATTTACATTGTGAATTCTATTACTTTAAGGATTTACGTTATATAAGGTAATTTAAATTGTGATACGTGAGCTGAAACCATATTAAAACTACCAAACATATGGACTGTACTTGTCAGAGGACAGGAACATACGTGTAACAGAGCTGCTAGAGAGATGAACATCAGTAAGCCCCACCAATTAAGTCTTTGCTGGGATGAGCTGTAGGATGGGAACTGTGAGGATTTTAAACTTCACTCAGAGTGTAACTTGTTGAATTATTGGTATTAGGGGAAAGTGGAAAAAATCCTGATTAAATAATCAGTCCTGTTCTCATCAGGTATTAGGAAGCAAAGAAACATTGAATTAAATTCTCTGCTGCTTCTCATGAGAGGGAAAGCACAGGATGCACAAGTTGGAGGGTAAGGGTGTTTAAGGAAAGGGATGTTTAAGGAAACCCTCTAGTGCAGACTAAGTGAATTATGTGGGAACACAATGCTGCACACACGAACACAACGCTACCCAAATGTTGAAAGGACTTCTACCTACCCTGTTGGCAAACCTAACACAAGGTTAGGATTGTGTTAAGGGTTGGATTAGAAAACAGTATCTGGCCTATTTATTCTAACTATGGACTTTACTCCTCTTTATTTTTTAGTTTTTCAAGGACATCTGTGGTAGTTAGAATTTAGTATAGGTTTACTTGAAAAGCTTCATTAAGTTCCATTGTAACTGAGCATATTAAAAGAGAAAAAAATAGTAAGTCCTAGGTTATTATTATTATGCATTTATTGTTCACTTATTTAAATTTTTGCAGAGCTTGCTACAGATTAAAATAATTTATTTTCACTAAACTGGAAGCTGAAGTAGTGTGTGATTCCTCTGAGATTTGAGATTGCTGTTGGCTTCTATATGTCATTCTCTTTGTAAGTGAATGAGAGCATCACGTTGTGTTGCTCATAAATATGCCATTGTGATATACAGTAGACTTTAAGTCTCTGAATGCAGCAACACATCCACGTCTTTTTCTTAATCATGAGCTCAAATTAAACTTGTTCAGCTCATCTCTTACAATAATAGAGGCATCCTCCCCTCTAATTGCAGCAAAGGTTTCAAAGCATCTCCCTTGCTTAAAAGACTTTATTAGGCTTTTCAAGGTGTATTAAATAGAATAAAGGTTATGTCAAGTGATTTTTCACTCTCAGCAGGCCAGCATGGGAGGAACAGTAGATTTATTCAGTGTATTTTTCCAGTCAATGTATTTACAGCCTCCACATTTGCTTGAGATAAAGCTAAGCCAATTCCTAAAGGCTTTTTGGTTTTTTTTTTTCAGATGATTTACAGCAGAGACCTCCTGCATATTTTCACATTTTCTCACTTCATGTCTATGTTTCCATCTCTTCTTGTAATTGAAAAATCATCCCCAGGTGGGTGGAACTGGTTCCTCTGAGAACATCTCCGGGATTTTTGTGTCACTTTAAAGGACACAGGTGCTATGTTTGGGGCAGCAAATTAAACTGCATTGGGCTTACGTTTGCCTTTTGTCTCTTATCCCAGCACAGCCACATTGCCAGAACAGTAGGTGTATGTTTTTTTCTTTATATGAAGAGTGATGAGTGAGTTTATATATGATGAGTGAGTTTTTATATGATGGGCGAGTTTTTTTCTACTGCCACAGCTGACCATTTCTGCACAGCTCTGTGTGTTCAGAAATGCCAGCTGATGGGAGGTAGTATGAAAGTCTGTGATTGCACAGTGTAGTGGCTTGAGTACAAAATGAGGCCAGATGCCATCCTAGGCTCTGATACGAGGGGCTTTAGGCAGACTTGGGTCATGCCTATAATGCTGGAAAAGCAGTGGTGGTGGTTCAGATACATTGGCTATAAAAGGCAAAGGATGGGGAGCAACAAGCAGAGAAGGACATGTGCTGCTCCACCTACTACCTTGATTTAAGGCTTTACTATTTTTCTCTCAATACTAAAAGAGAGTATTTGATTGATAGTGATTTCCAAAAAAAACAAGAGAAAAAATGGCTATACCATGTAACTAGTTCTGTTACTCCACTATTTTCTGCTTTTTGCTATTAGCTTTCATTATTATTCCAAGATACAGTATATAACAGATTTCCATTGTATCTCTTTTCAGTGAGGGTTATGTACACTGCAAAATTATCATTGCAGTGATAGACCCCTTAAATACTTTCATAATGGATTTTGATTCCATGGACAAGTTTGCAGAAAAAGCACTAGCTTAGGTCGAATATCAAAAGAGTCACGGAGGAGAAATTAGATTATCTACTGAGTACTTCTACCAGCGTTTTTTCAATTTTTTTGGGTTGCGGGGTTTCCCTGAATGGGGGCAACAGAGCAGGTTGCGATGGATCTGTGGGCAGTCCAGTCATTCCTCTCTGCCTGTATATCTTTTTCTTTGGCATGGGAGAGGTTTAGAACAGACACAAGGAGAAGCTCCTTCCCCATGAGGACAATTCCACCTAGACACAGATTTCCTAGAGAAGGTGTGCAGTCTATGCCTTCAGGGCATTTTCCAGACCTATCTCTTCCAGCCTAGATTGTCCTGTGATCCCAGCAGAAAGGGAGGAAGTGCTTTTTGCCTGTCAGAATGCTGGAGGAGCTTTAAGTCAAGATTATTCTCCGTGTATACATGGATACACAGGTAACATAAACATTCAACTTACGGTAAAAATCAAATACTGGATGTATTTATGGTAAACTAGTAACACAGCTAAGATTACTCAAAAAAACAGCTTTTCCAGTATTTTCCTTTCACAGCATGATAGGCTGGTATTACCATGCAATTTCACAGTAAATCTAAGTAATAGTCTTGCTAGCTGGCAGCTGAAGGTCCTGAAAATTTCAGGTGCTGGGTGATGTGTATATTTCTATATTCACAGCTGTAACACTGTAAAGTTCACATTTACACTGAGATAAATGAGCAGCCAAAGTTGCCAGCTTTTGTGCAGCAGAAAGATGTAAAGCTGAGGGTGAGTGTAGTGAAGTATGAGGGACCCATTAGGTGATGTGGTCTTGCCTTGGTATAGCACTGCTACTTACATCAGTAGACCAGGTGGCTAAGAAAGAATAGAAAGATGATATGACCTTCAGAACAGTCCTTCTTTACAGTTTTCTCAGAGGGTTCCAAGTCCAGGGCACTCACACCAGAAAAAGTCACCTCTGTCCATGCTCCTAAACCTTAAGGATATGAACATACTTAGATATTCTGCTGGATCAGGACTGAATTACCTGTAACACATTCAGTCTGATCCCACTGGAATCAGAATGAATGTTGTCTCCATCATTTCAAAATTTGTCCTTATCAGCCCACCATGAGTCTCCACCAACATGGCTATACCAGGAAATAAAGCACATTATGTTCAATAAACTGAAAACCAGCAAGGAACTTCTTCGTCGCAGACCTTGAAATGTCAGCCCACTAAAGCTCATGAGAGCAATATATTTTCATTATGTGAACACATTTATGTTCTGTTTCACATGAACCGTACAAAATCTATCTGAAATCTAGCTTAATTCCAATGTGTTCTTCATCAGGTTTTCTTTTTGTCTGGAAATGCTGCAATAACATGGGCTGAAAAGGTTGGACATATCAGCCTCACTGTGCATGTGGAGAACAGCGGCACCGCTCTGTTGCAGGAGAAGCGTTACCCTTTGTCCTGCATATAATCCTACTGAAACACTTTGGAAACTTGATTATGAGACGATTGCATTTTGGACATGTTCCTCCAGCTCTCCTCTGAGAAAATGAAATGGTCACTGGAGTTTTTTTCATCTTGTATTTGCTCAAGGCATGACAGAAAGAGAAAAAAAAAAGTATTTGCACACATGCACATATCTGATAAGAATTAAACCTCTATTAATAATTGCTCCTGCATATTGCATTTCCAAACCAAAGACTAAACCCCTTACAGTTTAATTTATATCTAGTGTAGTCCCATATTACCTATTTGCATACCAGTCACGGTACCACAAATCCTGATTGTGTGAGCTGTGAATGTCCAATAAGAGTCCTATTGAAGTCAATGGTAATTGAGAACCCTCAGCATAATAGAGAATCCGGCTGCATAGAAGCTACATTATAATGTAACTCCTCTATACTTATTTCTTTGTTGTTCTGCTAATAGAAAGCTTTTTTTCTTCATTTCTTATCAGTTATTTGCTGGATCCAGTTCTGTCTCTAGACTGTGAGCAAAATTCTTTGCTGACGCAGATGGGTACCTCTGCTTTCATTGATGTTGCACTTGTCTGCACCAGCAAGTCACTGACCCCAACCTCAAGAACAATAGTAATTCCATTATATGAAGACACTGTATTATTTTTCCCCCAAATATGTGAATGAGGAACTGTGAAATACCTGCATTATTTCTGTGACTTGTGGCACACTGGTTCTGTTGCTGCTGAAGTGGTTGCTGTGGTGTTTCACAAAAGAGGTTGCTAAAAAGAGCAAACAGGCAGGGTGAAACGATGACCCTGCTATGGGGCAGGCAACTAAGAGCAGCCAGGTACAACCCCAAGCTGGGTGACAGTGGCACACTGAAAAGAAGTAGATGTGAACTGAAAGACTGGAGTTTCTGTACAGCCCTAGCAAATGCTGTTGGGCCACTTTTACCCCAGGAGATCATGTTGTGGGCAGGTACAGACTCCATTCTGCCAGGTACAGCTACATTAATGGCAAAAATAAGAAGAAATTCAGATTCATTTCTGTGCAGCTTGTTTGCTGTCTTGAGAGTCCAACACGTAAGACACCTTGTAACCACAAGACAAATAAAAATATTAGCTTGTGAGCTTGTGAGTAGATGTCTGGTCATACAGGGTGAGACAGAAGGGAAATACCCAGCTGTCCTGCATCGGTCTCTCAACACAGCAACACAAGGAGATAGTTCTCTTTCCCTTATTTTGGCCATGCTGAGTGAAATTCAACTAGCCAGATAGACCTTAGAAACTCAGATAAGGACAGGGAATAGTAACAGATGTCTAATAACAGCAAAATGACTCCTCTGTAGCACATTGAATTGTTTAGTTTCAGGTATTCCTCCTGAAAGTGCTTACAAACCTATGCTATTCAATGACCTGCTTTCATTTTTAAATACCGGGATTATAGCTTGTGATAAACCACTGATATCTCTACTTCTTGCTAACATCTAAAAGATAACATTTGTCTAATAATGTGCTAATACATTTGAAGAATGCATTTTTTAAAAATAAAATTAATATTTCAAGTTTTACATAACCTTTCTTTTCTTGGAAATTTAAGAGATGAATTAAAGTCCTTTCAATTCACTGTTTCTGTAAAATCATTAATTTGATAATGTCAGATAGTATTAAATCCTCTTTTCTATTCAGTCAGTGTCAGTCTTATTTTAAGCAGCCCAATGGCATCCTTTGCTTTTTCAGGAATAATAATGGAGAGACTGTAAATGCAAAAAATGTCCTTGATGAAACATCATTATTATTGCCTCTGTTCATTGAACAAAAAGTTATTTCTGTTTGGTCTGTCAGTCTGCAAGTTTCTAATAATCATTCATTGTGATCTCATCTTTGCTGATCTTCAATGATTCTGGTTCAGTCATGCTCTCTACACTCTCAGAGTGTGAATAAAATCAATTTAGGGAAATTCCAGACTATCCAATTGGTTTGCATGAACCCTTTCTTTTACAATCCAACAACAGCAAGACCAGATGAGATAGCTGTACATAAGGTTGATCACACTAAAGTCTCCTAACCCAAAGTAGGTCCCCTTGTCTTTGGACAGAGAGATTAATTAAAGGACCATTTCCAGTAGTCTTTCAGGCTTTTCGCAGTCGCCTGAAGAGTCCAAAATGGTAATTTCTCATAACAAGTTATTCACTTTTTTCCCCCACTATAATGTCATCACAACCATTTACAGACTAAGTTTTACTTAGGATAGCTTAAAATGCTCTTAGAAAGCAAATGGGTTTCTGGATTTTTAGCAGGGTTTGTACTGAACCCTCCCTTGAGGTTTCTTTGGTTAGCCTATTGCTCAACAACAGTGAAAACATCAAGTGGTAAGTTGATAATTACTGGCAGTGGAAGTACAGGGGAGGAAACAAGGATGATCAAAGTTATGAAGAAGCTGCTATAGAGGAAACAATACAGACAAAGACTCTGCAGCTTGGAAAAAGGTCAGCCAAGGAAAAATACAATACGGTTTTATAAAGTCGTAAGTGTCAAAGATGAGATAAATAGAAGAAAATATTTGTTGTGCTTTTGAAGAAAAATAAAATGAAGTCAGAAGGTGAATATTTCAAGACAGGTAGAAATGCTTGTTCACACGGCAGTGGCAAAGCTGTGAAACCCCTCTGTCCAAGAGAGAGTGAAACACAACTTGCAGAGGTTTACACTGGGTAAAAAAAAAAGGTAAGACAAATGCACAGCAGCAGAAGTTACACAAGACTATTAAATAAAAACAACAATAAAATATGTCAAACCTTTGGCTCAGGAAATATCCAATCCATTACTTTTGGATGTGAGAAGAATATGTACAAGAGGTATTACTATTTGTTTGTCCTCTTTTTTTCTCTTTCCTAAGCATTCACCATTAGTCATTGCCAGGAACAAGAAACTGGGCTAGAGGAATATTTAGTCTTACTCAGTAGAGCTTCTTTTTGTGTTACTCTTTTACAAGTTTCACTTTGATTTAGCAAGTTTGCTATTTCTAGAATTTTCTTCTTATTTCATAGAGGAATGATGTATAGAATTTTCTTCATATAAAGCTACAAAAGCAGCATATTGTAAATAACCCTTACCAGTTGGTTTTGTATATAAAATAAGAGATAGTTCCCTAGTTGTTCTAAGCTTTAGAGTCAATAACTTGCAAATTTAATTTCCTTTTTCAGAAAATGCTTTGTATGCCTAAGGGTTTTTTTAATGGTTTCTGTCATCACATGCTGTTTCCCTCTAGTATTAGTGACTTCTCAATATACTGTTTTGCATCAGCATTCTTGTGAACCACTTAGACATTTTATCTTTTGTCCTAGTTTTAACTTTTCTTCAGCTCTGTTTATCAGCTGACTGTCAAAGGCTGTTTTATGACATGCTTTAGAAGATCTTTCTCTTCTCTTCTTTCTCTTCTTCTTATGATTCATTTGAAAGCACTGTCCTCTAGTTTTGTATGTGAATCTCAGTCCTGGAGAAGACTAAGTTTCTGAAACGTGATCTCACTTCTATTCTTCCTTTTAATAGAGAATTCTAAGCAAATGTAACAAGATTAGGTCCATGGTTAAAGAGAGTTGTGTACATGCATGTGAGGATGCTAGCTTTTAATTACCGAAGTATAAATGTAGCATCTGAAAGTTCTTAAAACCAGAAAGATATTTTTGATTTTTGTTTCTGTTACCTTGTCTATCACAATCAGTAAAATGACATTGACTAATACTTCCAATCCCATTATTTGGCCAAGAAAAAATAAGAGAAACTTCAGCCTAAATACACTTTAATTCAGGAAGGAATTTTTAGTTTGAAACAGAAAGACATTTCCAGAAACTCAAAGCCACCCTGTGGTAGATGGAATCAGGAAATTAATTCAACCACAAAAAATTATTGCACAGATTGACCAAAGGTATTTACCAAAATTTGCCATATGGGATTTTTTTGAACCACTGAAGATGTACTCTTGCACTTCAACACAGTGAACTGAACACTGATATGGTGGGAAACAGATAACCTAATTTCTTAGTAGTGAATCCTTTACATTGTACTTTAAGAGCTCTGAGTTCTAGAATAACAGAAGAGATTGGTCCACTAGTCCCTCAGTTCGATCCTTTATAATATAGTATGAATTAAATTTAGCAGGATTTGTCCTTAGGGCCAGCTATTTCTCCAGAATGAAATCTGAGAAAGGTACAGATGGCTAGATTAGTTCTGTCAAAATTATTAAAAGTTTAACTCCTGCCAAACTGAAGAGGGAAGTAATTAGTTTTATATTTCTAAAACATCATGTTATATAGTGCAGAATAAAATCAGACTAAGTCTCAATAGTGCTGAATACTGCAGCAAGATGGTCATGTTATCTATTACCTAGGTTTTTCCTAGATGCACCGTAACACATCCAAGTATGTGTGATGACTGTAGGTGTCCAGCCACCATGACACCAAAAGGCAGTGTTCCTGTACATTTAGGTGCCTCTGAGTGGCACGTTTTTTCAGGCAATCATGTTAAGTTTAGAAAGCTGCCTGGAACAGGTGTTAGCCTTAGAAAGACAGATGGTTTTACTCCAGCATGCCTTTGAAGTGAGCTTTGGCTTTGAACCAAGCTCATAACACCTCAGTCTGGAAACATCTGTGGTAACTGCTAACCAAGCTGAGTTGCTCAGTTTTACTACAGTAATGAGTATGAAATGAGTATGAAATAAATAAAGATATGCTAGCACTAATATGAAATGCAGGCCTGACCTACCTTGATCTATGTTAAGATTTTTTTCCCTGTAATTTAAGTTTGCTTTACCTGCAGTCCCTCAAGAATTTTCAGGTGAGAATCTGAGGTCAGGAAAGCAAAACTGTCAAAAGCAAAACTCAGTAGGAGAGAGGAGTTGACTTTGAAGCCTTCTGATGTCATACTGACACAGTTAAAAGACATCCTTTCAACTTTTAAAATAAAAATTTCAATACATTTCCAAATTTTATCTAATACTTTCTTGAAGATTTGAAGGCCTTTTTTAGTAAAGGGAAAATGAAAAAGAATTTTTCAGATATATTAAGACAGACTTTTCTGCAGCTGATCTTTATTGTTCTTTCAATATAGTTAAGTCTTGTAAAATGTCAACATTTAAACTTTTTGCCTGATTCAATTAGAGAAGAAATTTCCAAAACCTCAGAAGATCTCACAGGACGGAAAGATCGACCTGCTAGACCCAGGTCTAGTTTTGAAGGTCTTTTGCATAGGTTTACTTTGAACAGGTTTGAAGAACCTGTTCTGGAACTCCTAGTTTTATTACTTTGGAAATAAATGTTAGAAACATGAACAAAACAAGGTTAGTGGTGGCAGTAAGAACTTGACTAGATGCAGAGGGTAGGATTTATCCTAAGCAAGAAATAGACATTTCTGAAGCACCTGACACTTCATCCTTAGATACTGTCGTGGGTTTGTCTAGGTCAGATAAAGGCTACTCTGAAAGTGCCTGTTTCTCTTACCTGGCAATAAAAAGGGTGACTAGACTGACTCCGGACAGCTACTCTTTAGACACAGAGATGAGATGAATCCCGCCCAGAGAGACTAAAGAGAATTAAAATAGCTAGTATCACCTACTCTGTCACAAAGTGCCATCTGAAGTGTCTGAAATTTTATTATTGTGCATTCATGGCAATCAGTGTGGGAGATAGGATAAAAATGTTTGAGAAACATGCGGGGAAATGAAACCAGAGATATTGCCTGATTTATGGGTAACATTTTAATAAATGGAGAAACAATGGTCAGGCTTAAATTTGATAAAGTAATATAATTGTTTAGAGACGGCTTAAGGATGACCTAATTGCAGCCTTCCAGTACCTGAAGGGAGACTACAAGAAAGATGGAGAAGGGCATTTAGAAGGGCATGTAGTGACAGAACAAGGGGAAATGGCCTCAAATTGAGAGTAGGTTTAGATTAGATGTTTGGAAGAAATTCTTTACTGTGAGTGTGGTGAGGCACTGGCACAGGCTGTTGAGAGAAGCTGTGGATGCCCCATCCCTGAAAGTGTTCAAGGCCAGGTTGGATGGAGCTCTGAGCAACCTGGTCTAGTGAAAGGTGTCTTGGCCCACAGCAGGGGAGTTGGAAGTAGATGATCTTTGAAGTCCCTTCCAACCCATTCTATGATTCTGTGATTCTAGACCATCTAGTCCGTCCCCCCCTGCTATGGGCAGGGACATCTTCAACTAGAAAAGGTTGCTCAAATAATTGTCCAACCTGACCTTGTACACTTCAAATGATGGACATCCAGAAGCTCTTTTTGAGCAGTTTTGATATTAAAATGATGTTGCTTCTTTCCAGAGAAGGTAGAGGAGAAACAGAGAGAGGTCACACCACTTTTATAAGCTTTTACAGAGCAGTGGGCTGATTTGGCATTTCTCTTGAAAATATTTAGAACAAGGTTCATATACGAAAATGTCCAGATGTATTTAACCAGTCATTTAGATAGTTGCTACACATTTCTTGGAATTCTTTCTCTTGCTAAACAGTAACAGTACATTTTTTTAAAAAAGGGTTAGGTTGCTGCATTTCAGCTTTGGAGAATTTATTGTGCATTCACTCTTTTGTATCTGCAGTTCAATGCCCTCAGTGTAGATGATTTCATCCATGGACAGTACCCTAGACACTAAAGCAACAATTGTTTTCCTTGCAATGCAGTGCACTGCGCATAATTAAAGTGCTTGAAACATATCTAAAAATAATTTGTAGGACAACAGTGTCTAATTAGGTTGGACGCAGAAGTCTGGCAAGTAGCACTAACTACTGTCAATTGTAGCACTGAAAGAACTCTAAATGAAAAAGAAATGTTATCTAAATGGCAACATCAGGATGATAAAACCAGTTTATATAACTGAAGGAAAACAAGAACTAATTAAAAATATTGTGGACTGTGCAGAAAGTCCCTCTATAAATTAACATAAAAGTTAATTTTCACAGTTGTTGTGGCTGCTGATGTGTTTTGGCTTTTTGAAACAAGACTGATTAGTCCGTGTAAATTTCTGTAGTTAGATAAAAATTGTTGTTCTCTGTGGTCCTTTGGTTTCCCGGCATGATGTGTTTCGTAGGACTAATCCTTTTCACTGTCTATCACATAATTAGTGCTGATGTGCATCTGCATTGGCATTTTGAGAAAATGGTGTATAATTTTATCTGGAAACATTTATTGGGACAAACAAGTTATACAGTGATTGCTTGCTGGTCTTTTTTTGTTGTATTTCCCATTTGCAAAATAGTTAATGAGCCCTGAGAAGATGCTTTTCCTCCCACCCCAGACAGAGATTTTCCCTGTATTTCCAACTTACTTTGAGAAAGCACTCTCCTAAGAGCAAGAACAGGTGGCTGCTTGGGGCAGCCAGCTTCTAGGGACAACAAAATTGCATGGGTACTGTTTCCACAAGCTGGCAAGGTTGACTGGGCATTCAGTAACAGACTGGTTGGGTTGGGCAGTTTGCCTAGGGCAGCAGACTCCTCTGGAGTTTACTCTTTGATTTGACCAGGCAAATAAGGACTGATGCTCATTGAACATATGGCTGTACTGTTTAATGTGTAGGCCCTCCTCTGATAAGAAGTAATTTTGAGCAGCTGTGTAGTCATGGATTTAGTAAGTGGCTAGTTTCTTTCTTAGAAAAGAAAAATGAGTAGGTACTGAATAAATAAATTATACCAATTAAGCTTTATTTTTAGTATAACATTGGGTAAACATGGATATTAAGGCCAAATTTCAAGTATAAACTCAAGATTATACAGGAGTGTTCAGTAGGGTACAGAAAAAACCTTGCCTCTGTGGAGTAGACAAAGGGCCACCCTGTAGTTTCTTCCACTGCATGGTAAGTGTGGAATCCTGATAGTTGCCCAGGTTCTGTCATTTGTCAAGAAAGTCAGCTTATCAAATTAGTATAGGAATCTCCCTCCGCACCCAAGGATTTGTGGCTCACAGTCTTTAGGATTATAAAGAAAAATTCATCCACCCCACTCTTTCCTCTTTCCTGGGGGGGATTGATGAGCGGTTCATGTCATAAATTATTGTGACCTAAAACACTGGGGAACTTTTAACAATGCAAAAACTACTGTATCATTAATTTACTTACTCACCACACAGGGTATATTGCTCACAGATAGATTAAATTGTCAGGGTTGGTTTTGGTGTTTTGATTGGTTGGGGGTCTTTTGTTTGGTTGGTTTGGTTTTTTGTTTTGGGTTTTGTGTGTGTGTTTGTGTTTTTTGTTTGTTTGGTTGGTTTGGTTTGGTTTTGGTTTTTTTCTGGTGTAAGGTAAGGCAGAACTCAGCATTGCTCTGTACAACGGGTATATCCTCCAGGGAAAGAAGAGTGAAAATTCATGACAAGACTGAAATTGCAATTAACTGGATGATTGGTTTCCACAAATAATGGAGATAAAAGAAGGAATATCAGGCCAATTACCTGTAGTTGAGGTAACAACACTGTGTTATCTGAAATACTTTGTTTGTTAAGCATAGCCTTAGTGGCAGGTGGAAAGGTCTGCAACCTCTGACTGGTAGGCAATGCTAAACTGATAATTTAACAGCACTGAAATGAGTAGGAATGTCAACAATATTTAGACAGCTCGGTTCTTGAGGTAGCAAAGATAAAACAGAAGGAAATTTTGATACTAAGAGGTTAAGACCACAAGTGACAAAACCAGAGTAATGAACTGCTTCAGCACAGTTTTAAGAAAGAAGGGGACTGTGAAAAATAAGTCAGAAGTGGAATTTTCCCTGGTGGTATTAGGATTTACTGAGCTTGAAAAGATCTGGGAGAGATAGGATTTGTTCAAATGCAAACAAGTTAGAAATGCCTTAGTGATGATGTTTTCAATAACACCTCTGTGGATTTAAATATGGAACATTTACAGAAGCAAAAGAACTACAGTACCTTGTACAGCACACAAGCTGAACACTTTGCCAGATATAAATACTAGGCATCATTAAATTATCGGTAACTGGTTCTCAAGAGTAAATGTCCTGATTGTAAACTGAATGTCAGGAGTAAAGGTATCACAATTCTTCAGAAAAACATCAATTAGAGAAGGTCAAGAAGTCTCACACAAATAGCTTTGTATGAAACCACCACTGTCCAAGAAACAACTTCTCTGCTTTTCTACTTATGCTGAAAAAGAAATTCTGCAAAATGGTGTCGTCATATGAAAATGCTCCGTGCAACAATCATCATCTTGGAGACCTGTCACAGGACAGAAAAGGAAATCCTAACTCCTAAAAACAGCTTATCGTTAAAGGGAAGGAGAAAGATAATACTGAAATTATCAAAAGCCTCATATTTCGTATTTGTAACTACTACCTTCTCTTTTCCCTGCATCTTTAAGGAAAAACTCTACAGGTTTATTAACATATATTAGGCAGGTATTAAGAAGGAGAAGATTTTTTTTGAGACTTCAAAGATAGTTTTAAAATGTGATGATACAGAGAGGAAGGCACATACCGTATCTGTGGCTCTCATTTGTTCTCATTTATTCTCATTTGTTATTTAGCACAACCTATGAAATATATAGTTGCAGAAATTGCCTAACTGATGCATGTTAATTAAAAATCAAAGCAACAAGAACTTTCCCCTTTTCTTTCGAGTAATATTATGGAACTGAGAAAAAAAATCTGTTAAAAGAGCTTTCAAGGAAGAAATGCCATTAGCTACAAAACCTCTACTAGTAAGGCACAACTTGTTTTAGAAAAATATCTATCGTAAAAAAGTGCTTTTATTAGACTTCAGTTAGATTCTAGAATTTCATAGTTATTCTCACAGGAAATTTTCAGATAACTTCAAGGTGAGCTTTTGTATCTTGGACTGTAGCTTCAAAAAAATATAAAGTGAATGATTGTGTATTTTATTTCCACAAAGTTAGACAGCTGGGAATTGAATGTTATATTTCGTTGGGTCTTGAGTAGATGTCAAGGGATCTGTAAACAGGGTAAAATAAACCACTACTGAGGTAGTATAAATTAGGAATCAAGACGGTTGACAGTGCAAGTACTTTTAATGTGTTTTTAGTAGAAGTACTGTTTAACTAATGAGGTACAATGTCAATAGTGTATTTTGCAGTACTAATATATAATGCTCACATATTTGTTAAACCATATTAACAGGGGGATTGTTTAACTAATGAGGTACAACGTCAATAGTGTATTTTAAAGTATTAATATATAATGCTCACATATTTGTTAAACCATAATATCCAATGAACATTCTCTTGCTATTTAATTAGGCATTTAGCTGGGTTACAGTAAACAGGCTATTTAATCTCACAGTTTATATTTAATCAAATAGCTACATTCTTGTAAACATCAACATTAAAATAATATAATTACCATCTTGTAAATACCAAGTTAGGTGTCTCATAAAAGTACAAATGGATAAGGTCACAGCCCTGTGCTTCTACAAATTTTCCTCCTTTTTTTAATGACTTAAAGCCAAATGCAGGATGTCTGGCTATTGGTCTGGAGCAGGAGGCACCTGCCCAGCGCTCTATGTGAGAAAAATCGGTGTCCTCTAACGGCAGTGAGTCACTGCCTGACCAGCATCTAAACACAAATCTGCTGGTCAAAAGATTCCCGGCTGGAGCAGCTGTCTCCCTGCGTGGAGAAGCCTTCAACAGTTCCGTGTCCCACCATGCTCTGCTGTGGCTCCAGCCCCTTGGTGCTGGCACTGCCAGTGGCTCCCTGTGAGTGCAGGTGCCCCATGGCATTGGGGAACACCGCAAGGGCTCACTGCGGTTCTCCGCTTCCCACTTTCATAACAGTTTTGGGAAATTATGTGCATTTTCTGAATAAATTCCAGCGACTAGATTGCCTTTTATCGTACAACTCCCGATCCCATCTTCAGAAATTCCAGATTAGATTGAAAAAGACGGTGTTGTGGTTTAACCCCACCTGGCAACCAAGGCCTACACAGCCACTCACTTACTAACCCCTGGGTGGGACGAGGGAGAGAACTGGAAGGGTAAAAGGGAGAAAATTCAATGCTAATGTAGAATTAATGCTTCTTAAATTACTTGGAAGCATAGTTTGAGAGTGGAATTAAAAAATGAAACGTATAGTTGCAAAATTAAATATTGCCTATCAAAATGTGGTAGAACGCAACAAAAAAGATGAAAAATAATTTACTTCTTCAATTTAGCATGGAAAATATTTGAGAAAGAATGAAGCAGAGATTAGATTGCTTCTTTACCTAGTCTTTTCTCCTCATCTGCTGACTTCTTTGTCATTTCCCCTACTTACATTCTCTTAACTAGTTTAAAAGGAAATAATTTTTACTGCAGATAATTTAATTTAACCTTTTATTGAAGTCAGAAGGTTAAAGCAATGTAAAGATTACCTCTGGATATTTCATAAAATGTAACATGTACGGAAGTCTTCGAAATACAAAAAATATTTTCAATATATTTTAATCTTTTTTTTCATTGTATCAAAAGTTTTCAGATTTGCATTTAGGATCAAAACTCTGGGTACAATTTGAAAAAAAAGAAGTGCACATTTCACATGGTGCTTCCCTGGTCTGCCTTTTATCCTTCATCCAGCTACAGGTTGTTCTCTGAAAATACTTCTCCCTAGAAACTCTTGATAGAAAACCCTATCTCAAACTTTATGAAAGTATAATGTCATTTTTAAATTATCTGATGCAGTTTAAGAATCACAATGGATAATTTCATTACATGTTCTGTTTTCCCTCTCTTTGCAAAAATTGCCAGTGACAGCCATAGTAATTCCACAAACAAAATAAATGCCTTATTTAACAGATGCCTTCTGAGACAGACCGTGCTTTGAAGGGAAAGGTGGTATTATCTAGGTGCTCTCTTTGTTTAGGCTGCAATTATATCTGGACATACATGGCCCAGAAATTGCCTAGAATATTAATTTTGAATTTCAAAATTTCTTTTGGTTCAGTCCATGACCATATTTTATTTGTTTCTATAAAAAACATATTTATACCTTGTGTCCAGCTGAAAAGCTTTTATTCTGATTTACAGCAGCAGACACTGAATGTTTTGCAAATGAGACACACAAATGATTACTTGGAGATTTTGGGACTTTTATTAGAAAACAATATAATTTTATCAAGTGTAAATTTTGGGGGGAAGTTATTTGCAGAAAACAAGATCTTTTACCAAATATATGATTTTCTATCGATTATTCACCTGGTGTTAACTCTTAGGAAAAAAGCAAGTACAGGCTTTTGCCTTGTTTGTACATTATGTTCCCTCTGCAAGGTCAGGCACTGCCAGAGCTCAGATGAAACTTTCAGAACAAGTAATATGATCAATATGAGAACTAAGGATGCCTGGTTCCCCACAGATTTCTTCTGAGGTTGGTTGACTTTGATGTCTAAGCAGGCAAGATCTATGAATGAAGCTTTTCACTTCTTGACAATATTAATAATGGCTCACTCCACATGGATCCTCTGATGTCTAATCAAGGTTAAACCTCCACTTTCATCAGTGGAGGCCCTGAACAGGCTGCCTCAGCTGCCCTTTTTTTTTTCTTTTTCTTTTTCTTGGTGCTTGTAAGAAGCAGATTGTGTTAGGAACCAGAAAACTTATTGGATCACTGGCCAGCATTTTTTCTGGGAGGTAAGTTATTTGAGAGGCAAGACAGACAAGCAGAGCTAGAATAGGACCACCTAAGTTTTCCCTGATAAATAAAGTAAAAACCACAGTGCTTAGGAAGTGGTGTTGAAGCTGAGGCTCCCCTCTCAATCTCAGTTAAATCTAAGGCTTCTTGCTGTTACAAGGAGGGAAAGCGCCCCTGCGTGTCTCATGACAGACAAGCTGAAGCGCTGACTTCTGATGGCTTGCTTTGCTCGTGTAAGAGGAACTATTATGGATTTGTCATTCAAAGCAGAGATATCTCTGCCCGTGATTAACCTATGTGGTTTCCTGCACAGAGACACTGGTATCCAGTAATGACTTTAGCTATTTTGTAGCAGATGACTGAGACTTTCTCAGCAGGATGTAGGTAGAGTCACTAATAGAAAGACTTGAAAACACAATTACAGAAACATTCCCAATGTCAACCCGTATTTCCAAAGGCAGTGGCATCCTTGCAGAGTCAGAAAGTGAACAAACACAGAGTCAGTGTTAATACAGCTTATGAAAACTCAGGTTACTGCTAGCAGGTGATGAGACCATCCTTATCAGGCATGAGCAGAAACTAAGAAACTGCTCCCATTATGACAGCCCTTATCGATATACTGAACAGATCAAGCTCTGGCATCCTTCTGATTTTTGCTGAAAAACTTTTGAACTGCTCACTTAAAATCATGGGTTTTTTCAACTTCAGACAGGTAGGTGAAGTCTTTATAAAAAAAATCAATATTTCAATGATAAAAATAAGCTTTCTTTTTTGCTGCAAAATCTAACAGAGAGGTTAAAAGAAGCTGTTTCTTTATTTTTATTTCATTTTCATGGTCTTGAAAATTTGTCATTTTTCTCTCACTTTCCAAGTTTGAGCAACCTTCATAGGGAGCAAAAGGAGCTGTTGGAGGCTTTACTTTGTTTAGGCTTGCAGAGCTGGACCGTGAGATCCTGGTGTCATCCAAAGTAAGCTGAAGACAATTAGCATCTTTCCACTGACTTCAGTGAACACTAGCTTTAAATTCTTATGGTTAGGGCATATGATGCTATATTCAGATCTAATACTTCAGGTTGCAAAAGATCTAAATTCTTTTTAAGGTCTCTGGAAATTAGGCTTTCTGCATATGTGGAATCCAGTCTTGGTGTAAGCTACCTTTTCAGCTGTTCAAGTGGAAACAGATCCTGTACTTCAGAAGCTGAAACAGGTATTGACTTGAGATGCTACTGCTGCTGTTTTTTGTATTCCAGAGAGCCTAAAGGCAACAAGGACATTAATTGGTATCAGTGATGACAGGAGTGAGACAAACACAAGACACAAGAATGTCTAAATTCTTCCTGCTAATTGGAAAATTAGATAACCACACCTTCAAATCTCTTCCAATAGCAAGTGATTGTTCACTGTTTATCAAATGTGTCAGTTTTAAACAAATGAAGTAGCTAAGTGGAAAATGCGAGAAAAGTGCCTGCAAGTTAGTTTTCTTGTGCTTTTCAAAGAAGTTTCCCTGACTTGTTAGCAAAGGGAAAAGGACAGTACACAGACTCCTGATTTTGCTGTAGTCAGCAACATCTAAAAGAAGAAAGCAGTTTGGCTAAAAAATAGAGCTTGTTATATTTATACAGCAGCATGTGGGGCAGTGTATTTTATTTGACTTTCAATTGCAGCTGTTGCAATTGGTCTCTGTGAATCCTGTAGTCAGGTATAAAAATAATATTTGACTTTAATTTGCAGGTTGTTCATGCACTGAGGAAAATCCACCAGGGCTCTATTTCTTCTATTTTAAACTGTAATAACTCACCTGCACATTTTCAAAAGAGAAAGTCTTTATAAGGCACCTGCTAGTTGTCATGGAATCACACATGACCTTTTTAAATAGCATATCGCTCCTGGGCACAAGCAGCAATGATCATAAATTACATATAGGCTAGAAAAAATGACATTGTTATTGGTGAGAAAAGTATGATCTGTATTTTTAGGATTATATGCTCCCCCTGCTCAGATTGAAGAATTTGAGTCTTTTCTTTGCGTGTTCTCTTATAAAGAAAAGAAAGAGGTACTCTAAGTGCAAATTTCTTCTTTCTTGCTCACAGCAAAAAATAAAAGCAGAAGGCATTCTTTATGAGTGTGAGTTTCAGTGTGTTGACATCATAAACATCTTTCAGTATAACATACATTTATAAATATCATCTATAACCCATGGAATCTCAGCAAACATGAAACACCTTTTAAGCTTCCTACATGAAAAATGTTTTAAAGTGAGCCTGTGGGAAGTGGTAGCCAAATGTTTAGGTCCTAAAAACTGGAAACATGATGTAAAAGAACCAACTTTAGGAGTATTTCAGAATACTCAGCTGAGTATCTCAGTGCTATAGTAGAATGAATGGAATGCCATAACAGGTTCAAGGAAAAATAAGTTTTTTCAAAATTCTACAGTGCTACTAATAAACTAGCAATAGATGAAAGTATTGTATATAGGTTTAAGGAATAATGTCACCCATACTGTTGTATCTCCCTTACTCTACGTGAGTAACAAAAGCAAGGGTGTGCAAGCAAATTAAGAGGTATATTTTTGGCGTATTGAGCATTGAGAAGTGAATATATATTGCAAAATTAAAGACTTTTTTTTGCATACGTATAATAGATACAGTGTTTAAACAAATATTTTTAATTCTAAAAAAATGTTACCAATGCCAAAGAGTAAATCATCAGAAGCACCTCTCAAAACTAAAATCCTCCAAACAGAATTAGATATTTTTCTTTTTACATAATATTTCCTTATAGATAAAGATAGACAGGAAACTTCCATAGAAATATTATAACATGCAAGTGAGCAACCCTTAATACTTGGCAGCATAAGAAGTCATTAGCTATACCCAGAGCCATACATATTTCGCAAAAACTTTAAAATAAACAGTAAGGAGATAAAGAATCTTCCACCTGGAAGACTCAGAAATTAATTATACAGTTTTTCAAACCAACAACCTTTAAAGTCCAATACTTATTTCCTTCAGGTCTTGATAGCTAGCAGAAGCAGTATCTGCATTCTCAAAGAAGAGAACAAAATATTATTCAGTTCACTGGACCTATTTGAAATTAAAAGATATATTACTAACAGTGTATTGAAATATCTGAGACCTGATTCTGATGTAAACCAGTATCATTAGGACTTGCCTTTATTTACACTGGCCTCTTTGTTTTAAAACTGGATGATGACATTTGCTCCAGTAGTGTTATTCCTCATTCACAACGAAGTAGCTTAGAGCAGAAATACACCTTGCTGAGATTCCCCATTTTAGCCACTTTTCTTTGTCAACTTAATTTCTAAAAATGTAGTAGGTCGAAAATAAAATCTTCCATCCTGTACTTTGGTTTGACGAAAGGGAAAAACAATTGCTTCTTTCTGCTCATTTCTTTAGCAGGTGCAATGAAGAGATACCTTTGGTCAGCTAAAGCAGTATTATTTGGCTCACAGTATTGACCCACAGCATCTCTGTTAGCTGAAAAACAGAGGGAACCTGTGTGATAACCCTGAGACTAGCTCTGTTGGTTAGAGCATGGTGCTGATAACACCAAGGTTGTGGGTTTAATCCCCATATGGGTCATTCGCATAAGAGTTGGACTTGATGATTCTTGTGGGTCCCTTCCAACTCAGAATATTCTGTGAAAAGTGAACAACTGTAGAAATAGTTTGTGAAATGGAGGAGTCTTAAGAAAACAGAATTACTCAGAAATGGTTTGAGTCTTGATTCCTTACAGGGCTGCTCAATTTTGTTACTGCTTTTCAGATCTTTAAGTGCAGCTGCCTGGTCCTAAAGCAAGAGTGAAACATTTCCGCTCTGTTCCTGGATGGCTGGGTGGCCCACAAAAAATTGTAAGAAAATGGAGGTCAAATGAAAGGGACTCCTGCTGGATGTAAAATATGTTCAGCTTAGTTACCTGAGAGACATTTCTGTTAAAGGAAACATAAAAGAAGTGTAGAAAAGTTTCTTATTGCAATAGTACAAGGAAATTCACATCAGCTAACTTTGCTTAAATGAATCTGCCATAGGTTATCACAGACACAAGCACTTGGGTCCAAAAACTATAGCCTGCAAGTAAAACCAAGGGTCATCTTTAAATCAGGTGAAGCTGTTTTGGTGTCTTCTTTATGCAAGCCCTGCACAAGTCCTCAGTGATACAAGTATGCTTGCCAAGCACTGAAATCACAAGAACAGTCAATATAGGAGCAGGATGTACCACAAAGAGGCTCACAGGACCAAAGCAGGGAGAAACAAGCCTTGCTACACAACTGGCAGCGGCAGTCTCAAGAAGGCCTTTGGGATTGTAGGGCTGAGGCAACTTTGTCTGTGAGCATAAGGCATGACTGTGCAATTCCTATAGCTCTGCCTTGGGCAATGATTATCAGAACGAAATTTAAGAAGTCCGAATGCCAGATTCTGCACATAAGATGGAGTAACACAAGGCACAAGTATAAATTCTGAGAGGAGTGGCTTGAGAGCAGCCCTGCAAAGAGGGATCTGGAGGTGCTGGTGGGCAGCAGCTCAGTGTGAGTTAGCCAGCAGTGAGCTCTGGCAGCCAGGAGAGCAAACCTCATCCCAGGGCGCATCAAACAGCATCACCAGCTGGGTAAAAGAGGGGACTGTCCTGCTATATTCAGAGTTGCATTGGTTTGGCCTCACCTTGACCACTGCATGCAGTTCTGGGCCTTTGAATGCATCCAGAGGAGGGAAACAAAGCTGGTGAAATGGCTGGAAGGGATGTCCTGAGAGGAGTAGCGCAGGTCTTTGAGCTTTTCTAGTTTAGAGAAAAGGAGGGTTAGTGCTGACCTTGTTCTCTGCAGCTTCCTGAGGTGGGGAAATGGAGAGGGAAGTACTGAACTCTTCCCCTGGGACACAGTGACAGAACATGTGAGAATGGCTTAAACCTGCAGTGGGGTAGTTTCAGCCTGGATATTAAGCAGCATTTCTTTACTGTGAAGGTGGTCAGGCACTAGAACAAGAGTTCTAGAGAGGTGACAGATGCCCCAAGCCTGACAGAGTTTAAGTGGCATTTGGATGAGGCACTTAACAATCAATATGCTTTAATTTTTGGTCAGCCCTGAAGTGGTCTAGAAGGTCCCTTCCAAGTGAAATTATGCTATTCTATTCTATTCTATCTTAAAAATTAACTATTAAGCTTGCCCTATTTTTTTAACTTACTTTTCATGCATAAAATACTATTTGTAAAGCTGGATGATTCACATTTGGAAAAGAGAAAAATTATTTTATTTAGTTCAATTTATACAACATTACACGTGGAGGCTACTCCTGGTGTATTATTTGCAATCCCTTCTAATCTGACCCTGACTTCGCTGGTGCCAGTCACATCCTGGAAGAAAAGTTACATGTATGTATATTTTACTTTACCACTACTGGTTTTAGAAGAGTAGCCTAACCAAGTAATTTTGTTTAGGAAAACCAAAACAAGTGGTGTTCACATTAAATTAGAGTGTTTCTAAAAAGGACTCAAAACAGGTTGTGATTTGAGTAGCACAGGTGAGATTTCATGGTCAAAAGGACTCAACAAAAATAAGACTTCCTGCAGTGAGGAGGAACACAGTCTCTGAGACACACTTCTTTGCTCTTACTCTAGAAACACACATCCTACCAGGCAATAAGGAGGCAGTGCCATGCTCAGAGGCATGCAAACTCAGCCTAATGTTGGGCAAAGGGTAAAATATCCTCCCTTCCTTGCAAATAGTTGCTCTCCCTTTTGTTATCTTCAGAGCTGAGGGCATGGAGCCACTCTGCCCCAGGACAGCAATATGAGCTTTCCATCAGTGACCACCTCTGGCTCTTCTAGCCTTCTCACAGCCTCTCTCCTAGGAGGTATCTCAGTTTCTCTTCTCCGTGCTGCTGATCTATGATTCAGTCTTCTCTTGCTTATTCCAGGGTTATCAGGAAGTTGGTTTGAGACAGCATTAGGACAGTCTTCACCAAGGTCACACTTAGGAAAACTGTCCTGTACTTTTATCTTCTTATAGCAAAGTTCTAGTCATCAGGGGTCTGATATGCAGAAATTATTAAAATTGTCTTAATTTTCATGCTATGCATTCCATGAAATGCTTTAGGTATCATTTGTTTCAAAATATCTGACAATTATAATAATGATTATCAGTTTAATTACATTATGGGGCAGACAGGGAACAATGAAGGAAGATTTTGTTAGGTGTGCTGAAGCTTGTCAGAAAAAGATATTCTATATCAGTCTTGTTAACTCAAATGTTAAAAACCTTGAGTATGTCCTTTCATCACCACCTAAAGGCATGAGATTAAAAAAAAAAAAGTCAGTTTTTTTTTCATTGCATGCTTCTGAATTTTTAATTTTAAACTAAGGGATTTCAAATTTTTCTTGTCATGTCTTCTGACAAGCAAATGATGTTCTTGACAGACCACATAATAGTGAATGAGGAGTTTCATGGGTTTCTACTTTCATTAAAATTTAAATTGGCAATTTTGTCCCATGTCTAAAAATGTTTTCTGTGCTTTAAACCACTGTAGGATTCCCATTCCTGCTGCACCCTGAATCCCACTGGGATCCCATGCTGTTCACAGAATGGTTAAAATTGGAAAAGACCTCTGAAGGTCATCTTGTCATCTTGAAGATGTTGAACAGGACTGAAATCAGTATTGACCCCTAGGATGCACTGCTAGTTACTGACCTCCAACAAGACTTTATGCCACAGGTCACCAACCCCTGGGCCTGTCCATTCAGCCAGTTTTCAATCCAACTGTCTTCTCAACCAGCCTGCACTTTATCCACTTCTCTATAAGGATCTTACTGTTGACAATATCCATCATCTGGACTTCAGTCTTTACTGGCTGGTTTTCAGTGACAACGTCCACTGCTCTCTCCAAGTGTGCCAAGCCACTCATTTCCTGATGGAAGGTTGTCAGGTTGTTTGGGCATGGCTTCCCCTCTGCTCATGCCAGTCTTTTGCTGGCTGTTACTGGATTGTCTCAGCTGTGCTGAAGCTGACTAGAGGGAGATAATAGCAAGCTGTTGCAATCCTTGTCACCTGCTCGTTCTGGTCAAGGACAAATCCGAGGCTTTCACAGGTCCCTTTGCTCTCTGACCATCCACTTTAATTCCCTGACAAGTGACACCAGAGGTGATGCAGCCAGTGGTACATGCTGGTGCAGCTGAACTTTTACTCAGTGTAGAGCATATATATGAACTGATGAACACAGACCTGAAAAATCAGAAATCTGATAGCTCCTTTGAAGAAAGGGAATGTGTGTGGTTTCAGAGGCTAATCCAAAAAGGCCAAAATGTCCTGGAAATAAATCTCTTTCTATTATGAATAACTGAAGAGGCACAATAGTGCATTACAATGTAAAAATTTCAACTGACATATTTGTGACAGAATCTTTTGCTTACACAATATTTTTGAGTAACTGTATTTTGAGCGACTTACACTGGAAAAAGAATTAATCTGAAACAGAGAATTCCTCTGAAATATTTAGAGGAAGAAAGAAAGAAATATCTAATCTTTCCTATGCTGTCTTTTCTCATCTTCTTGTGGTTTTAATGACCACAGAAGAGGAGACAAATGAGGGGGTAAGAAAGCTTTTCATTTACACACTTGTTTTTGGGAATCAGGAAAAACACATTTACTATGTGATGAGAGCAAAAGATGTTCATGTGGTGTGATTAATATATGGCTAACAGTACAAGTAGGACAAGGGTTTTTTTTGTTCTCAAAAAGAAAACAAAGCCCTAAACCAAAATATTTTCAATGAGGAAATAAAATGATGGATGATTTTGTGTATACCAAGGAGAAGTTTCAGACTTGCATAGTATCACATGAAAAAATAAATCTCTCTTGGCAAAATCAGGACAGGAAATGATGTCTCTAGCCCAAAGTCACACAGTCATTATGGAGATAAACTTCTGGTACTCTCACAGTCTACAGGAGTAGTCCCACCTGAGAGATGTACTTATTGATGATGCAAAACCATGAAAAAGATGCTGCAAAATGCAGTCTCTGGCTATCTAGACACTTTGCAGTAAATATATTGCTTTGAAATAGAGGACAAATATTCTTTTGAGGCAAATCTTACAAAAAGGAAATGAATTAAACAAATCCATTTAAGCCAATGCTTCTAATTTTCAATAAATGTCATGAAGAAAGAACATGTGAAGTGTAGCTGTTTGTCATGAGAACGACATTCATTCAAGAAAGTATACATGATGCTAGACACTGCTGAAACCATCTTTGGGAAAGCCCAGTGGTCTAATCTCTACTCTGGTTCTGGTTTAGTTGAAACCTGAGTCACAGTTTTGCTGCACTAACCAGGAACATGCCTTGGAGATGAGACTGTCCAGTTTTCACGAATTAGGAGCATTTGATTGTGGTTTTGGTTTTCTTCCTACCGCAAAAGTATAACAGTCTGGGGAATTTTCCAGGACAAAATGAGGAGGCAGATGGTCAGTGTTGTCACAATGACTAGTCAGTGCCTTGCAGAAGTAGACCTTCAAAGCACTTATTTTAATGGAGCCTTAACCTGTGGTCAAATCTATTGAAAGCTATTTTTATTTACCAAATGTTGAATGATTGGGTCATTGTCCTGAAAAATGATTGCATTTCTGTAATACTCCCATCAAAGAAAGCAAATGCTTTTAATGACAGTCGTGCAATTCATACATTTTAAATAAAGTTCCTAATTGGCTGTCTGTGAAGTAGAAAGAGAACTGGTGCAGTGAATGGCTTAAATGCAGCAATTACAATATTTCTTATTCTTTGCCAATCTAAAATTAATGAAAAACCTTTCCTGCTGTGACCTTGACAAATGGTGGTGTAACCTTTCTCAGTTCTCAGAGGGTGCTGAATTCTACCCTGTGAGAAAGTGATGTAAAGGAATTGCAGCTGAACATTTATAATTAGTAAACTGAAACTGTGACAGCGAAGAAAGCTAAAAGGTACTGATTGGATTTAACATACATTAGACACCATTCCCCAAGGAATAGAATTTCAAGATAGCTCTGAGTATTTTAATTTTTGCATACCTGATTATCTCTGGGCATTACTGAACCGTACGTTCTTGAACTGTCTGCAGAATTCATGTGAACCTGTTAGTTTTCACTCAAGGTAAAGTCTGATCCTGTAAAATGTTGTGTATGTTTAATTTCTACTGCTTTGAAGAGGTGATTAACTCCTCAGACAGTAGGATGCAGAGTGCAGCTTCTCAATTAAAGGTCTAAGATTTGTATGGGAGACATTTCACCTATTACTGTCACATTTCACCTATTACTTAAGGGTTTTGACATGGAGGTACAGCACAGTTAAACTGTCTTTAAACACATTACACTTCTAAGGTGGTATGAGGCAACCTTCACATTCAAATCTAGTATATTTAAGTATCATTTTCAGATAGATGTACAATAGTGCTGGGTTACTAAAAGTGATTTTTTGATTTGACACCACAATTATTCCTAGGAGACATAAAAACCCCAAGAACATTCTTTTGTTTTCCTGCTAGGTCACAGCTCTGATGCATAATTATTCAAGTTACGTTGTGTTTCATCAGCTCTATTTTTATTCCTCCTAAGAGGCAAAGAATCTTTGGGTGGTAGATAAAGGAGTATGCGTCTTTGCTCTGTCATACTTGAACAAAAGGAGATTTCTGACCTCCACCAAGCTAGAATGATCTAAAGAAAAAGTGAAGTGTCTTTATTTTGCATATAGCATTAGGTTTCAGAAATTCCAGGATATTCCATGGGCTAGATTGTGTGGTTCCTTCTGCTAATGGCAAGCCATTTCAGTGGCTGGATGAGTTATGCAAAGCTGACATGCGTCACAGTGCCCATGGGCACAGTCCATTACTAGTGTGAAGTGAAGGTTCATAACAAGAGTAGTCTTGATGAGCACTGGTTGTGGTCCTTAAGATCAGAGTCAAAAGATACAGCATCTAAAAAAAATTGCTTTTTGCATTCTGCTTTTCCTGACATTTATGGTGGCACAGAACAGCATAGCACTGCTAAAGTCATTGGGCCATAAGAACAAGAGAATAAAAACACAAACCTTTCCCTTCTTATTTTTTTGTGTTGCTAAATCCTATTTTCACCCACCAGACTGTCTAAAATCTCTAGGGTGTGTTACAAGTGCTGGTATGATTTTTTTGACAATTCAGAAAAATTCTCAATCCTTTTTGAGCAGCTACACATCTCATGTTTTATTCAGTAATTCATATCCTGACAATGCTTCCTTATTATGAGTCCCACCTCCTTGACTCTTTCTGCTAAGCAAACGAAGTGCAAATGTAGGCCAGGAGAACTAATACCCAAACTCCCTTCCTGCCCTGAATGGAGAATATTAAAATTTTAAGTGTAATTAAAGACACTCTGCAAGGTTAGTGGAGCAGGTCTTTCTGACATTAATTTTTATTATATGCTAACTATTTTGCAAGTTCATTTAATTTCTTAATTTTAAATTCAAAATAGGCACTTTTTCTTCCTAACAGCAACTAGCCATGTTGATCCTTAGTTCTGTCACCAAAAATCAACCCTGTGAGAACAAATGGTTATGTTTGTGTGAGAAAGAATAGACACTGAAAATAAATAGGAAAATTTAAGTGCTTTTTGAGAAGTTATCAGTGAAAAGATGTTTCATATGGAACTATCTGTATTGTAACCTATTCTTCAAAATTTCCTCAGGTGACTTCTTTTATCCTTTATTTTACTTAATTCTCAATTGAAGGATTGATTTTATTTGTCTAATTCAAATAGAAGTGATTTCAGACATGGCTTTTAATTATGTTAACAATCCTTCACTGCAAGTGAAAATAACAGAAATGGCTTGTGCTTCAATTTTATTCCCTTCCATCTTTTTTTCTCTCTCATGCCCCCTTACTTCCTCCCTCCAATTTTGCTTAGTTTTGGTAATGTCTGATTTTTTGAGTGATGTAACACCAGTTTCTGGAATAACTACAAGTACATGATTTGAAAATTATTTGTACATGAAAAATAATATCCAAAATAATTACACCTAGAGGTAAAAACATAAGAAAAATAATCATTCTGCTATTTGAAAATATTTTCACCTGTGTAGAATGAATTGTTAAAACTGATGGAGACATCTTTCAGATTACAGTTTAATATACATGTTTCCCTTCCAATATTGCATAGAAATCCAATTAAGTGTCAGTGTTACTACAACAAAGTTGTATAAAAGGGACAATTGGACAGGTTGTTGTTCTTGTGTTCTTGGGTTTTTTATCATTAACTTCATTCCATGGGGCACTGAGTAACTGCAGCATATTTGAAGCATTTCTACAGTTTTTCTAAAAGTATTTCATGTTTATTGAAATAGCTAGAGTAGTGAAACTGAGACAGAAACAGACCCTGAAGATCAAGCTGTTCTGCAGTCTCTGTCTGCTGCTTTCAGTATTCTTCTTGCTAGGATCTTGTTTCTGATCATTCAGCTTTTTTTCCCCCCCCCAGCTGTTCCAATGTTTCCTATGCATAAATACATTCAATTGTACCTAGGAGTGTTCTCAGATAACTTCCTGTGAGATTATGTAACCCAAAACAATTGCTTGGTATTACTTTTATTGTGGTTAAACTGATGACCTAAGAGTCAGATATAATTGATTCCAGACCAGTTTGCTTTGTCTCCTTTTAAAAATGATGGCACTTGGATGATGCACTTGGATGATGCACTTAATGACATTTTTTAACTTTTATTCAGCCCTGGAGTGGTCAGGAAGTTGGACCACATGATTACTGCATGTCTATTCTATTCTATTCTATTCTATTCTATTCTATTCTATTCTATTCTATTCTATTCTATTCTATTCTATTCTAT
>JAWMRA010000001.1:44944408-44975417 GCA_035584735.1 Pseudotriccus pelzelni | reverse complement strand
ATTCTATTCTATTCTATTCTATTCTATTCTATTCTATCCTATCCTATCCTATCCTATCCTATCCTATCCTATCCTATTCTCTTCTCTGGGGGAAATCTATAAAAGTTCTGCTGATGTGGGTTATTTACTTTGTCTTCATGTGTATTACAGAGATCCGGAGTTGGAGCCAACTCTCCAGTTCTGCTTTCTATTTCTTAGAGGTGGGATGCTGTGTCCAGCAAGGGACTGGGTAAAATTCATTGCTTCTTATTATACCTAAAAACTTAGGGAAATTATCAGACATTTCTAAAGCTCAGTAGTTTCAAGCCCCATGGAATGGTAAGTAATGTCACTTACTCTTTCTATAGTAAAATGAGGTTTTCCACTTCATTTCTCCACTGAAACTATTTATATAATGTCTGTTCTTTTATGCAAAAAAACCAGTGCCATACTAAATTTTCATGGACTTAGGGAGAAGGCTGAAATAGGAAATAGCAATAAATTCATATGCCAACAAGTTGTCTTATTTTTAACCATCTCATACATTATAAACTTCATAGAAGTTTCAAACTAATAATTTCTGACAACTGAAAAATACCCATTTCCTCATGAACTTTCAATATACTTCCATTTAACATTTAGTGGCCCAATTTTCTTTGCATAGGTCAAGAGGATTTTTTCACATCTTGTTACAGGGAAAAGGGTACTTGAGTGGAAAAGGTGCACTCTCTATTATTACCACAGAATTTCAAGTAGCTGAGCATATTCATTAGAAGCTGGAGGACTTTAGCACAGATACGAGACACTAGAACAAAACTTGCATGCTCTTATTCTAGTAAGAATTGGTTATATTTGAGCTGATATAAAGGGCAAAACTCACATGCCAAGTATGTCTGAGTTTTAGTTGAGCTCTGCATATCCAGCTTTATAGTATTTGTTAGCCTTTTAGACAATTAACTGACTTGCCTTTAAGAAAAAAATTATATCACAAAAGTCCCAGAGACACTAATGTATTCCAGCTCCAGGCATACGTTACTATGTAACGTCATGAATTAGCTCGTTCTTGTTGGCAGTGTAAAACCATTCAGGCCTCTGTCCCTGAGTTTCAGAGCGCTGGGGAGAAAACTAGGCATGGAAGAAAGACAGAAAGCTGAGTCAAAAGGTAAATGAGCAAGATATCTAAAATGAATGTTGTAAAAAGTGAAGTTCTTTTCTTGAATTTTGGAACATTTGAGTAGTTTCAGAAGCAGGCAAAATAGCTTCTTTCAAAACTCTGAGTAAAACTCAGATGTTTTGCTGTTCGCTTAGTAATGTATTTTAGTATATTAAATAATTGATTTTAATGAAATTCAAATCCTACTGCCCATAGAGATATTTTTTTCCTTAAGTTTTTTCTAAGTTGGAGTTGAACAATTAAATTTCTCATTAGTTTTCCAAAGGATACTTGACATTTAGGAATTAGTTAGAAATTACAGTTTTATTGCTCATGTTATTGCAATGTAATGTTCATTTGGAGAGAAGCACAATGTCCTATTCAAGCAGACTGCATTTAAATTATCCATTTTGTTTTATTCTGAAAAGTATTTGCATGATGATAAATGAATAAAGAATAATGATTTCCAAGGAGACATTCTCTCTATCCTTGATTTAGAGAAATGAAGGCCAAAGCTGGAACAAATTATCTGGGAAGATGCCATTTCTACAGTAAAAGAAAACACTGTTATCTGAAGGATGTCTCCTTAGATAACAAATCACTGTCTGAGAAGGAATGAAGAACTACATGACTTTAAAGGATTAAAATTCTAACCCAAATATGTTTTTGGGTTTTTCCCCTGCACCTGAATTATTACAAGTGCCACAGCTTTCCCATTTGATCACTTAAGTCTTCATACATACTACTGATATTTTAATTTTCCATATTTTACCTTGATTTTCCTGTGCCAATTGAAGGAAGAAAAAAACCACCTTTTAAAATTCCAGACACCGTACTGATCGATGGACAGTACAGCTAAAGAGGGTCAACACTGAATGTATTTAGCTGGAATTCAGCAAGAAAGACACCAACAGAAGTACCATTCCTTTCATCATTATGGAATGTGCACATCTATCCACATGCACAGGTTTTTCCAACAATCCTAAGAGACAACTCTTCGCCTATAATCACACCACCTTTTGATTTGAGCTCTCTAGAAGGGAGCACTACCAACCAAATATAGATGAGGCCAGACTAAAAAACTTTCTTTGGAAAGGAAACCACTTTTCTTGAGAAGAAACACAGGGCAATTTATTATTTTTCATATTTTAATGTCTAGATTATAGTAAAATATCTAGTAAACTGCTGCCTCGGAAAATATAAAGGAAGGAAAGAATTAAGATGATTAAGAATTAAGAATTAACTGTCACCTGACTGAAAGGAAGTCACTACTGGACTTTCTCAAGGATTAATCTTTGGACAAATGCTTTGAATGTTTTCATTCATGATCTTGACTTAAAACCAAGGAGTGCATGCATAAAATTTGCAGTATCATAAACACCAAAGGAAGACTTCATGACTTCAGGTGTAGACAGCTCCTGTGATTACAAGAATGCCAGAAGGGGGACCCAAGAAAAATGGACTTCAAGGACAGGCACCTGAGGATTAATAACAAGAAAGTTGACAATTAGGTCATTGGAAGCAACTGAGGAAGATAAAGACCTAGTATACTGTTTGCAAACCATCATCTGGAGAGTAAAATTAATCTGTAGAATCTCAATGCTGTTGGTGAGACTACATCTGGACTACTGGGTAAATTCTTCTGAGCCCCCTTCCTGAGGGCCAAATTCACGTTTGAATGAATACAGAAAAGGTACACTGTGACAAAGGGTGGAGTGGAAGATTTCAGGATGCAAAGAGAGAGAAAGAGCATGGATTAAACAGCATGGCAAACTGGAATATAGTCTTTAAATACACTGGGAAATACATGCAGAAAGAAGAGACCCCTAAATTAAAAGAGCAGGACTGGCATAAAAACTAAGTGGTCATAAATATATTCAGGGTGCAAATGAAGGGGAGATCTCTAATCAGTAGTGGAGCGAAATCCTTGAATTACATTCAAGCAGAATGGTAGAAGCACCTATACAGTTGCTTTCAAGCTGGCATTTGACTAACTTGAGAGAGGACAATTTGACAGACATCTGGATGCTGATCATTACTGGGTCCTCCAAAATAAGGACATGGACTCTGTTGAAATAAGTCCAGAGGAGGGCCATGGAGATGACTAGAGGGCTGGAGCACTTCTCATATGAGGAAAAGCTGAGAGAGTTGGGGCTGTTCGGCATGGAGAGAAGGCTTTGGGGTCACCTTAGAGCAGCCTTCCAGTACTTGAAGGGGGCCTACAAAAAAGCTGCAGGGGGATGTTTTACAACGGCATGGAGTGATGGGACAAGGAGAAATGGCTTTAAACAGAAGGAAGGAAGGTTTAGACTGGATATTAGGAAGAAATTCTTCACTCTGAGGGTGATGAGGCTCTGGGACATGTTTCCCGGAGAAGCTGTGGATGCTCCATCCCTGGAAGTGTTCAAGGCCAGGTTGGATGATGCTTTCAGCAAGCTGCTCTAGCGGAAGGTGTCTCTGCCCATGGCATGAGAATTGGAGTTAGACCAACTTTAAGGTCCCTTTCAACCCTAATGTTTTTATGATTCTATGATTTTGTGATGACTGGGATTGCACAACAAGATCCTTTTGAGTCCTATCCTCCTTATCACTGTATAGTTTTATAAAGGGACAGGTCTTTTAAAATCATAAATCATGAAAGGTGCCTTCTACAGTGGATTTACATTTTAAAGGGGACAAAAAATAATAATCAGGCAAATCTGTTCCCAAAACAGGTTCACCTTCTGCATTTTCAGCTGTTTGCCTTTTTTTGTTATTGACATTCTTTAAAGAGAGATGATACACAAGAATACAGATATGGTACTTTAGACTACTACAGAGTTGTCTGAGGTTAAAGAGAGCAGAAATATAATAAAAATAGCAGTGGATATTTGTATTTATTATGTCTTCCTATGTTATTTCCTTTGGTTGCATATCTGCCTAATGATAGATAACGTTCCAAAGCAATTTTAGATTTGTTTTAATTTAGATTTTAGTATGGACACTTATCTGAATTATCCAAGGTACTTGGATATGCATTACTGGGCTGGAAAATTCATGTAAACATAATCTAATAAGATTTCAGATGCTTTTTGTTTCCAGGAACAAGAGATTCCATGTAGTGCATCTGGGAGCAAGGATGACTAGAGGTAGATAGAAGAGTGGTGAAACAAACAAGCAAGTGACTGCTGTTCCCTGAAGTCCTAGTAAGCTTTGCAAAGGTTAAAATTCTCAATGTTTATCTAACAAACTTCTTAGGTGATTATAGTCACGGTGTGTTTTAAAATGGAGGTGCATCAACCTTGTCACTCATTCCTTTAGCAAACAGAATGGCTAAGCTTTTTAACACAGGTGGTACTTTGCTCTTAGCATCTTTAATCAACAGGCAATGTCAGGCAATTACCTCTTTCCAAAAGGATGCTGCCCAGTGAATGGAAGTCAGGACCACTCACCTGGAAATGAAGCTTCAGACATCAAATGTATAGATGCCTACACCTCAGTGAGAGACTGTGAGCTCTTTATACTTCCAGTGCAGAAAAACAGGCACTTGTTCAGACACCTACTTAATGAAAGGAGAGGCATCACTTTAAAAGTGAGGACTACTCTGCACTGTGGACAGATGAATTTCTATGCTGTGAATGACAGTTCACCCAAGAGCACAGTGGCAGAAGGTCTCCAGCTTTGAACTTTGTTGCCCAGCTGAGTGGTGAGCTATGTTTCATGCCCTCAGGCCTCAGAGGTACAGCTGGTCAGATGTTAGGAATTGAGGAGGGACTGCTTTAAGCAAAGTACAATAAACAGTTTTTATTCCATTGCACTCTTTAACATTTGCGAAGCACTTGATGCAATGGGAAAAGCCCTTCAGAATTTAAATTAGAATAACTAAATCTAGTGTTCAGACTAATTTTAATGAATATTATTTCCCATTCTGTAATAGAGTCTCCTAAAATTGCTGGCATGAAAAGGTAAGGAAATGAAAAAGGTAAGGAACAAGAGAGTTCCAGATTTCCAGAAACTTTTATTAAGCCTGTGTCTCAAGGTTGGTGCCTTGCTAATGTGGTCATGGACTAAAATTACATTAAAGTTCTCAAATTATTTGCTTAACATGTGATTTTAACAGCCTTTAAAAAGTTGTATTCTTAATTAATGTATCCCTTCTAGCCTGGTGGTCTTCTCTACTTACAGCAAAAGATTAAATTCACTAAAAATCCGAAGGAGTGGGAGATGGATGGAGTTCAGCTACAGAGTTTACAGGCAAAAGAAATAGAAATATCTTTTTCTAGGATTTAATAATTGTTTCTCTAGATATTAGTTGATTATTAATTAATTAATAAAGGATTTATCTTGCTAAATACAGATTTGTCCCGGATAACAGAGCCAGGAAATATGTGAACTTGAGAGAGAACCATAATCCACTTCAGATAGAGAAAGAGTGATAACAAACCGTTGTAAGTAAATCTGGGGAGAAGACACAGGATTGATTGGCTAGTGACTGAGAAACTGTAAATTATAAAAGAGTTCTGTGAAGTGATGCTAAGAGTTTGCTTGGACTCTCAATAGAAATTGCTGTGACAAATGCTGAAACAAAAAAATTGGATAAAAGAAGGACTTGGGACAAGCTTTAGAGACGACCCGATTAGGTATTTTATTATTTTTTCCCTTTTGCAGCTTTGATTACAGTTTTGGGATTAAGCACAAACCCTCAGTTTTTCTAAAAAAAAAAATTCATTTATTGTTTTCTACAACCCCATCCATTTACATATAAATGCCCCAAGCTGAAAGGAGTGCACTAGTACACTATCCTCAAGCAATAGCAAAATTAAGAGCTTTTTTTTGGTGCTTCATTCCTGTGAAGGGTTTTGGGGTTTCACAGAAGATGGGGTTTACTGTTTCTACCAAGCTGAAAGGATCAGTTTAGGTGCTGTTGGTCCCAGAAATTAGGTCAGTGGAATAGGCTCTCCCACATCCCAAGCACATCAATGTCTTTTGTGGTGGGCAAACAGCTTGTGACTACAAGGATTGCACAAGAGGCATTAGCTTTTTCCCACCTTTTAAACACAGTAGGATGATGCACCAGGTTAATGGGCTCTTTTGGATTTGTGGTTTCGATCAGAAGCAATGATGGCAGCACTGCAGACCTGTATGGTTCCTTTGCAGTACCTGACAGGTGAAACTGTACTAAGACTTTTGCTTTGGCTCCAAAATGGAAGCATCTATAAAATTCCTACTCTGAGCAATATGTTAGTTTGGCAGCACATTATATGGAACTGATTTTGTACTGAATCTTTCTATACTAAGATCTACATTTCTTAGTGATTAAATATTTGTCATTTAAATGATTGAATATGAACAGATGTGTTTAACTTTCATGGTTAATGATCTCTTTGTTTCTACTTTTAATCCCTGCCTATTACACTAATGGACTCAAATTACTACAGTGTTGAAGAGGCCATTAAACTCTTTCCTAGGACATCGAATGCTAATGGAAATTTGGTATGAAAATTTAAGCGTTTTGCTCTTTTATTTAAACTCTTCACTTCTGAATTAAAAAAAAAGTTTTCTGTTTTAGAAGAGTTCATAGACTAAATGATGCCTTTTAAAAGTTGCCGCTCAGCTTATTCTTTCATGTATGCAAGTATTGATTTATGTAATGTTCTCCTCTCCATGTTTTCTGGAACACAATACTAACCTTTAAGTGGAAATTAAAAACTCTGGGCCTCTTGCCTAAAAAACTCTAACAATTCCCTCAGAACTGGGCAATAACATTATTGTTATCATAAATAATCACTCTAGGTAAACCCAATCCTAAACACAAAAGGTGAAATCTGACAATAAATAAAATAAACTTTTCTCTGAGCTATCAAGTGTTAAACAACTTGCAAACTATTTTAAGGAAACTCAAGATGATGAGGGATCACATCTCTTGACTAGTACCTGTATGTCCACTAGTCCTTTGGTGATCCATTTGGAGTCAGCCTGTTTAACACTTGGAAAGGTTACTTGGACAGTGTCTCTTTCCAATTATCTAGAGTGAATTTATATATATGTTTACGAGCAGATGGTCTCATAATAATTATTAGAGTTGCCAGGCCATTTATGTGTAACTCTTTTCCTAAGCCACTGACTAGAAAAGACTTTTTTTTTAGGTTTTGCCATGTAAGTTTTAGTCAGAAGACGTAAAAAAAGAGTCATAAAATTAAAGAAAATCTGTAACTGGAAAAAAAAAATCTTAAAAAGCCCGAATTAATGGCAGCGGCCAGGCATTGCTGAAATGCAAGAAGGAAAGAAAAAGGAGACCCTTTCTGGGCAAGTGAAGGTTCGTGAAATGTCTGGTCCTCATAGGAGATAGGTTCTTTCTGGTCCTGCATCATATGTGCTGCATTTACCCAGATTTAATGGGTCCTAAGACCCATAAATGGTAAAAGAAAAAATGCTGGATTTGGATCAATGCAATAAAAACACATGGAAAGGTTTCTAAAGGAGAACAGTAAGTACAGTTCAGCTTAGCAGTCTATAAAATCTTTTATGTTATGAAAAGGGAGAATAGATAATATTTATTCATCACAGCAGAGGGACTCAGTGACAGGCAGTGACATTATGAGGCCCAAAGCAAAAGCTTTTTCATAGGACATCTTGCTAAATTACTGAGATTATTGTCAAAGAACAGTGGCCAGCGCAAAATTTAAATAAATTCACAGAGAACAGACAGATTTATGGAGAATGTGTTTGTCAGTGGTAATGAAACACAACCATGTTGCATGATTTGTTTTAAGCTTGTAAATATGTGTCATATTCCAGTGAATTCAACACAGGACACTTTCATATTTGAAGATGTTCAGACAGTTGTGTATTGGGTTTGTGTGGCAAGGTTTTGATTGTGAGAGACTACAGGGGTGGCTTCTGTGAGAAGCTGCCAGAAGCTTCCCCTGTGTCAGACAGAGAAATGCCAGCCAGCTCCAAGACAGACCCACTGCTGGTCAAGGCAGAGCCAATCAGCTATGCTGGTAGAACCGTTGGAATAACAGATTGAAGAGCAGAAGGGAAAATTGGTATGTACCTTCCTATGTTCCAGCCACTGGGGACTTTTTTTCCAGTCACTGGGGACTCCTATGTTTATAAACAGGTAATCCAAGGAGACATAATGTAAGGACAAAAATTCAGTCAATATCTTAAATGAGTGTACTCTAAATTAATCTATAGAATTCTTCAATTATAATCAGAATTCTTTAGATCTGGGCTAAAACTTCTAGATACTGTATTATAAAAGATTTAAAGTAAAATGAAGTGCATGATATATATATACATATCTATGCTGATACTTTTGCAACAGACTAAAAACTTTGCTAGTAAGACAACTAAAGAGATGATAAAAACTAATAGGGTACTACTGAGACTGGATAATCTGAGCTATGCCAGGTAAAGGCTCATCTCCCCAGCAGGGTTTTAGGGTTGTATTTACTGCTTGAGCGCATTACCTGCTGTGTTCTGTGACTAGAGCAATAACAGGTCTTGCTGGACTATACTATAAACACTTCCAATCAATCAACACTGGCACCTTCCTGTAGCTTTACTATTAAAAAGCAGAGGGAATGTTTTAAGAAAAGGCCATTCATGTAATTAAAACAATACTAATAATTTGTAATGAGCAGAGTTTAAGGCAAGTTACTTAAAAGCTTATTTTCTTTCAAAAATTTGGGATAATGGGATGCTACTAACTGATAGTTCTTTATGCCTTCCAGGTTCATTTGCAGAAGTGGCCTTCTTTAATGTTGTGTATTACCAGTATGTTGGCAATGCATACAAGGCAGAAAAACACATGTATTAAATGGGTTCTTTTTGCTTTTCATCAGTGAGTTCATCTGTGTGCAGGAAAAGATATTCTAAACATCATCATCATCATCAGTGGTGCATATTAGGGACTGGAGATAACTACTGTAAAAAGCAACTTGTTCAAAATATGACATCAGCTTCACTAAAAGAACACAGTCTCAAATTCAGAAACTGGTGTGACAGACTATATCAGGCACAAAATATGTATAGGAGATTGGCTTTGAAAGACACAAATAAACCTGACAATACTCATGTTTTTAATTTTATTTTTTTTTTAACTGTAAGAATTTGTGCTGGAAGTCCTGTAGCACTCATGATTTTGTAGAAAAAAAGTGCTTTTATGTGACCAGTCTGATCAATCTTGAAACAAGCAATGCTGCTGACATGTATCTGTGTAACTATATAGATATTTGCAAAATGTGAACTATTGGAGAATGCCACAGTCAGCTTGAGCTTTCGAATATGCTGCAAGAGATGAATTACTATAATGACATACTCTGAATTATGTGCTTGGTTACAAATTCTAATCTGAGTCACATGTACCTTTTGCTTTACCTCTTGCCACAAGCACAGTTAATAGCACAGATATATTTTTCCTGCTCTTCTGGATGAATTATCTAAATATTTGAACCGATTGCTAGACAAATCAGTGCTGAAGTTTCTCATGTGGATAGACTTGACATTTTTCTATGTGATTTCCATGTACTTTTCTTTAGAAAGGGACTCATAGCAGGAAAGAGATGGCATAATAAGAGAGTGAACTCCAAATAAAGGAGTGGACACTACAAACTATTTTTTAAAGGTGTCCCTGCCCATGTCAGGAGGGTTGGAATTGGATGAAGGTCCCTTCCAACCCAAAACATTCTAATTCTATGGTTTTCTTCATCTATCTTCAATAAATACTACTGCAAATAAGAAGTGTGACTGTGGTAACTAAGACAATAAAGGAACATTTACCATAGTTAGCAACTCATCTAAAACAATTTGAGCTGTCTTTCCCAATGTATACCTGTACCTCTTCTATCTATAAAGCTCTGCATCCATGAATGCAAGTCAGTAAATATGCTCTTAGTCTTTAAATACTTACATTACATGTATAGAGACACTCTTCACTACAGCTCAGCAGACTTAATAGTTGCCTTTGGAAATTTTTCTGTGTGTATTTAAATGCCTTAAAAGGAAAACATGAAGATTTGAACAACAGGGGTTATCTAGAACATGTGACTCACCTAGTAAGCATACTCAGCAATTTAATTGAAACAATAATTTCAGCCCTTTCAAATGGGTCAGTCAGAATATGTTGCCTGAGAAGATGCACACCTGTGTTAGGCTTGCTGACAAGAGGTTTTCTTTTTTTTTTACCTACATTTTGCATACCTTTCAGAAGTAATCCATGGTTCCCAACACTGAGTGGTTTACAGATTGAAAATCCTTCATAAAATCCATTTCACCAGACTCAGTGAACAAATGTAACTTCTTTTCGTCAGTAACAGAATGGCAAAATAATAAAACATTGTGAAATAATTGACTTTTTTTTTTTTTTAGAATAGGCTTTTTCTAGAAGGGGCTGCTCCTATCTGTTGATTAGGTTGCACAAAATCACTCTGATTGGAAAAGCCAATTGAACATGACTAAATGATGAGTCAGACCCAATAGGAATCAATGGTAAGATACACTTGTCAGAAAAGAAAATCAGATTCTGGGAAGTATTAATGGCAGTGTCCTATGAGAGACATTGGAGATAATTATTCTGCTCTGTTTGGTTTAGGTGAGGATGCAGGTGATGGTAGCCTGCCTGGTTTGATCACCTTAATGGATGGTAACAAACTGAAGGGTCTGGAAGAAACAGACAAGAGCAATAAAAGTTTTAAGAAGTATTTTCTCTTAGGAAAATTGTAAGATTATTATCTTAGTTATGTAAGGCACTTTTGTTGTCACTTGTTCACTGATGAGAGGAGTAAGCAGCTTACATCACAGCAGTGGGCTGTGCCCGCTCTCCTGATGTGTGTTTATTTGACCCAGGGAGCATCCCTGGCTTCTAGCTGTGAATGTGGGGTACAGACTCAGAGGTGCTGCTCAGTGCAGTGCTCAGCCCTTGAAGCAGATCCTGACTTAGCTCCTATCCCACTGCATGTTACACCTTCTCACTCCCACATCTCTGTAGTATGACTTTCAGCTCCACTCCCACTTCATATGATTCTGGCCCTCAGTGTGGGTTCCTACCATGGCCTGGCTATGATCGATCCTCTTAGGTCTCTGTGTGAAAAAAATTAATTCTTGAATGTCAGTGTCTAGAATTTCTGGGACACACACTTCTTTGTTGCCCTTTCAAGGCACACCTGCATCTTTAAGCAAAAATATACAGTGGTGTTTGAAAGAATGTGGCCTAGTCATTCTCAATAGCCTAATGAAAGAAGAACTCCAGACAAGATAACCTCCTGCTTGTTCATTAGACTCCTACAGACGTGTCCCAAAACTGCCCTTAAAGGTAAGTCATGCGAAGGGCTGGAGGAATTGCTGATCTAGTGTGTAAAGGCAGGTGTCCTAGACTTCTGTTTCTTCACTGTGCCTTGCTTGGAATAAGTGGACTGAAAAAGTTTGGGTGCTCTACTGAAAATGGAAAACACCTTTGAGAAGACTGGCAGAGACCTTCCTGGCAGACATTGCTCTGCCAGGAAATACCATGGACCTACCCATTGAGATGCAGCAGTGGTTAAACACAATGCATCTGCAATCTGTCTCGGCTAATTACAGGCCTCTCCCAACATATTCTCCCTGGAGTACTTTTTGAGGATGATGAAATCCAACCTTGCCCATGCTGAGTGGAAATACTGCTTCAGTGTGTATTGGGTTTGAATGGTAAGGTTTCAGAAGGGGTGGAGAGGAGGTTTACAGGGGTGACTTCTGTGAGAAGCTTCAAGAAGCTTCCCCCATGTCCAATAGAGCCAATGCGAATAGGCTCCAAAATGGACCTGCTGATGGCCAAGGCTGAGCACATCAGTGGTTGTGGTAGCAGCCCTGGAATAACATTTTTAAAAAGAGGTAGAAAAAGCTGCACAACTGCAGCCAAGGAGAAGAGTGAGAATATGTGAGAGGAACAGCTCTGTAGACACCAAGACCATTGAAGAAGGAGGGAGAGAAGGTGCTTCAGATGCCACAGCAGAGATTCCTCTGTAGCCCATGGTGCAGACCACAGTGAGGGCAGGATGTCTCCCTGCAGCCCGTAGAAGTTCATGGAGGAGCAGATATCCACCTGCAGCCCCTGGAGGACCCCATGCCAGAGCACGTGGATGCCCAGAGGAGTCTGTGACCCCATGGGAAGCCCAGGATAGATCAGGCTCATGGTAGGACCTGTAGATCTGTGGAGCGAGGAGCCCACACTGGAGCAGTTTTTCTGGCAGAACTTGTGACCCCAAGGGAGACCCACACTGAGGCAGTTTCTTCCTTAAGCACTGTACCCCATGGAAGGAACCCATGCTGGACCAGTTTGTGAGGAGCTGTAGTCCGTGAGAAGGACCCATGAAGTCCGAGGAGTACTGTCTCCTAAAAGAACGATGCCACACTGGAGCAGGGGGAGAGAGAGAGGAGGAAAGGTCAACACCTAGGCATGCTGCTGACTTGTGTTCACCCATCCAAACCATGAGCAGCTAGTTTCTCCAGGAGAACGCTGTGGGAAACAGTGTCAAAGGCTTGTTTAGAAGTGCTGGACAATGACCTAGCCATGCTTGGATTAATGTGCGTAGGAGACACATTAATTAGGAGGCACTTAACACCACTGTTGCATTGGATTTGGATTACTGTTGTATGTTCATGAAGTCAGCGTGTCCTTCTTCCTCAAACAACACTGTCTCTGTCCAGTCTCCTTCCTTTGGTGGCTGTGGGCACCGGTAGGGATGCAGACTAGAGCACAGTTCAGTCTTTTCCCTCCATAGTCCCTCACCTAGAGCACTTAAATGCTTTCTGTAAAGGCTAAGGATAGGGAAACATAAAGCCCCAGGCTACATCAATTTTATGGGCAGCTGCAAGCTTCCACAGCCATGGGCTAAGGATCCCCCACAATACTCGGCTATCCTTGTGATGCTTATCTCAAAATATAGTTTCCGGCTCATGGGCCAGTTCCTTTGGTTCTGGGAAGAATGAACAGAATGGCAGCTGAAACAACACAGTGGGACTTTATGCTCTGCAGCCCTTTCAACATGACAAGGAAGGGGCAGCTGACTATGAGGTGAGAAAGTGTCAGCAAATGGCCATCAGCAAACCATGGAGCAGTATGAAAACATAGGAGTTACAATATTTTACTAAATGGAGGCTTCTTGCCTCAAAAAGGTGAGGGAAACAATCACTGACACTGCCAAGGTGGATGGCAACACTGCTGAAGCCTGGGGACAGGGCTGGGACTTATGTCTAATGTGGGGGGTTTGCCATCCAGCTGTACCTGTGATCTGCCTTAATACCCACTAGTGGTGCACAAGCTGAACCCGGTGGTACTGAATCCTGCTCCAAGGTTCGGCCATCTCCCAGCCCCCTTGCTCAGCACAGGTTCTTACAGATCATGCAGACATCTACCACCACAGCATGGCCATCCTCATTTCTGCCTCAGGTTTGGAAGGCGGAAACACAAACCATATTGTCACTTGGACAACAAAACACAGTGCATCTGTGCCTCACAGGGTGCATAGATGACTTTGAATCAGAGTCTGTCATCTTGGGCTGGATGCCTAAAGCAGCACTGAGCTTTGTCCAGGTACAAGTCATCTCTTCACAGTTGTACCTGAGATATAACCTCTCTATATAAGTCAGCATTGATTTTAACCTTTTCTAAAGTCAAGTAATGATGGATGATTATTTTTTGTCTGTTTTTTAGCTTTTAACAAGCTTCTGCATGTTTCTTTCCTACTAAATGTCAAAGTTTGAGATTACTTTCCTTACCTCAAGAATATTACCTTGCATTTCTTCACAGATGAATCTGTTCTGTCTTTTTGCACATTCAAGAAGTTTGACAGCCTGTCTAATGTATCCACATTCACCCTTTTCTGATACCTTCACAGTTTTCCAAGGTTTAAATTGATATTAGTACTTCATAGAAATCAGTGGTATTTAAAGAATTACCACTGTAGCTCACATGCATCTCAGTTCAATTTTCAGAGCACTATTAGACATACAATGCACAAACAGCCCATTTCTTGCAGCTCTGAATTTTTTTTTCCCCATGCAAATGTATATCTGAAATAAAGTAATCTTTTACTTCCAGCACTGATGCTCTGTATCCCAGACACTGAAATTATTGTTGCTGAGGCTTTGAGGTAGGGCATGGACTGCCACCGTATGCTTGGGCTGCAGGCACCTTAAGATTAGGTCATGTAATAGAGGATACAGGAGGCAGATGTTGTCATGTATGCACAACTATTCAGCTGATTCATTCCTTGGAGGAATAAGAAGACATTACATTTTTTGTAAGATTTAAACAAGTGAGAGATTACCTGTATGAGCTACCTAACTGCCATACACCTCTGTGAGATGGACACAGTGTAATGGTTCAGATTTCAACCTCATTCTGCCTCATACCAAAAAAAAGGAAGGGAAAAGGGAAAACAGGGACATTTCATGAAAAACATGATTTTTAATAAATGTTTGAATTTTATATTTGAATTTAAAAATTATTGACGACAATGGAGTTTCAGTTATGAAGTTAAACTTTAGAGATTAAAACTCTTTTGAATAATCGATGTTAAAACTTACATAACGTCCTCTCACCCCCTAAACCTTTATCTCAGGTTAGATATCTTTAGTACTTTTTTTTTTCTTGTAGTAAAATATTCTGGGCTATTGAGAAAGGATATAATTGTAATTGTTATGGCAAGTTGGGAAGGTTGAATTGGTCTGGAAAATAATGATGAATGTGGGGAAGTTTACAGTTCTCCATGTGAAAAAATGATGTAATAAAAGGAACACACCAAGGAAATAGATACATCTGAAGAGAGAAAAAAGTAGTTAGCCAAGGACCAAAGTCTTACACAATATGAAATGGTATCAGTTGTCTCGCTTTGTTGAGGTAACTACAATTTATACTCGATAAGATTCCTAAGCGCTACCGAAAATGCAGAAAGAAAGGATTTCAGAGGCTCTTCAGTCAAAATCTGATGTTGAATACTCACTTTTTTCTTACAGAAAATTTACAAGGGAAAAACATACAGACAATATTTTACATGATGATAAAGTTAATTGTAACTAAAATATCTTTTAAAATATTCTAACCTCTTCCTGAAAGTGTAAATATTGTTCATGAATTTCCTTTTCTGAAGACTTTCATAGCAATTTTTCACTTACAGTGAAGTCTTCTTGAATCAGTAAATTTTAAAGTAATAAAGCTGTGTAGGAACAGATTTAATGCACACAGCACAGTGCAAATAAAAATACTTCGCTATATTAAAATTTCTATTCTGCTAACTTAGCCATATCTAATAAAAAACTTTTCCCTTAAGCCATCAAATCATCTTTTCTTAAGCAAATTGACTCCAAGTGAATACACAGCTTAATGAAAGATATGGTTATACTTTTTTAGTCCCTATACAAGTTTTTAAGTGAAGCATTTATTTTTTTTCTCTTAACAACTTTAGTTTTCCCTTAGTCAATTCTCACAGCCTGAATAAGGGACTAATTTCGACTGGCAGTAAGAAGAAAGTACAGATATAACTTTCTATAACCAAATATGAGCCATATGCATTGTCTTCTAGAGAACAATTGATTTTTTCTGTTTAATTCTCTGCCTAGCTTTCTCTATTATACATGTTGTCTTTAGGAGTGTGACATTTAATGGTATTTCAGTAAAGTTTCAAAGATGAGTTTCGGAAAGCAGGTGTAAAAGAGCAGACACTTTCCAGAAGACATTTTGTTTTCCCAGTGTTCCTTTCTTAGTAACAGTACTCAGGTCACTCTGCTAATTCACATTCTAGTTGGTTTGAGATCAGATTTGTATTTATGTGTGAATACAAACTGAACAGATTTGTTTCCTGAAATCTCTGAGAATGATAGAGGGAACATAGTTGCATATTTGCTGTCAGCTCTAATAGCTCTTGAAGCTTGATAAGAAAAGAATGAAGTTTTCCCTGACATTGCTCGGGCTGTTCAGGTCAGATATTGTAGATGAGTTGTATGGAAAATATTCTTTGTGAAAATCCCTGGAGAGGAAGTAGTTTTGCAACCACTTGAATAAAAATTGTCTCTAGAGACATTATATTTTTTAAATCCTTGCCAGTACCAAGGGGATCTTTTGAATCTTAAATGGGAGCTGGAAGAAATTATAGCGAATGAAAATGGTTTCAAAGGAAAATAAAAAGCATTCCTAGTTCAGTGCCTTTCCCACTGGATATCACAAAATAAGTGACAGAGACAAATCAAGTTAAAACCCCCTTCTATTTCACCTTGCAGTACATTGCTAGAAGATATTTCAGTTTTTATGCTTTTAATAAAGTAGTTTCCTCTTTCCCTCTAAATGTTTGCAAAATGTAGAGGGTACCCAGACTTTTAAACTGTATGTGCCAACAATTAATGATTATGGTCTCTCTTCTTACAGTTTAAATCTTTGAATTTTGCTTGTGCAGGCTGTTGCCCATAAACTGTGCTGATATGGATATAGCAATTCCGTGGAGAGATTAGGGCCTGTCCCCTTGTAGTGCCTCCTCCACTGAGGAAAGCTGCTCCTGTGAGCTAATGTGTTTACTTTTAGGTCTAGTATTGGAGGCTTGGGTTGTGATGTAGAACATCCTAGGCTGAGATCTTACTGAAAATCCAGATAAGATATTGCGGTTTCCCCATTTTATTCTGCCTAGAGAATAGATCAAGTCTAGAGAACACTTACAGATAAATACTCACAGATAAATACTCCCTTTCAGTGATTTACTTAACTTCATTTACTGTTTCCACATTCTGTCTTCCTTGCTCTTTAAGCAGTTGCTGACTAACTGAAGTTCAGTGAGTAACATGTAGTTTAGGACCTGTCAAATTTGTCCTGGCCTCCAAAGAGCCAATCTGGTCTAGGACTTCAGGTTAGACAGTCCTATTTTTGGCAGAAGCGGCTAGCCTGAAGACAGGAAAGGAGTGTTGCCCAGGCAAAAGCCTGACTTCAAGGACTACCTATAAACCAAACTTCTGAAAATATTTTTTAGTTTAGGGAAATTCTGGTTTAGCTCTGTAGTTTTAAAAAGTATTTTTTATCATTTGTATATTTATATAACTTATCTATGATTTCTCTAAAAATTTACTAAAATTGCTATGTGTCATCAGCATAATGTATTTTTACCTCTATTTTCTTTGTACTTTGGGTTTAATGGTTGCAGTTTTTGTTGATGTTTGTTTGGTTTGGGGGGCGTTTTGCCTGTTAACTTGGGAGAATCGAGTTTTGCTCAATGCAATACACATGTTTGATACATTGTGGGATAATTTATATTTGCTATAATTATTTTTACCAGAAGAAGGAGTCCAGGGCATCTAATGAACACTTCTACATGATATAACCATCATTACAACGCCTTCATTAACCCTTCCCCTGTTCCCTTGAAAAAAATCCACTATTTGGGAAAGGCAGAAAACTGAAAATATTATACAATGGATATCTAAATAATGAAAAAGCTTTTTAAAAGGCTTTTGGCAGGACTAGAACACCAACATGTTCCTGCCATCTTGATCTTTGTCTCCAGATTTTGACCTTCAATTGGATTTTGGGGTTTTTGTAGCTGAAAGTCCGTCTGCAGTCAAAAAAATGTGTTTCCACTTTCAGCTACTAATTCTCAATTGTCTGGCTGAGCCAGTCTTTCCTTTAATTGTATCATCACAGTTTGCAAGGTTATAATTTCCATTTTCAGGTCACTCACTTTCATTTTGAAGATACTTGCAATGTAATTAGCTATTTCCCTTGCATCACTAACAGAATGTGATAATGGAAGTTGCCACTGGTTAATTTTCATCACATCTAAGCTTCTAAACTACTTATGGTTTGCACAGTTAGCTTATACACTTTGCCAGCATACTGAATCCCATAATTGCTTTGTAGGCAAAAGAATTCAGCACTACCTGCTATTGAGCTATGGTGAAGCTTTCATAGAGCATGTTTGGGTTGTAGTCCTCCACACTTCAGCCATCTATCTAGTAGTTCCATTGCCAAAGTTAACTGTGTTGGTTTTCTGTGGTGGGTCAGCCCCAGCCAGAAACCTGCTTTATCTATGCAAATAACGATTCACAGGTTTCTTCAGAGAGAAGTTTCCCTGTCCTGTAGTACCTTCACTGGCTGGTGAAGACTTTCACGACTCATTGCACAGCGAGGACTAATTCAAGTTGGTCAGCTAGTTTGTTCATTTTCCTTTGGTTGCATCTCACCTTTCTATCTATGCCTTGTAGCGATCCTTATGCTGCCAGGTCCCCCTGAGCCCTGCTTGCACCACTGGCTGTTCTGGCAACTTCTGCCCTTCCCCCTCCTGGTAAGTGTGTGCAGCATGGCAAACTGAGCTGGCTGTTAGCTAACAGGAGACTCTTAAGCAGCTTTATTGCTTCCCACATCTTTGCTTGAAACTCATAACACATAGAGCCTTCTGCTCCTGTTTCTCTAGTTTTTGCGCTATGAAGCTGGAGCCTGTTTACATAGAGATAGTTCGTATATGTTTCCATACACTATTTTCATTACGAACTTTCTCCTGCTTTATGGTATAGCTTCCTTTGGCAGAGATGCCATGAAAATGTGGAAGCATACCACAGGCTAAACAACTGTGTTAATATATGAACGTGGGCTAAACAAGTGTGATTCAGATGTGTTCATTTATTTTCCTTTCTCTCTGCCAGAAGGGACCTGATCTCACCCCTGTTAGAGGCTCCTCTCTTCTCTGGAGGTCTTGGAGAAGAAAGGATGGATAGAGATTTTTCCTTTCTCTATCTATCAGGGTCACATAAGGGTACATGAAATGTACCCTTAAATTAGGGCCTGAAAATCAGTTTGTAATCAGTACCTTGCTACAGAGCAAATGCACTGTGAATTCTGTGAGCCAGGAATTGACTTCTTTCTGCTCCAGAGAAGGCATCAAACTGCAGAGCACAGCCACACACAGAGCACCTGATGCTACATTTTTCTCTCCTGGTGAATGCTGAGTCTGATGGACAGGTCTTAAAGAAAATTTCCCACAGTGATTAAAAAAAAGTCTCCCACAGCTTGTACACCGTTTGAAAATTATTCCATTTTTGGTTTTTTGGCAAAATAATTCTGGCTAAGGTAGCAGTGTCTTGTAAGACTTGGAATCAGCCAGAAAAACTAAATGTTAATTGGTTACAGCTGAAATTTGAATTCACAGTGAGAGAGAAAGTTGACCTTTAAGTTTCGTTACCCTTCAGTAGCTCTAAGCCTTGAGAAAGTGTACCACTGTCAAAACATTACTGTATTCTTAGAAGTTGTGAATTAAAAAGAAGCTGTTCAAAATGAGGCTAAAAGTGTGCTGTAATCATGGAGTAGTCTTATCACAGGTTGAATGAATAGAAGATCAGATACAAGTCATGGTGTAGTTTCAAGAATATTAGGTGATCTCTGTGGGGAGTGAGATAATTACTTTAAGTGGTCAGATAGCAACCGCTGCTACTCAAATACTGTGCTTGTCTCATTGAAACTTCATCTGGAAGAATCATGATACTCACTTTTTCATGATTTAAGGAAGGCATCATTTGACTTTCTAGTGCATGGACCATTAGCTGAGTCTCTCTGTTATCAGTAGTGCCTCTGCTATATAAAATACATTATTCCTAAAACCAATTCCCCAGAAGTTTAAAGCACTATATTTATATCTCTCACGTTGCTGTAACTGCAAGGCTTTATCTAGCACGTATATACATTTCCACATGCCACAATAAAGATATTGATTTTAGGTTTATTCTAAACTGTCAAGTAAATAAGCTTGATCACAGCAAAGCACAGATCCTATTGACTTTGCTGGGGAGAGGCAAATAAAGCTCTTAAGCTTTACTTGGCCCAAAATAACCTTTCGTAGGTCAGATCTGTGGATAGAAGAAAAAAACCTGCACTGAATTCACTCTGAATTTCACTTTAAATTTGCATTGAGGTTTTAGGTGTGCGGGTTTTTTTTGTTTTGCTTTGTTTTTTCCCAGTGATATCAATCAACTACAAAGAGGGAAAGCTATCTACAAGGACAGTGGAAAACAAGGACACCTCTTTGGTCTATCTTACTTTGCACCTTACCTTTCAGTGGTAACACCTCGGTTTCCCTGCAGTCCCACTCAATAATCATGACTGCAGGTCAAGAGGCTATTTAAAATGGGTAGGAGAGGCAGAACCTGGCCAAATGACACAAATGATGCACAGGCGGTGTGACCCTGATCCAATAACATGACCAAAAAAAAGTGCTACAGCTACTGTGGCCCTTCCCCTCTGCATCATCTTCTGATTATTCACACACGTGCTATGTATGTTTTGCAGTTGGATGATGGCCCACGTCTTATGCATTACCCAACACACTGGGTCTAAATCCTGCCTGCTACCTAAGGCTAAAAGCACAGGAATAGAAGAAAATTGGAGGTAGAAACCTGGAGCAAACTGAACAGGAGTTGCCATATACTAAGCAAGCTGGCTGCACACTGCAAGACAGGTATTTGAAAGCTTGACAAATGCAGCCCTGCCTCACCTAAAGGTAAATTTGTCACATTTGAGCTGGGTCTCAATAATTTTTAAACCTAGAGGCATGAGCCTGAAACTTTTTAATGATCAGACTCCCTTCTTGCCAATAATTAACCCATTGATATAAAAAATAGCAGCAGCCGGAGATGCAGTCATTCATTGTTCTTATAATTGGATTTAAAATACATGATTGCTTTGTGTAAGATCTATTTCTTCTGCCTTTTTCCATGCTACTTATACATCCTTCCTTATACATTCTTCCATCAACTCCACAGGATCAGGAAGAGGCTGAAAGAGTTAAAAAAGGGGTGTTAGGTGGTCTCTGCCTCAGAAAATTAGGATGTGGAACTGAAAAGCATTAAAATGAAGGCCTGCTTGAAGAGGTCTGAGATTACAAATTCAGGGAACAATCTCTGCTGACATATTTGTGTATGTATTGGGCAGGAGCTGGACAAGGACGTGACTCGGAAGAGTCCAGTGTGTCAGCATTTAGGGAAGGAAACAAAGTCACTGTTGGCTGCATAAGGAAAACTTCACGTTTACGTAACACTGTGACAGCTTCTTCAGAAGTCCATCAGAAGTGGCATTTTTTTTTCATGATGTGGCTTATGCAAGGTGAGTGTCAGGCTAATGCTAGCATCAATGGCTAAATTGTTAGTCCCCTGGATTTGAGGATTTCTAATAGGCAATGAGCCTGAACCCTCACTTGAGTGTTTAGAAGGGAGTTATTCTTTCTACTTTAGTTCTTTGGGGAAGAAATGAAGAACTAAAAATGCATGTTCTGTCTTCTAGAAGGAAGTAATCATGAGAGTTCAGAAAGCAGTGCAAGCTGCAGCAGTGACTCTGCACAACAAAGCCTGAGGATTTCAACTTCCAGATGAAGTGGGTTGGAGGCTGGGAGGAGGAGCAGGCTGCCCTTCCCTGCCTATGATTCCAGGAGCAAAGACTGCCTGGGGATTGTTATTCTGCTGCTTTGCCTTTCACTGAGTGATAGGCACTGTCTTCTCCTGGTACGGCAGGTAGCAGGTTTGCCCGCTGAAGAGGATGGATCACATGATTTACCATCTCTTTTTCTTTGACTCCTTATATGAATCCGCACAACGAATAATTCAGAGAAAATCCATCACAAGTAAACAAAGAGCAAAAAGAACCCCTAAAAATGTCCAAACCCAGAAAAAAACCCACCAAACACCTTTGAAAGAACAGCACCTTTTTTGTTGTTATTTTTGTCAATCCCTTAAATACACTTGTCATGTAGATAAAGTAGTAGAAAGCCTTTGATTCCAATTTCTTTGTCTGGTACCTGTATTTAATTTCAAATTTATTTCCTGCTCAGGGAGCTCACATGAACTGTGTTTGAACTGGGGATTTCTTAGGAGGTGAAAAGAACCCCTGAGGCTCTACATAGGTGCAATCCTCAACACAGTTTAAAAGGCAACTGTAATGCCTTGCTCAATGGCTCATGATGCAGTCTGGGAGGTAACCAGACCTAAATGCAGACCTTGCTGTCCTGCAGGAGAGAAGGCAAGATGTCCCCAACCCTCCTCTGTGCTCTCCCTTCTCTGGTGGCTGGTGGAGACCCCAGGGGAACTTGGGCAGCCCAAGGCCCTAACTGACTGAAGCACAGACTGCTGAGACCTGATTCCAGGCAGAAACACTGTCAAGAATTATACTGAGAGTGTACAAAACAAACTGAGGGGTATGTGGCAAATAAAACAATAGGAAAGTTGGAAATTTACATTAAGCACTCTCTGCTTTAACAGCACTACGGAACATGCTGGTAGAAAACAAATCATCTAATTCAGTTTATCTAAGATTTACTCAAAAGTCTATGAAGTTGAACTGAAGAGAGATTTTACTGCAGTAAAATGTGGTTGTTCTATCACAAATATGCCTCCTTCTAGAGGATATATATAGCTAAAAGGTGCTGTCCAAACAACAGAAATTAATTGAATCATGACAGAAACCATAGGCATCCAAATATTAATAACATATTTCAGCTGGAGTGAAATATCATTTTTTTTGTTTTAATAACAAGCTATAAAAATCAACACACAGAAAGAAGCACTTCAGAAAATTAATTAATTAAAAATCCGTTTGCCTTACAATTCACAGGATAGGTTGAATTCCAGTATCCAGTGTGTTCCTGTGGAATATGCTAGAGTGAACTTCATGCATTGAAATGTCTGCAAATGTAAAGTTCACTGAAAAAGAGAGTCTCAAGACAGAAAAAGCGTGTGAGTTAGTCTTACTTCCAAGACCTGTCTACTCTGTTATGACAGTTTCCTTTACACCTGCAAGAGGCTTCCAAGACTGATGATTGAAACAGACTTGTTCAGCTTTATCATACTTAGTTCAAATTTTTTGAATTTTTATAGTTTTTAATAGGTGAATGGCTACAAACACATTTGTTCTTCAACAACACTATGACAGAGAAGACAAGTTTGGAGCCTTGACATCCAGAAAATATTCAGATGTAAAAAATTCTGGAACTGTGGCCACAGGTGTCATGTGCTTAGCCAACCAACAGAATTGGAGAATAATAGACAAAATTCCAGGTGGAAAAACTTTTACCTAATTTTTTTTCCACCTGCATCTGTTGCTCGAAGAAAAGGTATTGCCTATCCATACGAATTTTACTTCACGTATTTCTCTTGTCATTTTTTTGGCTGAAGTTACTGCCCAAATTCAAGGTTATTTTAGAAAAACTCCTAGACCTTCCAAGTACTGATGGCTGTAAAATCAGTTTTCCCACTCTCCTTCCTTACCTCTTGTAATCATTCTCTAAAACCTGAAAGATAATTTTCAGACTAGTTTTCAGATGAGACACTACCCAGTGCTCAGCCTTGTCACTGAAATAAAATAAAGGGTGGCCTGTGAGTTATTGCCAGCTTTAGGTGGCCAACCACTTACTCCCCTTTAGACCATTAGACCTCTGCATCACCAGGCCCACTTTGCATCTGTACTCATTCCTCAGTGGAAAACATCTCCAAAGTAAATCTTGGAGAGGATTTCTGCTCTGCAAAGACCCGTGAAAAGTAATGAATGTTCCTGTGTCCTTGTGGCTGAAGAATCAACTCCTGTGTCTTGACTGGTGACCTGTACATCCTCACCGCAGCTTGGTGCTCCACAGGTCCACATGTCATGCTATGTGATTTACTGTGAGATTTTAATCCTCAGACTCCAACCCTTCTTCCTAATTTCAGTTCCGTTTCTTCGCAGGTCCCTATGGTGTGTAGGCATTCCTATTCGGTGTTATGGGTGGTTGAGACATAGGCCGATAAGGTAAAATTTTCAGTTTGTTCATGAGCTCTACTTTTATGTGCTTTTTGTCAAACATCAACACTCTACATTTTCATTTAATATATGATTTATACTTTATGTTTCTAGAAGACTGGATTTAGTGGAGAGAATAAACTTTAGCTTTTTCTTTTTTTCCTGAAATGTTCACTATAATCCCAGAGATTATGTGGATTTTGCAGAGATGATCAGGATCTGTTTGAGAGGAGGTTTTGTTGCTAGGAGACACTAATAACAATGTACTGTGAATAATATATGTTCTTTTTGTTGCACCTGGGCTAGGAAATGAATGAATAAAAAGTAGATTAATGAATCAGGGTATCAAAAATATCAAAGATTGCAAGAATATCTAATTTGTATAGTGGAAAGCCAGTGTCAAGTGTAAAACAGCACAGTTCCAACCAAATTGTGTCAAAAAGAGCAGAACAGGCGCTGCGGATCATTAACAGCTTGATTAGAGGTACACAGGTAGCCTGAGTGAAGGACATACAGGAAATAAGAGCTGAAAGAACATCTGCGTAACTGCATGGCTGTTTCAACTTGCTGGTGTTAAACCAAGTTCAACAATATACACCTCATGTATCTTTATTCAGTTAATTTATTAAGCTTATTAAAAGAACTTACTCTCTTCTTCCCTATAGAATCGAAGAAAGTTCAGCCAGAAAGACCATGAGAAAGGTATCCAATCCAAAGAGGACAGTTAAACATAAACCATCTCTGGCAGATATTTAATCAGGCCGTTCAAAACCCTTCTAATAATAGAGGTTCCTCCTCCTCAGGCAATCTGATCCATTGCATCCCTTTTCCTGTTATTAGGAAGCTTTTCTTAATGTTTAACCTAAATATCTCTTGTAGAATCATTCACGTTACAAAATACCTTTAAGATAATAGAGTCCAACCGTTAACCCAGCAGTGCTAGGTCCACCACTAAACCATGTCTCCAAGCGCCATATATACACATATGGAACCGTTGTTTTGTATCTTCTCAGTCTTTTCTTCTCTAGACTAAATAATTCTAATGTTTTCAAGGTGCCTGCATCCATCATATTTTCAAAGCTCTGATCCCTTTTGGTATTTGCGCTAGAAACTGTTAAATGCAAAGGTATTTCATGCAAAGGTTGGATAACTTCTCCTGGACTTTGGAAATAAGTGAATGAGAAAGAACACAGGTTTATTAATCCATAGCCAAGGAGACTTACTCAGGAAAACAGTGCATATTTTGTCAGCACAACCTTACATTTTCTGTCTACAGTAAGTATTCAGTCTCATCTGTGATTGCCCATCACAAAAAAAAAAAAAATAAATATAAGAGATGCCTGACAATGTCAAACAGAAAATAAGAGATGCCTGAAAATGTCAAATGGTTTCTCACATGTCAAAAAGTCCAGAGAAAATCAGTCCTTTTTCTAGAAATAACTAGGCTGTAAATGGTGGTAAACACTTTTCCACTTTTCTGTGTTCTCGATTTTGCTGAGCATCTATACCTGCAAAAGTTTTGTAAATTAATTTCTATCCTGGTTGTGTTGTCATGTCTGGAAAATGGTGATATTACAGTTTTAAGAGTTTAATTAAATAAGATGCAGATTCATAATATTGCAGTACAGCTTCATATATTTTGTGCTTAATGATATCACGTCAGCAGCTCTACTGATGTGATAATGTGCTGAAAGGGACTCTAATACAATGGTATGATAATACTATAGACCTATCTTCCTCATTTTCTTTTAAATTTTGTCATTAAATGTGAAGTCAATTAAGAAACAGAAAAATGATGGTCAAATAACATCGAGTGACTAAGAAAGCCACAAAATTAAATTCAGAGTTCAAGCTGAAGCACAACAGGAACCAACCAATTATGACTGTGTAATATCAGGGTGTTTGACCAGAGGGAAAGCTGAATTGTATTCATGGATGGCAGTGTGTGATGGCCCTGCAAATCCGCAGGTGTCCAATGATTCACAGCTCAGAATCTGATTTCTATCTGCTGTCCCATTCCATGAATAATGAATCACAGTTCAAGTGGCAGTTTTATTTCAGAAGTTATTTCCCAATTCGTGTTAGTAGCAAAGTCAGACTCTATAGTAACTAAACATATCTCACCCCCCATTATTTTAACTTCCTTTTTATTTCCATAGTGATGAATTCTTCAGTATCCAGACTGGCTAGAGCATTACGAAGTGGCACATTACTTTAATGGCTTTTATAATGCAAATTGTGGTTAAAAAAGTTTAAAAATAATTCAAGACAGGCAGATTTCTATCAAACCAAGTTAAAAACAACGTTTGAAAAAGACCATTTTCTTTTGCTCAGAGTTGAAAATCTGCACTGATTTTTTCCAAAGAATCAGTTTCCATTTAAATTTAATTTCTTTATAATCAATGTACATTTCTCCATATTGATTATCACAGAGTTCTGAGAACTATAATAGAAACCATGCAGTAGTTTACCTGTAAGTGTCCTTAGACACTGTCTCAAGAAGCCCTTGCAGTTTAAAAAAGACCCTCAGACCCACCACTCAGACACATTTCATGCACTCCTGTTCTCACATCGCAGAAATAGCATGCCTGGAGAGCTGTGAATAATCCTTCTCATGTTCAAGTGTTATGTCGGGAACAAAAAAAACCAACCAAATAAATCTAACCAACCAACCAAACAAAAAAACTGAAACAAACCCACTCAAACCAAAACAACAAAAGCCAGCCAACCAATCAAAAAAACACCACCAAAAAATTAGAAATATATTTGAGCAGGAGGAGGCTGTCTTCTGTGAGCCTGAAAAGACCTCAGTGTTTAGTAATCTCACAAGTGAGTTGCTAGCCCAGGAGCAGGGTGGATTTGGGACTGGCAGCATGCCCAGAGGCAGGGCCTTGACCAGAGCAGACATTTCTGTGTAAGTCTTTAACATAGGCTAAAAACCTGGTTCACACATCTGAGCTGCAAGGAGGGCAAGAGACGATGTGTCATCTTTGCTCAGCAGCAATGTCAAATTTTATTGGCTGGCCCATGACAGTATATTGTGTTTGCATGGAAAGATTTTAGTATCAGGGGAGCTCCAGGGAGAAGCTGCCAGAAGCTTCTCCCTTGTCCAATAGAGCCAATGCCAGACAGTTCCAAGGCAGACAATGCTGCCAAGGACAAACCCATCAGTGATGGTGGCAGCGCCCCTGGGATGACAGATTTAAGAAGGGCTGCTGTGAATTCTGGTTTAGGCTGACTATACCAGTTTGGCCTGGATGAGTGCTTTAGGTCACTTAAAGAAATCACCAGCAAATCGATAAGTAAGTACTGTAAGTAAATACTGTAAGTAAGCAAATCAATATCGGTAAGAGCAGGTTTAATATAAATTTGCACAAGTGCAATAAATTTAATGTCAAGGTTCAATTTGCTACTTACTACATGGATGAAACATATTAAGAAAAATTAGAATCGATTTAGAATTATTTTCAGAGGTAAGGGTGCAGGAGGGTTTAGCAACACTTAATCAGAGAGTAAAGTACAAAGCGGTTCAATAGGATTTACTACAATTATAACAGTGACTTAATTATAGATTTGAGTTAGTAACACTCATACTACACTTGCTAGAGGGTATGTGAATCCATTCACATACACAAACAGACACATAGAAGTACATACAAAGGTACTTGTCAAAAATTCCCCTTGAATGTCAGTGAAATACTCATGTATTGGATGCAAGTTGAGTCTCAAGAGTTGCGGGTATCAGCCCACGTCTTATGTTTTTGTGATGGTCCTCTGAGTACTGCAAACTTGAGAGTTTGTGAGCTCTGAGAGGCATGCTTCTCAGAGTGAGATGTTGGTGCAGTCCACTGCAGTTCTGGACAGCTCGAAGGACATCACTTAGAATCGCTCTTACAACTGCAAGATGATCGGTTTTAGTCATCTGTAAAATTTCCATCCTAAGGTCAGTAATTAATGGAGTTTACAAAACAGTTGGAAATTGTTTCCAATACAATTAGATACTGTTTTCAAAACTCCATTCCCCTCTGGCTGTGTTTTGGTTGGGAATGTTCCGAGGCTGTATCAGATTATAGCTACCCTCTACTTGGCAATCTGTCACTTTAATGTTGTGCTACTAATAAAGCTCAAAATATTTCACAACCTAACAACACTGATAACTTTCTACACAATGTTAGATTCTTTTTTTTAATAGGAAATAGTGTATTCCTTTTATAATTTTGACATGCAACTCCTGAACTTGGAGATGAATGGCAATTTTCTGACCACTCTTCACTGCACGGGAGCCCTTGATATTTCACAAGAGTACAGGTGCATTAAAATACAAGGATAACTAATTAAAATATAACTATACTAATAATTCCTGTAAAAGGACTTACACCATACTTTCTTTTAGCTATAGTCTTAATGTGGATGTATCAAATCATATGTTGAGCAAGACTTTAACCTGGCTTTATAATGCTTTCTGTTTTCTTTTCTCCATAATGTAGTTCCAAGTACAAGTGTTGGAACCCCATAATAAACTTTTTCTCATCTGCTCTCACATAATCACAACACTGTGTTTCTGCAAATTGTTTTCTTTAGCCTCACTCCCACATCATGTAATGTTTCAAATAGTTGCATGGTAGTATGAAGGGTGTAACTTGCCTTTATGATTTAATTCACCACTATAGTAATGCCAAAAGTTACAGCTTCATTTTATCAGTATGTTAAAGTGATTTGCTTTGTAACAAAAAAAAGCATCTTGACCCATTTCTTTGAGTTCATCCTGTCTTTGAAAATTAAATTTAAAATGCAGTTAAAATAATTATTTTCTGCAGTAATTATCTCACTGCAAGGGGAGTGGATACATGACATTCTTTAGCTTTTTCTTCTGTCCAAATTTTAATACTTATTAAATAGAAGGTGTATCTTCTCTGGCTTATCTCACCTGCAGTTTCACTGATTCATGGCTGGCTGGAGCCAGTGTATGTCTTCCAGCACCATCTGCAGTTAAAACACAGATTAGACACTAACACCAGAAATAAGCACCAGAGGCCAAAGTTCCTGTCAGGGGTATGATATAATCCAAAAAGTCAATGTTAAAGCTTCAGTCAATCTTTGAAGCAATGGAAGTGTAATTATTGTTGTTCACTTTCCTTCTCCCATGAAAGTAAAAGAATAACGTGACATAAGAAGCAACTTTCCCTAAGCTGTTTTTGTAAATGCAGCATTTAATTATTGAAATTCCAAGAGTGATCTTTCTAGATTAATCTTTAAACATAAAGGCTGACTCTCCACTGGAGTACTGAGGTTAAATGAAGAGGGAAGAGCAGCCAGCAGGGAGCTGATTACAGGTCCTTGATCTCCAACAGGTAGCCCCTAGAGTATGTTAAAAAGTCATAAGGGCTATCTTTAAATGTTAGACTACAGGTGTAAGCCCAGCATGATGCCACAGCACAGCGCTGCCTTCCCTTGTACCAGCTATCAGAAATGCATCTGGAGAGCCAGCAAAGCTGAGGTGTGGCCGTGAAGGACAGTCTGTTCTTTACATCCTTAATTTTACCCTAGTAGAGATACACCTGTGCTGAGGGAAGTCTTCAGGCACAGCTCCCCGTTGCCTCAGAAAACCTGAACCTACCAGTTCTGTGGAATTGAGTCTGCAAAAGCTTTACAGCACCCACCTCTATCCTCATGAGGAGATGGAAGAAAGTAAAACTAAAATGTGTGGTGTATATTTGTAAGGCAAAGCCCTCATCAAAAAATATTTTCAGTTTGCCACTTTTATTCTTACACTGTGTCTTCAAAGGGAAGGATTTACTCCTGACTGTGCACGGAGGAACTCTTTGAGCAAGATGCTGCCATGTACTTGGGGTGCTAGAAGTGCTAAATGTTCCTAGTATGTGACTTAAGATGAGGTTCTTGACAGACAAATGTCCAAAAACACTTCACACAAGATGTGAATTTTGCCATTTTCACCTCCTACATGCCAGCTTAAAGACTCTTCTGCTCATACATTCATTCTGCCACTTTTGATTTTTAAGAAAAGAGGTCATTCTATTTTGTTTTACCTTCCTCAGAAAATCAGGATGTTATTAGCAGAATGATCTTTCACAATGAGTTTTCCAGTTTGAATCAGTGTAGAACACACAAGGACAAAAATAAGAGTGAGAAGCAAAGGTAAGAAAAAGACATACCTACCTACACATAAATATTGATATATTTATAGGAAAGGACCACAAGAGGATGGGAGATGATGTTTGCTTCTCTTCCCTGATTAATGGCCTTGGTGTCAGGGTACTGTTCTACCCATATGTATCTGCCAGTTCAACTCTTTAAAATTTTCTGTCACCACTTATCTACTGTTCACCTGAGTGTCAGAAGATGTTTAGCAGTCATATGTACTGACACAAGCACAGTTATGAAGATAGAAATAAATCAGTCTGATCTTATTAATGATGTTAGTTACAAGCTCTAATCAGGGCAGGGAAGCAGAAAGACTTACTCAGTTCACATAGTAAATGATGGGGAAAAGGCAGGACATTCATACACAGCAGAAGAAACAGAGCTAGAAATTATCACTTGGTCCCTTATCCCTGGGTGAGCTGCATGAGCTGTGGAGAGAGTTCACACGACTGGCAAATGAGTCCATTTTGACATGGCTGCTCCGAATCTGGGATGCCACAGCTAATGATACAGTTCTAGACAGGAATGAAGTAAGGCAACTGGGACCGCTGTCTCAAGATATGTTCATTGATCTGGGATTGGAAAGAGGCAGCAAACCTTCAGTTGTGGGTATTTCAAAGACCTGAAAGGACATTGTTGGGCTTTTGGGATAGCTACTGTAGAGGCAGAGGAAATTAGACAGTTGAACACCTTGCCTGGTCTCTCAGAGGACCCTTCTGCTGTGGGACTGCTGAGGGTTCAAGAACAACTGGTATCGACGGCCATGGCAACAGTGCACCATCAGCGGTTCCACACTGACTGAGACTCTGTGATTCCCATACAAAAGACGATTAGTGAACTGAAGATGCAGTGGGTGGTCAGCAAAGCTTGCTCACCCTTTATAGCCCTATATGACCAGTGCGTAAATCCAGTGGAGAGTGGAGACTGACAGAAGATTACCATGGCCTGAATGGAGTCACACCACC
>JAWMRA010000001.1:44767724-44938775 GCA_035584735.1 Pseudotriccus pelzelni | reverse complement strand
ATATGACCAGTGCGTAAATCCAGTGGAGAGTGGAGACTGACAGAAGATTACCATGGCCTGAATGGAGTCACACCACCCCTGAGTGCTGCTGTGCCAGACTTGCTGGATCTTCAGTATGAGCTGGAGTTGAAGGCAGCCAAGTGACATGTCACCACTGACATTGCCAATGCCTTCCTCTCCATTCCTTTGGCAGCAGAGTCCAGGCCACAGTGTGCTTTCACCTGGAGGGGTGTGCAGTACACCTGGAATTGACTGCCTTAGGGGTGGAAACGCAGCCCGCACCATTTACCACAGACTGATCCAGACTGCACTGGAAAAGGGCGAGGCTTCAGAACATCTACAGTACATTGATGACATCACTGTATGGTGGAACACAGCGGGAAAAGTTTTTGAGAAAGGAGATGAGATAATCCAGATTCTCCTGAAAACTGGTTTTGCCATTAAACAAAGTAAGGTCAAGGGACCTGCTCAGGAAATCCAGTTCCTACGAGTAAACTAGCAAGATGGAAGTCATGAGATTCCAACAGAGTTGATTAATAAAATAGCAGCTATGTTTAATAAAAACGGTTCTATGAATTTATTAGGATTCTGATGCACAGGAACTTCTTAATTGATTTTAAACCAATTTCATTACTTTTTATACTATTTACTTCATAAGGGTAGATTGAAACTTACAGTAGCAAGATTTCTTGTCCAATACTTCAACTGCCTTATAGTCAAAGATTTTTTTGAGTTCAAAATTATCAAGAAGAAGAAAGAGAACACAAGTTATCTCCCAGGTTTTCAGTTGGGAGGGTTATGAAAACCTTGAAAAGATCTTCAAACTTTTCAGCAACTGAGGTCTCACAAGCCATCTGTATTAATATAAAAACTGCAAACTAAAGAATACCATTTTCCAATTGCTGTTGCCACCCAGCAGCAGCGCGTCAGTGGAAACTTAGTTTTACAGTACAATAAAGCAGCAGCAAGTTAGCAATCAGACAAAAGGATAATTGCATTGTCTGCCTGCTTCTGCCCCACATAACTGAAGGAAAGTGCAAAATATCTAGATCTACGCAAGCAAAACTGCACAGTTTGTGAGCAGTGGCCAAAGCTGTGTGGAAGTGAACAGGGGGATGGTGAGTGGTGCCATAGTGCTCTCTGGTGGAGGAAGCGCACCGGGAGATCTACTAGGCAAAATGGATTCTGTGTTTACGTGAAGTGTTTTCATTGCAAAGATGTGAAAAAAGAGAGGAGAGGAGGGGAGAGGAGAGGAGGGGAGGGGAGGGGAGGGCAGGGGAGAAGAGGAGAGGATATATCAAAGATAAATTGAAGTTTAGGTCTACATCTGGCAGGACTTTAAAAACGCATTCTTTCTGAGCAAAGACTTCAAAGATCTGATCACTGCACTTGGAAGCTGCTCGGTACAGAATCAGAGCCTGAGACACAAGTATTTCTTCTTTTGTAACATCTGCTTTCTGTTCTTTGTTCTATTACATAAACGAATACAAAGCTATCAGCCACTCTGAACCTACGAGAAGGATTAACAGGTAACATATCACCTAACCAAAAAAAGGCCTTATTGCTACTGTTTTAAAAGTACACATGGTTTTCAACAAAATGTGGGAAGGTCTTAGTCTGTTAGTCAAAGATGATGTAAACTCCATTTACTCCAACTCATTTATTTGCAGGAACATCTCTCAAGGTTTGATTAAAGGGCACAACCTTTCCTTTATCAGTAGGAAATATTATACAGAGAAAAATGACTGGGTTAATATACAAATAAATAAGTGTTTTACCAGATATATGTGTACAGGTTCTTGGAATTTATTTTAGAGTGCTTCATAGCATTGGACCCTACAGGCAGAAAGTGAGACAGCTCAATAGTTCAAGATCTTTCCTTTAAATACTAAGCAGAGAAAAGAAGAATAAGCAGAATATTATTATATCCTTTGTCAGAGCGGATATTTCAGTATAAAGTCAGCAAAACACATAAGCACATGTTTAATTCTATTCAATTCTTAAAATATTTTTATATATTTTGCTGAATGGAAACAATATTAAGTACATTCCTATCATCTTCAGTGGATAAGGGGGTTTTGACTTGTTTACACTCAGAAAGGACTTGTGAGGCAAAAATAACACTTTGCCTGGGAGCAGCTCTTTCTAGACCTAGTATCCTAAACTCCTTAATTTGGAAGTTTTAGCCACCCAAGGCAACCTATGCAGTCTATGCAGAGTAATTAACTGGATTTAGTAAAATTCCTTTCAGGAAAAAGAAAAGTTTTACACTAAGCTACCTCAAAATCTATGCCGGAAGCATGGCAGGAAAATTATAGGGGAGGTGCTTAGGAGGGGGAGCATATCACAAAATGGCAACTGATGATTCTGTTGCCAGGGTGCCATTGTTTGGGTCAATATTTGCTGTACAAGTTAATGTTGGCTGAGCATTAACATGAAATAAATGCATCTTGCACTGATATCTGCCAATATGTAACAGAGAGTTCATACAAACATTTCTCCCTTGGTCTTTCATTAACTCTTTCAAGGACCTGTGTCCCTGAACAGAGAAGACTCAGGAAAATAGAAATTTGGGCATGTCTTCTTCACTTTCTTGGAATTGAGGAAGAAAACAATAAGCCAACACAAAGTAAAAATGTTATCCCTTTCTTTTAGTACAGTGAAAGCCCAGAGGAAGTTTGCTGGTGCAACAAAGCCCATGTGTACTTAGAGGACAAAATCTGACTTAGTGATTGTAACACAGCTGGAATAATTAAGATCCAGGTTAATTTTTTATAAGATTTTTAAAAATTATCTCTAAAGGTAAAGCATCTTTATGGAGTCAATGCAACATCATTGAAGAAGTGTGAACTTTGAGAAGCAAGAAAATAGTTTCAAAGTTCCAGTTATCTTTGTGATGTTATTTCTAAGTAGACATTCTGAGAAATTTCCTCCTTCTGTGGCCAGACAAATTTTATTGCCTGTATGTTCAGTGATACTGATGCCTTGGAGAACGAGGTCACGCACAGTCACTGCAAGACCAATCAGTCTGCCTTCACCTTTTAACTCCTAGATCCTTGCAAGACCCTTATCTACTTTCTTTCCCAGATTTCCAGTTGTTGAACATTAAAGATGACTATGTCATTGGAAATGGAAAAAAAAGGAACAAAAAAATATAACCGTTTATATCCTTAACATCACTACTTGTGTTCATCCAAAGAAATTTAGAAACTGGACTTTTCAATTTATGCAAACAAAATGAATGAAGAAGTTGTTTCCCAGATCTGAAGGAACTGCTGCTTGAAGGCCCATCTGTTACTCCTGAAAGATATATAACAGCTCTCCATTAAACTATATTGTCATTTAGATTCAAATAGATGTTTTTCATATCTTTTCAATGTCATAATTTTCTGTCTATTAAATAATGCACAGGTATTGGTTTTTTCTCTTTAATTATCAGTATTTTTGAAAGCTAAATGGGAATTATCTTTTTTTCCCTGAAAAAGTTGCCTTCCAGGCAGACAGATGAAATTCTATTGCAATGGTAATTCCTGTGCAATGACTCAGGTGCTGCAATGTAAATTACCTATTATTTTACTAATTTAATTCTGTAAATAAAGAAATTGTTCAAGGAATATCCTTGAGCAAATGAATGTGTGCACTTCTGCAAGTCATTTGCAGAAAAATTAGATGCAAAGTAAAAAACCTGTTTAATTTTCCCCTATATTACCACATGGTGGCCACATAACCCCAATGATGTGGGCTGCTGCTGCAGGAACACCAAGAAACCCTTGGTAATACCAGTACCTTTTTTCCATGCACCCCACACAAAAAGATTTAATCTACACTTATGTCTTCTGTGCAAGTCCTACAAACTCACTAACATCTCCTGAAAACTCGGATAATATAATTTCACAAATTATGCAGTCTGATTATTGGACTGGTAATCTAGACAGAAACTAGATATAATCAAAATACCAGAAGTACAATCATCAATGAATGAGAATTGAAAAAAATGTTGTAGAAATGCCCATATTCCATTTTTCAAGTTCATCTGAAAATGAACGAATTTTCTTCAGGAAACTACCATCTTTTAACAGTACTTACATTTCTCTTTTAATGAAGACAACACATAACGTTCATAAATATATTAACAATGCGTTCATTACCTCAGTTTCTCTATTAAAATTGGTTTACTTTAAGAAAAATACCATATTTGATCTGTGAAAATATTTCTACAGAAAACTAAGCTCAACTCTAATGCAGGGTTAGAGAGGGCAAACTTTTATCATTCCCACACTGTTTCCCTGGTTCAGTCCTCATTATAACATGGAATGTCCCCCTGGCAGCTGGGATTGGTATTCAGGTGAATTTCTGTGCCGTATTCCCGAAGTTTAGATTCAGGAATACGCCTTTTCAAGGCAATAGATTTTTAGTACTAACATTCCATTGGATTCTGTTAGGACATGAACCTGGACCAAAATAACATGACATATGGTAGACAAAATGAGATAAAAGCCTCAAGACCCTTGGAGGGGCTCCAGTGGGGCAGTTCTGAGGGTGGTACCAGGGCAAAAGGGGTTTTAGGGTTGGTTGTCCCCATTAGATATGATAATTATTAGAAGATACAAAAGTGTAAGCATTCTGTATGTGGACCTTTGTACTCCATGAGCCTGAAGGCCTTCATTAAAAAGGCTGCCCTCTATCTTACCTGTACTAACATTGCCTGGAGAGTTTTTTCTCCCAATTTTTAGGCAACAGGGTACTCCAAACACTTCCCACATGAATGGGCCCAAAAGGGTTTGATGCACATCACCTGCTGCCCTGGGTTGCCTGAGAAATGCTCGAGCACCTGACCTCAATGAGTTGTCAAAACACATGTCAAAATTCATAAAGGATTACATATACAGGCCAAATAAATAGAAAATCGGGGGAAGCCCACCTGTCAGACTTTTGACTAGAACTAACTGGAGATTGTTTTTATTTTCCCCAGGGATTGTTTGGCATTCTTGGGGAAAAAATAAAAGCCTGAACACTTTCCAGTGAACACACCAAATACATTGCCAGGGAACCTTGTAAGAATTTTGACTACAATGCCACATACATCAACCATCAGCTGTGAGCAGGGTGTCCTGCAAAGCAGGGCTCTAGCTGAGGGAAAACAGCTTGCTAGTAGTCATCCTCTCTGCATTGTGAAAGGTGTCCTTTGGTCAGGAGCCTGTCCCTTAAACTATGTGGAGACTTAAGGCACAGTAGCATGATCTCCAAAACAAAATTTTATATTTTTTGCACAAAACTCGGAATCTTTTCAGGTTTAGACCTTTTCCTTTTTGGGTTTAATTAAGTAATGAAATTTTCAATGGAAAGCGAATACTTTTCTCAAAGTACTTTATGTCTCAGTTTTTTTATTGGAAATAAATTGCAAATGGCAGGGTTTGATCTACTCTCAAAGTCTGAGTCATCATCTGATAAAATTGGAAAATGTGCCATTTTAAAGTGACCTTATCTAAACTTATTAAAACCCTTTAGCCTGCAACACTGTATGCCATAAAAACACCTGTAGAAATAACTTTCATAAGGGCTGTCCAATTTTGTCTTAACTTGGACAACCTGTTGAGATGATCCTGCTTTTACAGAGATGCCTCTTACAGATTCCCAAATCAAGCCATACATATCCAAACCAGTGCATACCCTGAACTTCACAGTTCACAGAATGATAGAATGATAGAATCATTAAGGTTGGGAAAGATGTCCAAGATCATTGAGTCCAACCTTTGACCAATCACCACCTTGTCAATTGAACCATAGCACTAAATGCTATGTCCAGTTATTTCTTGAACACTTCCAGGGATGGTGATTCCACCATCTCCTTGGGCAGTCTATTCCAATGCTTAGCCACTCTTTCAGTGAAAAAAATTCTTCCTGGTGTCCAATTTCAACTCCCACTGGCACAGCATGAGGTTATGCCCTCTCATCCCATCTCTAGTTGCCTGGGAGAAGAGGCTGATCCCCATCTTGCTACAAACTCCTTTCAGGTAGTTATAGAGAGCAGTAAGGTTCCCTCTGAGCCTCCTTTTCTCCAGGCTAAACATCCCCAGTTCTTTCAACTGTTCCTCATGTGACTTACTCTACTCTCTTCAACAGCTCTGTTGCCCTTCTCTGGACATGCTCCAGCACCTCAATGTCTTTATAATAGTGAGGGGCCGAAAACTGAACACAGGATTTGAGGTGCAGCCTTACCAGGGCAAGTACAGGGGGACAATCACTGCCCTGGTCCTGCTGGCCACACTATTGCTGATACAGGCCAGGATGCCACTTGTATTCTTGGCCCCCTGGGCACACTGATGGCTCATGTTAAGGCATAGTCGACTAACACCCCCAGGTCCTTTTCTGCTGGGCAGCTTTCCAGCCACTCTTTCCCCAGCCTGTAGTGCTACATGGGGTTGTTTTGACCCAAGTACAGGACCCAACACTTGGCCTTGTTGAAGCTCATACAATTGGCCTCAGCCCATCAACCCAATAAGTCCAGATCTCTCTGCAGAGCCTTTCTGCCCTCCAACCAACTCAGTGCTCCTGCCCAACTCAGTGTTGCAACCCACCTGCAAATTGGCTGAGAAGGCACTCGATCCCCTTGTCCAGATCAACATTAGAGATATGAAAGAGGGCTGGCCCAAATACTGAGCCCTGGGGGATCCCACTGGTGACTGGCCTTCCGCTAGATGTAACTTCATTCACCACCACTCTCTGGGTCCAGCCGTCTGGCCAGTTTTTAACCCAGTGAAGAGCCATGGGCTGCAAGCTTTTCCAGCAGTGTGCTATGGGAGATGGTGTCAAAGGCTTTACTAAAGTCCAGGTAGATTACAATACATTTACAGCCTTTCCCTCATCCACTGAGGGACTTTTATGATCAGGTAGGTCACCTGATCATAAAAGGAGATAAGGGTGGTCAAGCAGGACCTGCCTTTTTCAAATCCATGCTGGCTGGGCCCAATCCTCTGGTTGTCCTGTATGTGCTGTGTGATGGCACTGAAGATGATCTGTTTCATAATCTTCCCTAGTACCGAGAAATTTGTGGGTGCATGATGTGGACTTGACAAGCCAAGTCTTCTCCAAGGCAAAGTCTTATCCCCACTGACCCACAACACATTGCATGGTACAAGACTGCTGACAAGGACCTTCCCACTGCCATTTTGTGCTACAGTTCCCCCCAGGTGATTGCAGTTTTTGGAGGAATATACAATCAACACTGACATGGTAAAGTCTCCTTCCTCATGGCAATGAGGACAAATTCCTGACTAGGTTAAAGTGGAATGTGGGATCAGCCCAGGTCCCTAAGCGGCTGAGCTAACCAAAATTTAAGGACCTAGAGAACCAGCTCATAGGGACACACTAAATTCTCTGAATATATTTTTCTGTGGAGAAGCCTAGATCTAAAGTACTGTATTTAAAAACCTGTGGGTAGCTCCCCAGGGAAAAGACATCATGCACAGAACAAATTCCCTGATGGATGTAATTATTCAGCCAAGAGAATGAAGACAGGGAGAATGCAGTTAGTATGGGGACACTGGGGACAATTTCTGCCATGTCACAGAGTCAAATCCATGATGCCACACAACATCATTGAGGAACTATCACCCCACAGCTTCCCACACCTATTCCCCAGGATTTTTGCACGAGGTCATAAAGTCATGGGATTTAGAGCAATGAGAAATTCAAGTTCTTTCTGAAATGCCTTTGTAATAGTGAACATTGTCTCAGAAAACTGAAAGCATGTCTTGCATATTCCTAAGAAAATGCCTTCATTGAGAGGAGATGCATTTCAGGGAAATACCATTATTGTTGCCCCTTTGTGTGTTCTGTAAATCTTCAAAGTGGTTGTGACTATAATTCATCTGGGCTGTGGGCAGAAGGAGACATTTATTCCAAGAGGGGGACAGAGTACATGTGTGTGTGGTCCAAGGGAAAGCAGCTTTAATCATGTGCTGAGAGTAATAGGCATTGTACTGTGACTAAATTTACTGTGCTTTCTGGCAGACTCTTTCTGCAGGGAGAAGTGGTGCATTTAAAGCTCTAATCTTTGTTTTGTCTGTAGATTTTCACTCTTTCTGTACTAACTTGATACTAAGGGTCTGATCTTCACAAAATGGGGCCCAAAGTCAGCATCTACTTTTGCAAACTCAAGTACCTAGCACATGTGCATCTCAGTGCAAATCAGAAGTGACTCACAAAGAGCTCTGGACACGTGGCTCTGCATAGTCCCTTTTTGCTTTCGTGTATGCTAAAGATTTTACACAACTGTAGTTACGTTTCTGAGAATAAGATGCTGGCTGTTAGTTCAGAGATACATTTTATTCTCGTATCATTGCCAAAGGCAACTGAAGTATTGAAATACAAGCACGGTGCCAACTGTGTGGTTGAATTGAAGTCACCAGCTCAGCTTTTTTGCAGATTTAATTGGCAAGACTGCAGTCTTTTCAGATCTTTTCAGATTTGGTCATCCTCTTTGTATAAAATTAAGGGAATTAAGGCCAAATCCAAGCATAAAATAACACATAAGACCCTCATTGTCCTTGTGAAATGGACAAACACGACATGTTTTCCTTCGGTTTGATTTACACCAGCAGCATTTGGAAGCACAGTCATTGTTTAGCCAAACCTGCCAAATGTTTTCTGTTTAATTACACAATGCAACCACAGAGTCTCCTAGGAAAATATTTCTTGTTTATTTATTTACTTAAGTTAATGAGATACTACCAAATGACTAGACATAATTCTTAGGATAAAAAAATACTGAAGAAGCAGCATTTATAAACAGTGTAAGAAAAAAACCACTTGTATGGTTTCTCTGTTTTGTTTTGTTTAGATTTATCTGAGAACAGGAAAGAAGGAAGCTCAAAAACAGGACTGAGACTTTTTGATTTATTCACCATAAGCACAAAAATCTACAGAAGAATAGGAATATAACAATGTAGTGTGTCATTTTATGTTGTGGAGAGCAAGGGGGGTGTTACACACTTCCTCAGTCTTTCTTCTCTCCATCTGTCCTGCCCTGCTCACTGTCTGTCACAGCCAGTCCATCCTGTCAATCTGGAGTTTGGCTTTACTTAGTTCCAAAGAGAAGGTGCCTCATTGTCACGAGATGTAACTAGAGTGAGTAGCTCAGATTCTTTCAAAGGTAGATTGTACTTCTATGAATAAAAATATCATCTAAAGTTGCATTATCTTGAGTCAAAAGTAAATCCTTTAGGGCATAAACTGATCACCAGCAGGCTTGACAAAGGAATGTCTTCAGGCAGTGTATTATTGCTAGTGATGAGTGATAAGTTATGTTCTTTTCTATACAGAAGTACTGACTTGCAGTCAAAATGATCTTATAATTTATTAGAACACAACAAGGAAGAAAAAACTGCAGTGTCTTTCCAAGAAAGACAGGCTCTTGTATACAAAGCATCCACTCAGCGTGGACAAGGCAGTGGGCACACTGCTGGAGTCACTTTTCAGACAGCAGACAGTTTTCAGATTTAAAGAAACATTGAACAGTAACCTTAAATTAATCACTAATGAAAGCAAACCTGCTGATAGGAAAAATGAACTCTTTCCTCCTTCAGAAATGTTCCCTTCAAACTCCCTAGCTCGTACCCTCTGAAGGTATGGGGTGTGTTTCCTTTTGCTTTCCACTGCTTTTCTGGTAAGAAAAGCAGCTTAACTCTACTAATTCCTTCCCTCGCACTTTGTTTTTCAGAGGTCTTGAGGATTTTCAGGTGAGCAGTTCTGCTCCTCACCATCACATTGGCTCTTGTCAAACAAACGTGTTCTCAGGGGACTGAGGGTGCTTGTCTCCTCTTGAAGCTCCTGGCAAGAAAAAAATGGACTCAGCCCTTGGCAACTGGAGACTACTGAGTGCCCACACTCACTCTGGGACAGTTGGGTAAAAAAGGGAAAACTGGTATTTTCAAAGCAAAAAAAATGGGCTGCAATACACTGTAGCACGGCTACTATCCCAGAGTCATAGGCTACTGGACATCACCAGGGAGAGGGTAGTTAGTCTTCAGTGATTGGAGTGATGCACTGGTGGAGGTAGTGGTGGTGTGGAGAGACCTTGTGCCCTCAGCACCCAGGAACTCTCCCCACTCGTAATGGTGAGAGTACACATAGGTGTGTCCTCCAACAGCAAAGAGCGGATAAAGTCCCCACTGTGATCAGAGAATTGAGGGTTGGCAGAGGAGTTTTTGAGGGCATCCCAAGACAGCAACATGTGTGGGGTATGCTCAAAGCCTGCAGGGAGAGCTCACCAAGCCCCCAAAACATAGACTCATGTGTTCAAATTTCCCCAATTCCTCTCCTTCGTGTGCAATTTCCTGAAAATGGGTGTATCATCCAAAGTGTTTTTAAATAGCTTATATATCCCTCATCGTTATTTTAATTTTAAAATGTTCTGCAGAACTAATTATTTTTAATGTGGTTTAAAAAAAAAAAAAAGGTGTGGTAGAATAATATTTTTAACTCTAGCAATTTAAATTCAGAACTGTTATAAAATTACCCACTGTCTTTTGAATTGCAGTTCAGAAAGAGATATTTCCTTTTATGACACTCACTCCCTTCTTTATATAATATTTAACCCATGGTGCTGTAAAGGTTATATGAGCTGCATACTTTGGAAGGCTGATTCCTCACCCCACTGTTATGACACACAAATAAGTGACCAAGTAAGTAAGTAAAACTAAATAAATGAAGCTGCAGAAACACAAGCCAAAGTGAAGTATTGCTCATTCTTAATCCTGACTCTCTTGGGGCACTTTTTTGTGAGAATCCTGAAGTAGCTGAAGATCCCCTCAAAGAAAAGCTAGTCATAGAAAACTTATCCCCGGCGCTCATGTGATCAGGTAATGTACTCGATTCACACAAACAGGTAATCCACAGGGCCGCACTCCAGACAGTTAAGTGGCTGTAACGTAAACTCCTATTGCAGAGGGCTGGAAAGCAGATAAAAGCTTCATTTGTCTTCTGAACCCTCAACGAAAATCTGCCCATTATACAATGCAGACCTGTATGAAGGCTCCTGGTGCCTTTTTGATGTGGGGGTCGCTGTGCTTTCAGTGAGGAGTCAATGACTGGCACACTGCTGGCTTAACTCACCCACTCCCCATGTCAGGATCAGACCGTGGGCAGGGGCTTTGCTCCATTGCTGGGTGTCAGCCAGGCCAAAGGCATCACCATGGGAGGACACATCCCTTGGTTCACAGATAGGGAGGGCAACAAAGGTTTGCTTATGGCTGCTGTGAAAAATAGTTTTTTTGTGTAAGATTATTTATCATGCACTCATGTCATCATTCCTGGGTTTCTGGTGACAGTTGTGGCATGGACAACGTACAGAGTCTTTTATCTGTGAATGTTAACATTTCTTTGAAGACTAAGCATGAAATATATCACAACAAGTTTACTGATAGAAGAGCTGGAATGACTTCATAAGAGGAGAGGATCACAGAAACAGACACATAACTGTTTGTGACCTCTGTTTAGAAAATAAAGCAATGTTCAAAAGCACAAAACTAAACAAATTTTGCATTTGTTTCAGAGTTCTGAAGCTGGGATACAATCCTCCCCTCAGAGAAGCCAGCAGGAATCTTCCCATTGCCTTCAATAAGCTTTTCATCCAGCCTCCACTTGGTTTGAAGTTGTTTGTGATTAAACTTCTTTCCTTCTTTCCTGACAATGCAGACAGGTTTCGATGAAGCTTACATGCAATACATGGCCCTATTGACTCTTGAGCTCCTAGGAGGGATGCAGGTACCCAGAGCCACTTCTCTGGGAGCAGGGACAGCTGTCCTTCCTCACAGGACATTGCAAAGTGGTAGGATACTGTCAGCCTCTGCATCTACTATGCCTTCCTGCGGCTTCTCATGCTCTCATGTTTCAGGGGAAATTTTATTTCAAAGCTTGAATTTTTGCAAGTCTTGTTGATATTTTCTCTTTTCTTTGAATGCCAGCTGTTCTAGGATTAAGTAAGTAAACCATCAGACTAGAACACCCCACCACCAGTCTTGAACTGAGGATTTTGGGTGTATCTTTTAAGTGGTGTGCCATAAACCAATTTGTGAGTAACAAATGCCCATGTTGTCCAGCTGAACTGAATATGGCGGTGTGATGTTAATATCTAAATACTAATGATGAAAAAAAATATTTCCTTTCCACCAGGGGCATTTGTTAAAGTTTGAGGCAATTTGTTCTGCTGCTGCTGCCATTAAAATATCGAAAATATGTTTCTAAATAAAGTTAATTCATTACTTTGCAATTCTGAGCTTCTGGAAGCAAATACCCATGTGGACTGCATGTCAGTGAGATACACCACACCAGTTCTGCAGTCCTCAAACCCGCCATAATCTTTTGTTTGTTGGTAGGGGCAGCCCACCCAGCAAAAAAAGGCATGCAAATGATTTTAGCAGACGAGTATTGTGTTCACCAAGATTTCTAGTATTAAACTATCCAGAAAGATTTAGACAAATTTTTCCCCATGGTAAAATGCATATGTTAGTTTAAAGACAAAGAGAAATGAAATGTGTTATTTATAGCCTGAAATATCCTTAATATTACACACATGTGTATTTCACTTAATCGTTGTTTTGATAAATGCCCACACTGCTAAACACCTAATGTACTACAGGATGTGGTTCCCACTTAAATTAGCAGATGCTATGGTTTCTGATTGTTAATGATGGACCTGTTTGCCAATAAAAACAACTGATGGATCAGCATGTGTGAGCTACTGAACCTCAGCAAAAGCCCAACTAATAAGAGAGAAAAATGCTTCAGGTCACAGTCAGCAGATGGGAAATGGCCAGATGTCTGTCTAGGGCAGGGAAAGTGCGGCATGTATTTAAATATATATCTGTGTTTTTATATGGCAGCAACTACTGGGAAGTTCAAATACTTGGACTAACCAAAGCAATAGTTTTGAAGTTTACTTTTGCAGTTGAGGGACAAAAATAAACTAAAAGGACAGACACATCTCTAAACCTGAAACTTCAGCTATCAGAAGGCACTGAAATGCTTATTACATGCAATTTGGAACTCAAGAAGTAAACTCAGGATTTTGCAAGCAGATGAAAGCTGTTTTAGGTGATTTTGGCAATATAAGATGCCATCCGTGAGCAACTGAAAATGAAAGTGCATTTTAATTTTCTCTTATATCATTAAACAAGGCATGCTATAAAATGCAACATCTAAACAACATATTTTGCAAAACTGTGAAACACGTCAACGAATGGAGAATATTAGCTAAAAAAAAAGATTAAATCATGTAATCTTTAGTAAAGAATCAGGTTATATGTTTACATATTAAAAGCTAAGCTTACTAATTTCCTAAACATGCAGGCAGTAAATGTATGATTGGAAATGTGATGATTCTTTTTAAATCATATACTACTGTAAATTGCATGTTATCTGTCTCTGAGTAAAATAAATAAATCCTGCTTATTTTTCACTGAAAAGCCTTGTGCTTCTGCACAGATAAATAACCTGGTAACATCGCCTCTGAGAGAATTACTCATCAGCTAAAAGATATGTAGGTGCTTAAGTGCCTGACTGGACTGAGGTCTATGAGGCAAAATTAATTATAAGTAGAAATGCATTTTGTTCATGAATTGAAGCAATGTGAGATTTTCATTTAACTCCTCTATAAATGGAATTTCCCTGTATGCAGTTCAAAGCAAGAATATTTTTCCACAAGGATCTGATCCAGACCTCACCATAGTCAACGACCATCTTTCCACTTGCTTTGGTGGGTTCTGGATTGGTCTCGAGACAGCTGCAAGCTGGGTATGTCTGCCTGCCAGCATCAGCCCTGTGCTTCCTCCTAGGTCAGGATGTCCTCAGCTGGAGTGCTTCTCAGTTATGTTGAGGCCTATAGCACTCAAAAAGGAAGTTGCCATGGAGAAAATAGTAGTGTTTTGCTTTTTGATGTCAACACTCAGCAGAAAATACAGGAATTTTCCTTTGGAGCAGCTCCTCTAACCACTGAGGACATTTGGGTGTGTAAAGACCCTAGCAAGGGCAAGATGCAGCAGGGGACAAATGGTGGCATTTTTGACAAAACCTGGATTTCTGCTGTTGTGCCTGGACAATGGGTTCAAATGCGTCATAGCAGTGGTAAGAAAATGTCAGTGGGAAGTAGTGGCAATTCTAGAGCGCAAGGAAAAGGAGGAAAATGGGAGATACCTGGCTGCAAATATCTTCCTTGGCTGGCAAAAACAACATTGGATGCAGCACGAACACACGCTCAGTGTGGGAAGATTGTTGTCAGACAAACATCCACTTCTGCGGGTTTTCTCCTGCCTTCACACCCTCTTTAACAATGTAATATCCTTTTTAATCAGAATCCACAGCTAAGACATCTCATCTGTAGGACAGGAGTCTGTATTCTGACTCTCAAAAAATTTCAAAAAACCCCACCCCATGAATCCTGTAGTGTCTGTCACAGTGTGTGTGCTTTGTGTCATGCGCAACATTCTGGCTAAAACATGCAGCTCACCCATTAAAGTGTCGGAAAGAAAGGTAGAGGTTGTTCTAGCACAAGAGAGCTCCTGTTCGATGGTTTGACTGAACAACAATAGAAATCTGCACCTGCACAAGTTTCTGCCAAAACTGATCTCACACAACTGTTGATCTTGATTAAATTCATTAGGCTGGGAGAGATGGATTTCTATACAACTTATTATGCATGTTTTATGGGTTATGCTCTTGGGTGGAATATAAGGTGGTTTTTGTTCAGGAGACAGTAGGAAAATCATGCTGAGACCCAGGCCTGCTTTAGAATTCAACATATTCAGCAAAAAACTTTGGCCAGGACGTATTTTGGACTTCAGTAAAATTCTATTATAGGAGTTTCCGTAAGTTTAAAGGAGCTGTCTGAGAGTTTGTATATATTATAAATCCTATTCTGTACAGATTTTGCCTGCAGTAGCAAAGCAGCAACATTTTTCAACGATTCTGGCTTAAGTTATAAAGCTCTATCCTGGAGCGATGAAATTAGAAAAATATTTTACAAAATCAGAGCACAGGTCACATATTTGCAATATCTTTCTTTAGCGTTAGCCCTCTTTGAAAGAAGTTTTATGTCACAGCTGCACAGCACACATTGAGTGGTTTCATCCAAAATATGGAAAATAAATCACAGGTTTGTCTACACATTTGATAACATAAGGAAAACCAACAGGCTTTCCTCTCTGATACTTATTCCTCCCTTCTGCTTATGCTGTGGAGATATGTCTTTGTGTATGGATATACAGACATACAGAAACATACAGATCTAATTTCTGCCTTTTCTCTTTCCTTTGATTTACTGTTGTGCAAACAAAAGGCTTGAGAACTGATTATAATCTTACTAAGTTAATCAGGCTGTTTATGTCAGTAATTAATCAATGTTGCCTGTAAAGCCTCACAATGTGCCCCAAGGTACATAATTTACCCTTGTCTTTCACTTTGCATCATCATTTGCATTATTACAAAGACAGTGCAGACACATGTGCTGCCGTATTCTTTATGCACCCTTCACTCATTTTCCACAGAGGTATATGATAAGGGAAATCTGTCTCAGTAAAAACATGAAACTGAAACAATATAGCAGCATAAGGAATTTGGCATTGTCTGCGGTAGAATGGGAGAGTGGCTTTGCCCATGTCCTGGTGAGCAGAATCCCCATCCCACCAAGCTCCTCTGCCAGAGAAGAGCATCAGGCAGTGCTCCTGTCAGCATGATCTCCCCTCTTTATCCCTGTGGCTCATACAGCTGTGTACTGAGAGACATAACAGTCTACAGTGGCACATCTTTTGGGGAGCCCTGCCGTGTGTCAACTATGTTGAAGTGCATCTGTAGAAAAACAGAACAGCTCTCCAGGGCTGATGTTCTGGCGCTGAGATCCACAGACATGTTTTGTAAATGTGTGTGCCTAAGTGTGCCAATGTTTGTGTACACACTGGTGTAGGCTTACAGACCTAGAAACAAGATGTCACAACAGCGGATTAACAGAGTACATTGCTGAATATATAACTTAGAGCTGCTGACCTCAGGGCAAACTGTTTATAAAGAAATTATTTTAATATAAGGCAACCCTCTCTGAGGCAGAACATGGGTATTGTCTGAGGACAAGCAATGATATTATTCAACACTCCATACCAAGACAGTACTCTCCGTATTATAACAATGTCTTTTAAAACTGGATTAATATGTCCATTCAAACTCAAATCTGGACAGAGTAGGTCAAGTGGGAAGGAATAATATCTGTAGTGAACCTATATTTCTTTAAATGATGGGACATCAGTATTAGCCTACACAGGGTTACAGGGTTCTTAGGTTTTGCAAAATCTGAGAAATTCGTAAATATATGTTTTAAAAAAACTGTATCCTGCTAATGTTTTTTGTATGAGATTCGGGAAGAGAGAACAAAATTAAAACACTATTTGCAAGACAAAGTGTGAATTATTAAACAGCTTCTTAAACTCTGCTTTGCTATGGACTTTTCTAAGGCAGGATCTGAAGTAATTTCCTACCTGAATAATTGTACATACAGATGAAAATTTCTTTGCTACATTCTGTTATTCCTAGGTAAATGTGGGATGACTGACCCTGAGATGGGGCTTATATCTCCTCACTCTATACAGAAAGGGTTATACAACTGTTCCATGCAAGGTGCTTAACTTTCAGACAGCAAAAGTGATGTGAGATAATTCCTAAATTGTTACACAGTGAATTACTTTGCCTGGGCTGTACCTGATCAAGCATTCAGGAAAGGCTTCATCCCAAATCTTAATGTACTTGCTGGGAAATGTGAAGAGGTTGTGGACAAGAGAAATGACAGCATTATTTTGAGATCTTTCCAGCTAGATGAGGAGGACCCTCCCCTGGAGACATCTGACCTGAGAAGAGACCCACAGGACTGAGCACAACACCCTTGGTCAGAGGAATCAGAGGCAGCTCAGAGCAGCCCATGAAAACATCCTCGCATTTTACTCAGAGACAAAACTTCCACTGACTCCGGTGGTGCAGTTTTATGCATTTGCAAGAGATCATCCAGCAGTGACAGCCACACTGTGCTTATGATGGGGGTACAGAAAATCAACATATTCTCAAGGCAATTTCCATATTCTTAGCATATGGCCCATGCACTGAGCCCTTATTTGGGTCAATGAGAGTTTCTCATGCAGAACAAGCACAGAAAACACGCACAGTCTGTGCTTGAGAGGGGGCACATGCCTGCAAAAGCTAAATATTTTAACGGGAGGAACACACTTGAACAAAGGAGCTAACTGCATAAGCCTAAGCAAATTTCATTGAGAGCATTAATTTACACAAGCTGTATGATTGTGTTCTCATGAAATGTGCCATGCATAATTACTAACGATGTTAATAAACAGCCAGCAAATCAGAACAGCTGGTTATGATGATATCCAGCTTTTCTAAGAAAAGACAGGCTTTAACCTCACCACCATTAATGCTGTGAAACATACTCTGGCCAGTGCATGTGATGGGATATCCTAAATAGATGAATATCTATTGCACTCCCTGTCCTGGATAGTGCAAAAAGGCCTCAGGTTGGCATTTTCTTTGATGTGGACCTTCCAACATAATTGCTTCTAGTTGAAAAAATAAAACCCAAAGCAAATCCCTATAAATGATGCACAGGCAGGAAGGGTTTATGTTTTCCTTTGAAGTCATGTGAGATGTTCAGATACAGAGATTGATGCTGCTTGAGAATGTGGCCAGTATGTAGCTGCAGTCAGTTTTCACCACTTCTTTGATAAGAGTGATCTGTTGAGCCAATATTAAAACCACAGTTGGGCACACAGAAGCTATTCTTTTTTCTATACATGATATCAAAATGTTTTCATGCCTTATTTAGCTAAAAGCCATCTCTTTTCCATTCACCTTTTGCCAGTTCCAGCTAACAGTTTTGGAACTCAGTCCAGCAAAATGTTTGTATTGCAAAGATCAGCATACCCACTATCTGCATTCCTTGTTTTATTAATTACTGATGTATTTTTTTTGAATTTCTGCCCATCCAATGACATTTCTGCAGAGTTCTCTGTGTCCATGCTTAGCACACTAATGAAGTGAGGCTGCTCATGTGCTGCTCAGGAAGTTGTACTTGTCAATGTATATTATGTGTCAGAAACCTGCTAGTTTGGAGCAGAACCAAAACTGGGGATAACGTATTTTTATGGCTGGCTGGCAGCTTGGCACCTGGCAGGGACTTAAATTTCCTCAGCAAATAAGCACAGACATTAAATTCAGGGGCTAACATTCACATAAGTATCACACAGAGCTCTCCCTCTGACAGGTTGTCTTTCCCAATAGCTGCATTCCATGCTCAGCCCACAAATCCAGAAGCTTACACTTCCCTTAATGGTGGTATGCTGTTAATTTCCTCTACACATAAAAATAGGTCTGATGAATTCTCTGATAAGTGTTTATTCCTCTCTACTGGTTAATACAGAAACATTAGCTCTGATACAGATGCCCATGTCATACAAGAAAACCCCCATCTCCTTAGACCAACAGAAAATTACATTTACATGGCAAAACACACCCAACAGGACAATTTATTGTGTCCATGGCGGATCCAGGTGAGAGACTGACCTGCTCCAGCCAGCTACGCATGTGGTGTTGGATGTCCCAAAGGCAGGAGAAAGCTCTACCCATGGTGCACTGTCCACCCTGGCAAGCTCTCCCTGCTGTCCTCTATTACTATTCAGTCCTGAGGAAATACCACTAAGGACACCAGAAGGAAGTCCACAAAACCTTATCTTCCTAATTGTTCCATGCTGTAGCCTTTCTTTAAGGTGTTGTCTATTCTATGAAGTGCTTGACTGCCCAGCGTGCCTCTCCTCTGGGGAGAGTGCCCACTGCTCCAGACTCCTTGCAGACACTTTGCCTCACCCTCTTCCTTTCACTGACATTACCTTCAGCAGAGGCTTTGTCATGGTCATGACAGAGCTGACGATTTTGGTGGCAGCTGCCACTCCAAGGCACGGAAAGCCGCAGTCCCATCACGCATGCCATCTGCTGTCCCACACCACCATCAGTAGTCCTGGCCCCAGGACAATGGCCCATGGCAACAGCTGCCCCACAGCTGGCCTTTGAGGAGTACTGATATCATCTGGAATAAAACCCAGTCCCCAAATCTCAGGTATGACAGATTGCAGCAATTAACCGTGAAAGTATCCAGCCTCCTTTGTCACTGACAGCCACAGCATCAGGTTTGGAGTAAACAGCAGGCTCCTTTGATAAAAGTCCCTTCCAAATGTCAGCCTGTCACTTCCTGGTGGGAGATGAACTAAAGGCATTTGAAGGGATGGAAAGTGGCAGCAGGCACATTGCATACTTCAGGAAGCTTATTGTAAGATGCTGATTTTATAGTGTAGCGTTTTATTGTTTGCATTTATATATACATCCTGAAAGGCAAACTTTTGCACAGTAGCATTTGACTTTAAAAGCACAATTTTCTCTTTTCCTGTAGCAGTTCAGCTTGTACTCAATGATCCGCTGAAAAAGCCACAGGAACAGTTCTTACTTGAAATAGAACTTCACAATTTTCTCTGGATGATAATCAGAATTATGAGTCCCTTTGACTTAGAGTTAGATAGGCTAAGTGACAAATACAAACATAGGTCTGTCTTTTCCACTGATTGGTTAGTGTTTTTCCTTTCTGTTCTCTAGTTTTTTCAGTACTCAGGCTATGAATATTTTAAATCTGCTCTTCAATATATCGCAGCATTCCAGCACTGCAGATGCAGTCACTTGTAAACAGTTAATCAAATGTAAAATCCTGATTTCATATAAATCTTTTCTGCAAAAATAAAACATATTTTGTAGGTTCTGTTTTGTCTCACTTTTTCATTTTTAATGGCTCCAAAATATTTTCTAATGTCAGAGACTGCATTACATTTTTCATTTTAAAATCTGGAGAGAAACTATGAAAAATAGAATACATTTGTGACCATCTTCCCACCTGCAATACGGCTTAAAACTTTCCAAATGTTGAAAAACAAGACAGGCAGTGTCTTTTTTTCTTCTTAAACCTGTGCTGACTGCTGAGAATTTTATCAAGGATGGATGTGAAGAATGATTAGACTGAAAAGTTTCATGGTTTCCACCCATGGACTGCAAAGAAATAAAGTAAAGGGGCTCATTATTTCTCTTCCTAGATCCATCACAGTGATTACTGTACTCTGAAAATTGGACAGCCATGCCAAGTTATGAAGTTCCCTTTTTTTTAACCCCTCTCCATATTATGTGACTTTATGTCATGCCAAAACAGGACTAAACAGAACTAATACAAATAAATTGTTCATTATAAAGACAATGAGATAAAATTTTATTGTGGTATCTGTAATTAATTTTTTTATTTTACAAAGCAGTGTGCAGACAGAACATCAAATGACACAGAAATCAATGTGGAACTCCAGGATGAAGTCAGAACAAAATATTAAATGGAAGTAATTTTATTTGAAAGCAAAAAACACAAAATGAAGCACGGAACTTGGAATAAAAAGACACTTTGGAAAGAAATAAACCCCAGGATTTGATCTGGATCCAATAGTGACAAGTTCTAGTGGAACTAGAATAATTTTATGCTTTTCTTGAAATTGACAAGTTCAAATTATTAGTTTAAAAAATGTCAGTGTTTTGTGGCCATTCCATTGCTGTGCCCTTATCTCCACATGCGGAAGCACACCCACCTTCACTACTATGGGTGTGCTTTCCTACTTCACCTCCCATGGGGCAGGCTTTCCTGCACTATCTTAAAGTAAATATTAGTTAAGTTTACGAGGCTGTTTATTTTATGGTAACTCGTGAATGATTAGTCAATGAAAAATCACTGCCTAGAGAACAGACGACTGTTGAAAGAGTTGAAAAACTGTGTCCAGGAAAGTCTAATACTTGTAGAAGTCAAGAGAGTAACGATCAAAACCCGGTATCCTGCATAGTCTTGCAATATTCCCCATGTCCTGCCTCCCAGACACCCTGCTCTGCTTTTATGGAGGCACATGAACACACAGATGTTTCTTGCTGAGATGTGGATTCCAGTATTTTCTGCCTTGCATTAGATAAATCTAGAAATCCTAATCTTCCCTGTCTTCTCCGGTAAGACTATGCTACTTAAAACACTATCTCCATACATTAAGTTCTCTCATAAATCTAGTGCCAGAAATAGCTGCAGAAACTTCATGTATCATAATCTGAATAAATAAAGTTAGCTCTAAATTTGAAAAATTACTTAGAATGGACTTTCTGACATTATATTAAAAATGCAGAGCTACTTTTTAAAAAAATATGAAGTCACAGAAGACCAGTATGTAAATGTGCTTCAGTTTTAAAATACATTTTAAAAGAATATCATGCTTCAAGAGCTAGAATAGAGCCAGGTGAACACAGATCAGAAATAGCCCTGCTGAAACTTCTGTACTTAGCAAGTTAGAAGTTTGCAGCTACTGGACAATAATTTGACAGTTACTGTTGCTGTCATAAGATATTTGAAAAGCAAGACTTGAAAAAGATGGTAAGTCAGCTCCAGTTTCTACTTACAATCATTATGCCACTCCTCATTTTGAGTCAATTTCACTACATGCTTTACACACTAATTAGAGACTTGTCCCTAAGTAGTGTTTCCAAATGAAGGTAACCGTGCCATAGATATAGATACGAAGGAACACAGCAGGTAAGACTAAGATTTACAAACACAGGTACTAGAGCAGTACCATGGTACAAATTTCTTTTCTTTCATTTTTGTAACTGAGAGGAAAAGTCTAGTCCGCTCATTTGTCTGATACTTCGTTTTATGCCAATCAAGGCTATTTGTATTCTGAGTAAGGGGTTTAATGCTTTAAATATTTTTTGCAAGATAAATTCATCTGTCTTCAGCACTAAGAACCTCTTCTCTCACAAAGGCAATGGATATTGGTTGTGTGTACCTCGAAGGAGCGCAGATACATGGTGTGAAGTTTATCTCCAGGGAGAGTGAAACAAGAAAGGCCATGGCTGGTGGTGGGCTCATGGCATAGCAGAGGGCTAACCTCGTAGCACCACAGCTACCCTGTGATCTCGTCTGTCTGTCCCTGGAGCCAGGAAATTTTCTGATTTAACCACATTACAGTCATGTAGAGGAGCTCCAAGAAAAAATCAATCTCTACTCTCCTACACACAAGCAAGAAAATGTAGTTTTCTCACTGCAGAGTGAGGTAGCTTTTCATCTATATAGGACTATCTGCTCTGGAAGGCCATGAGTCATTGTCTTACTAAATCCATTTTAAGTTCACATGTGACTTTGGCACAGTTTTTTTCTCTGGGATCCCCCTACTGAGAAGAGTCTGTTGAAAAAAATCGAGGCAGACTAAGATTTTGGATGTAAATTATCCTCTTTCTAGCAAGTGAACTGTAAATTACTCCTTTGCCATGTGGGGGAGCTGGTAGACAGCGGTTCCTAAATTTCAGGTTTTTTTCACTGTGGAGGTTGTTGCTATGTTTGGAATCTTTCTTTTTAAAGTTTTCACAACTATGTTTAGTCTGGTAAACTACCTATAAAACTTAATCTTTGCTTTTATATTTATATCATAAGCCCACAACATTAAGGAAAACTTCAAAGCTTGATTTTTGGAATGAGAACTGCCAAGTCTGACGGCAACTTTCCACACCAAAGTGTAATGACAACTCATCTACAATTCCCTGAAGAACAGTGTTTCTGAAGGGATCTGTAGATCTCATTTTTCAATTTCTAGACAACAGAGGAACTTCTAGACCACTGCCGAGGATGATCATCTCGAGTAAGGCACACAGATAGAGCTGGATACACATATAAATTGAATGTTGTGTTCTTAAACTAAACAGTATCTCAGTGATGTGCTGGTGTAGAAACAAGTTCTGGAATTCTTCAGTTCTGCTAGGCTTCACAAGGCTCAGACCCAGGTGCTCTTGCAGTGACTTAGGATCCAAACTCCTCCTCAAACTGCACAGAGTAAAGTCCTTATAGGTTTCTTCCTGCAACTTTTCATATAAATCCTTTCAAATCTGGTTCTAAATACGTAAGAAGTATGTCAGAGAGAAAAAGGTATTGTGATTAAAATAACACGGTATAATACAGAATTACTAATTATATTCTCTGCATTCCTAATAACCATCTGCATTGCCTAAAGCAAGTGGTGCAAATTTGCTACGGCTTAGTTTACTCCTCTGTTGCACTGGCATAATATTTGTCTCTATTATAGTACCACATGTATAAAAATTCATTTGAAATTCTCAGATAAAAAGTACTTTGAAAGTATATTGTAAGAATATTGAAAGTATACAGCAGTATGGCCATTATTACTTTCAGTCTTCCTCTCATGTTATTTTCTAGACTGTTTATTATTTTACACTTCTCTCACCTCTCAATACAGTAGTCAACTGTTTCATTCCTGAGAAACTGCATTTTAGGGCAGTTAATAGAGGTGTTGGTGGCATATGGTCAAATTCCAGTATGACCAGTTTGCCAACTGAAACTCTCCCTATAGTTTTAAGAGGATTAAGTATTTCTCTCTTCTTCTAATGTGTTCAGAAAGGCTATCCACCATGAAATACCCCTTGGATTTCATTCCCATGTAGCTGTGCAGTAATGAACCAAGTTTATGTTTCTGACTGTTTTGACTACAAAGTAGTTTGAATTATTTGGGGAAATGCAAGACAAAATTAATAATACTGACACTGTGTATAAAATACCAGTGTTTGAAACCACGTTTGTGAATAACTGTTTTATTTCAAATTTCTTATGGGCTGGTCCTTGCGCATTAAAAGAAGACTTATAACCTTTCCAACCTCATGTGTGCATTTTAAATTATGGAATGAAACAGAAAATCACCTATTTTTTTTCCCTTTCCTGAATTTCCATTGCCTGAAAATAGTCCTGTTTGTTAAAAAGGCATTATGAACAGTTTATAATGTGGATTGACTCAAACAATGAGAATCCGCTGGATGCTAGGCTTGTTTGGGCTATTACTGAATGCTCTTTTAAAGCTTATTAAGAAAAGTAAGCTCAGCTATGTTAACTTGTAATGGATCACTTAAATTTCTGTGTCTGGAGAAAAACAGGGTACTTGCATTTAAAAATCCCCAGACAAAACCATACCACAAAACCCAGCAATGCTCTATGTCTACTTGTGGTCAGTTGTAAGATAAATGGTGACAGCAAAATTCAGATTTAAAACTGAAGTCTGAGTTTGAACTATCAAGGAGTTCATTTGGGTCTGGAAGTACTAGCTGATCTCATGTTTATACAAGCTGCAATGACAAAGTATATCTGTGGATTAAAGAATCGGGGCCAGATTTTCAACTAGTGCGAATTGCGGTAGGTCCAGTGAACCCAACAGAAATAAACTGATTTATGCCCCTTATAACAAAGAAATTATTTGCATTATTTTTTTATAGAAAAAAAATTAAACTCTTCACACATACATTTGCATGGATTCAATTGTAACACAAAGGATTAAGAAATATGGATAGCAGCTTCAAGGTCACCTTTGACAATATGTTTATTGTATATGAATCAATGTATAAAAATACATATTCTTATTGTATAAGAACACATTGCAGTAAGCCACACATTTCTATACCCCTCTGATATATATTTAAATGGCTTTATCCCAACATGACCTTGAAAGGTTAATTTAAAACAAGACTCATTTTTTCCCTATTTGCTTTAAAAAAGGGTTTATGTAGAACATGATGTTCACTTGATGTTAAATTTCATCTTACAAGGGTGTTTTGGAATGTGTTGGAATAAATCTCAACAGTCATATTCCTTGAATAATAGCTAAATATTTGTGAGTGCAATAGGAGGTATAGCTCAAAATATTTCATTACTAGAAAAAGCAATGTTATTTAAAGACAAATACTTAGCTCTTTCCTGTTTTCTCTCAGCATTGTATCAGTAGGTACATTCTTTATAAGCAATCACATCTTGCTTTCTTTAATCTGCAGAAACCCCATCTGTGTATGCTTCTGACAGAAACCAGATTCTGCATGGTGGAATCCACCGGAGCAATGTCTCTGCAGCTCGTTTGTGCATATTCTCCACCTCATTTACATATAAATTACATAACGTGTAGCATAGGGACCGCATGGTCCCCTCAATGAAGAGGTCATCCTGGGAAAAGGGGGTGCACTTCTCTGATGAAAGCTGCCTCTGGCCTGTGCTCTCCCTGGAGAGGCACAGGGTGCAAATGAGGCCCAAAAAGTGGGCAAGGTCTGCAGAGCCAGGCTTGGCACCAGCTCGGCAGGGCTCATTTTCCCTTGAATGTGTGTGCTAGCAGCTTGTGCAGGACACGGACAGAGCTGTAGCCTGGTTGGGAAGGCAGCAGCCACCGCCTGCTGTTGTTCAGGCATGAATTCCTCAGCTGGTACGGTTGCCCTAAAGCCCTTTATATCTGTTTGATCCCCATCTCCCTTCTTTGCTTTAAAAGTACTTCCTTGAGTGGTGTAATCATGGGGCAATTTTCCTCTCATGCCAAGTTTAGATATTGTATATACTACTTATATATTGACTTGGGTGACATTGTTTCCCAGTTCCCAGTGAGATAGGGATCAGACCACCTCTGTGCAGCTCAAAGACCAAAGCGTTGCACCAGACAGCATGGGATTTCTTGAGAACATTTTGGAAGTGGAAATTGAAGTCATTTGAGGATTAGCATTTTGTTAGATGGGGAGATGAACCCCGAAACACAACATCCTGAAATTGCTCAGATGCTGTTCATTGCTGAAGGTTTGAAGGCAGAGATTGCAATCTGTTCCTGTTCTATCTGCCTGCTGCTCAGTTAGCAGAACAACAAGCAAGACAGGTCAGCACTGGCCCCCCTTTTCTCTGTCTGTGTAACCTGGTATTAAGGAAAGAAAGCAAAAAGGTTTGAAATCCTACTTGAAGCGGATACTGGTTACTTAAGTCAGCATTATGCTCAGCAACAACAGACACAGCTGTCTTGACCACACACAGACCATTTTAGCAATTGCCAAAGTGCAATGCTCGTTATGCAGCCAAGTCTTAAATTATGGTAAGCAATGAAATAACGAAAGACGTTTTAAAAGAAAGCACATTAGTTCCATTAATATGAAATTTACCTTTCAGATAATTCTTGATTTGTAACAAATGTACATTTGCCAGTTTTCTGAGCTACAGGACTAAGGAACGTAAAAATTACTTCATAAAAATAAGCTAGCCAGGATTTTATGTGAACAGGAATTAATGACTATGTAATTAAACTTTTTAAGTGCATATAATTACTAAAAAAGGAACAGACACATAGTCTTCTGCTTTCTGTTGCTTTGCATAGTTTTTTTTTTGTTTTGTATTTTTTTAAATCAGATTGACAATGAAATTGTGTAACAATCACAAAGCACAAATTTAGGCTTCAGTTCCGCAGAGAACTTCAGCATGTGCATATAACTGAGCATGGGCTTAAGCTCTTTGACGAGTTTGAATCCTGAGAAAGGTACACAGACGTTTTCAGAAAATTTTGGCATTTTCAAATATTCTGAGCTGGGCAGTGAAAGGATGAATTTGGATTTACCCAGACTGCTTTAGCTGCACGGAGTTTTTCCAGGCAGGCTTTGTGGATGGGGGCAAGTTATTGTCCAGATTCCTTCTACACAAACTGCTTCAACTTAAAACTGTAATAACAATTTCTTGTTCGTCTTTGAAATTCAATCAGTCCTGGGGATAAAATGGAGAATAAAATATTGCACAACATCATATCACTACCAGAGAAATCAATAAAAATCAATCACAATTCAATGATTTCACAGATGCATATGAAATCTGTATGTTGTTTAATCTTGTCCAAGCTCCTGGAAGCACACAAGACCCTAACTCTTTTTTTAACTGGCTTTCCTGCTTTTCCTTTCCCTACAGCCCTTACAATTTCCTCCTTCAAGGTACATCCAGAAGCTACAGAGCATCAAAGGGTAGCGTTGTATCTCTGTCTGCATAAGAAGAATATTGTAACTGCTTCACTTTTGCACCGTCAACAGAAAGTCCATCCCCCGTTTTCACCTGCATGCCTGCACTAGTTTTATCTGCCAGTGTTAACCTCAAAGCCCGGTCCAACAGCCCACAGGGGAAGCAAACTTCACCAAGGTGGGCTGTTTGCCTTCTGCCTGTAGCCACTGGATGGAATGAAAATGCAGCAAAATAATAGCTCATCTTTTGTGTTCAGTAATTTTCTTCTTCTCATTCTGGACTTCCCATAGGTAGCAGCACAATGGCAGGAATGAAGAGGATGGTAAATTCTGGCAGACTTCAGCTGCATCTCAACTGCTGCCTTGACTTGGGATTATCTGTGAAAAAGGAGTTTCTTTTGCAGTGGCATGAACTGGATGATGGATGAATCTCTGCTTTTTGCTCACTGTAATGAGCTGTACTTGCATCGTGCATGGTGGACAGTAGTTACCAGCATTGCTGAAGATTGACAAAATTATGGCTGGTGTTAAAAGGAATAATGATAAGATAATCTAGTTTCAACCCCCCTGCCATGGGCAGAGGCACCTTCCACTAGACCAGGTTGCTCAAAGTCAGATCCAGCCTTGCCTTGAACACTTCCAGGAATGGGGCATCCGCGGCTTCTCTTGGCAATATGTTTCAGTGCCTCACAACCCTCACAATAAAGAATTTCTTCCTTATATCTAATCTAAACATGCCCTTTTTTAATTTAAAGCTGTCCCTCTCCAGCTCTCTTGTCGTCTTCTTTAGGTAACAGAAGACTCTTATGAGGTATCCCCAGATCCTTCCCCTCTCCAGGAAGAACAGTTCCAACTCTCTCAGACTGTCTTCATAGGAGAGATTTGTTAAGCAACTCTGTAGCCCTGCTCACCTTAAAAAGGGACAGTCACTCTGCACTGCTATCTCCCTCTTTCATTACCTTTAAAAGTCTCTATAATTAATTTCCATTATTGTTCCCCCTCAAGTAATTAATTTCTTTTCTAAATAAAATTTTCATTAATAAAAGGCAGTACCACAAAAAGCCGTATCCTATCAATATTGAAAAACAAAGTATCAGGTCCTTTATATACTGCTTACAACTATTGCAAAACTGCAAAAGAAAAAAATACGTGTCATCATGATGTGTCTGTACCTGCAAGGAGTACAGCTTGTTTAAAAAATGTTCACTATTATGTATTGTGATAGTTGCTATAGTAATAACTCTTTTTCCCCATTGTATACAAAAGTAATTGCTTATGAAAACCTATGGAAATTTTTAGTAGGTGGGGCCTTGCTGGCACTTTGAGCTTCAGGTTTTGTTTTTCCCAAGATACGCATGTTTACTGCACAAAGTGTGGTCAGTCCTGAGCAATCTGAGAGGTGATTTGAGAGGAGATGTGGGGAGGTCCAGGAAACAGCACACTCAGCAGACAAACACAGCCTTTGATTTTTCCGTATTTTCCATGGAGAAATGTTCACGGAGCAGATCCTGTGTCATGTAGGACAGTGAATCTCAGTAACAGGTTTTCACCTTGGAGTTGTCTGGAGAGAGGTGTCCAGGGTTCAGTGCTTGTGGCCTTCTGGCAGACTTTTCTCAAATGCCTTCATACCCTCAGCACTGCAGTCCATAAAACCTAGTCCACAACTGACCCAGAAGAAAATTATTTCAGAATATTATTTTACCAGTGCAGTGGCAACTTACACTATGGCTTTTCTATGATAACTGGACCTGAATGCATAAATAAGTTTAGGAGGAAAACTTCTGAAAGCATGTGGTCTGTACAGTTCCACCACCCAAGCACATATACCTGAGCTCCTATGTGCTGGGCATTGTGCTTGGAACTTTCATTTGTTCCTGAAGGCTGCAGCAGCATCTCTGCTGAGAGGCTGTCTGGGATGCCTCCCGGGCACAGGCTGTTTACTCTCCACTGGTGGCCCTGAGACCCTGTGGTATGGCAGCCCCAGGGCACCGCGCCGGTGCTGAGCCCAAGAACGCCGCGGTACCTCCATTATATTTTCTTCCCAGCTCCAGTTATGTGGTCCTGTAGGTCTGCAGCTTGATTTTTCAAGGATGTTTGTCAGTGGAAGTAGAACAAGAATAAGATCACGATTTTTCTGTAAGCAATAACTCGTGGCTTTATTTACTATAGGAAATTTTCAAGTGTAGACAAAATTGTATGTTTAGGTACATTTCATTGCCTCGTGTCTGGCAGTCTTAGAGGCCCCTGCATTGCCCAAGATCCTTCATCTCTCCCCTTCATCTCTCCCCACCTTTTTCATGCTTCCTCTTTCTCCAGAACGTGGGAGTCTGTTTCTCTGTCTCTTTTCTTCAATTCACTCCCTAAAGGAGCCAATTTAGGACCTCGTCAAAAAATAAACAAATATGTTCTACTCTCATTTGTCAGGCAACCTTCTGTTTCACCTCAACGTACAACGAAATCCAGATGATCTGTCGAATACTACCTTCCCTGGTTTGGTTCAGACTTGAAAAGTAAGTTTGCCCTGAACTCCAGCCAACTGTGAGTCCATTAGTAGCTTTCATGTGAAGTGCCTAGAATCAAACAGAACTCCCAAATTACATGTAGCTACCCCATAATTAAAGTTCTCCGCTCTTCCTCTGAAGTGTCTGGAAAAATATGAGGAAACTTTTCTAATTTTTTCCTGACCTTGAAGAGTTGATAAAATATGGAGCACTCACATCAAAAACACGGAAAATAAATAGGTTTTGTTGAGTTGAAAGATACAATGGGCCACACAGTAGCACCGAAAAGGGACAGGATGGTTGAGACTCCAACATAGAGCGGGAGAACCACTGTTGTCAGCAGGAAGAAGTGGAAGAAAACTGATCAGGTTGCTGGGAGGAACAGATGGGTGTAAAAGCACTAGTGCCTAAGAAAGAAAAGAGGCCCCTCCATCATGGAGGAGGATGGTGCAGAGCCCATGGGCAGGGACTGAGGGGAGGCGCTGGCAAGAGTGAGAGCAGATTGGGAGCAGCCCACAGTCGTTAGAGCATCAGGTCAGGATGATATGGCTGTGCCTGACCTGCCAGCCTCTGAAAGTAAAATTGTTGCTTACTCACCCCTCAAATTATCCGTTACACTGTATTTTTCACCCTGCCATTTTAAATTAGAGTTTGTTATGTTGCAGGCATAGTGTAAGGTTTTCAGTGACAATACCTTGGCATACCAAGGTGACTCTTTGACACATACATGTATAAAATCATTCCAAGGGATTGGTAATATGGCATGAGTCAAATGACCAGCTGGTGTAAATAGACACAGTCACACCCACTGCAGCAGGATTTGGTGTATTTATATGAGTGGGGAATTTCCTTTTATGTAGTGAGCTTTTAAACTAAAGAAAAGACAAGAAAAAAGTTACAATTTTTTCTCTTTTTATCCATCTGTTTCTAAACATAAACTAATTTCCTCCTATGCGGTAGTATTTTAAAACCAAGAACAAAGAGCCAGTGAGAGTAAGCACAGCTATGTGCTAATTTATAACTACTCAGAGTAAAAGGCAGCTCCAGCTGACAGTAGCTTCAAAAAAATTGTGCCTCCTGTAAATTAGGGTAAGGGAACTGATCAGTGAAGGTAAACAGGTGATGAAATACTTCATTAGTACCTCATTTGTAATTTATGTCTGCTGAAGTAGTTGACAAAGAATCAAAACGTAAGTGGTAGATTTCTCAGAAGTGCAGCCTTTGAGGTCACTGAAGTGGATTAATTATAACCCAGTGTAAAGCACAGCCTGTCTCTGTGTCAATTACCAGTATTTGATAACTGAAATTATGTCAAGCTCTGTTCTTCTTCAAGATGCAGCCACACATTTTAAAATCATTATGACTGTAAGCATGAGCTTCACATAGCTAATGAGTTCGGCTCATTTATTAAAGTTCATTTTGGCTTAGCAGATAGTGGTTGAGATTCAGAGGGGAGTGGGTGACAAGAGATCCAGTTCTGCAAAAATAAATGCCTTTCCTTATCCCCCATCTCCCAGACCTGTGCAGGAGAAACAAAGCTGATTCACTTGCCAAAGAATCATTTAACTGTACCGTAGTAGAAAGAGTTGAGGGAGTCAACTACTATTAAATATGACCTCTCCTAATGGCTATCAGACCTCCAGTTGTTCAGTGAAAAGGCTGGGCTTAATGGACTACCTGCTGTTCATATTCATCATAGCAGAATGACTGATAATGTACCTCTACTACATCTTGGGATTTTCTTTCCCCTTTTCCTCCCTTCTGACACTCTTCTCTGGAACTGCACAAGCATTGGGTAGGGCTTGATAGCATCTGTTCATATGTTATCAAAACCTACCATAGGCTCTTTGGTGGGTAACTCTATCTCACTGTGGCTGTGCAATCTGCTGCCAGTGCAGTGGACAGACAGCATACACTCCCTGCATCCTGACCCCCAGGAGCACTGCCTGTGCACAGTAAGGAAATTTTGAAAGCAATGGCTTTGGCTTTGGTTTGGCTTTCTGACGCAAAAAGCCACTAATGCACTGTATTGGTGTCACTAAACTCATCACCAGGACACCAGCTTTGCCACATGTTTCATACATAATTTATGTTTAGTGTAGCTGCCATGCCAGGGACCACAAGGAGCTGTAGCTGGTACTGTGGATTCCCACCTCTGGGGGAAATGATTCCAGATCTCTGCTATACTGTCAAACAGAATGGCTCTAACTTAGCTGAGTTCAGACTTTGACCAGAGGCTTAAGAACAGCATTTGGTCTAGTGAGTTATTCTCTCACCCTGCGTTCTCCTGAAGTATCTCAGTTGTAACTGTCTCTTACTGGAGCAAGTAGTAACATATGATCCTGCTGCACACCTGATTTTTTACATTTTGCACTCTTCGCTGTCTGGGGTCAGACAGTGCTTTCAGTAGAATATCGCATTTATCAAGGCTGTAACTTTACATGAACCATATTCCAATATTCATTAGTAATCTTTTAAAAAGGCAACAAGATGATACTTTGAGGTGTACATAACATAGTCAGAAGATTTTCTGCTAAAGAATAAATTTCTTTTTAAGATTAACAACATGTGGTGCTAATGTTTAAAATACAAATTTTATTTTGTCAGCGCAACTCATCATTCCTTATTACATATTGCGAAATCATTTAAAAATTCTTCGTGCTTTTTTTAAGCCAAAAGAATCTCTGACAACCACCCAAGACCTTTACTGCAGAGCCCAGAGAAAGTATACAGCTGTGAGCTAAACCATAGTTATCTAACCTGAACCTTATGAAAATAATTGAGAAAAAGATTTATTCGTGTCTTTGGTTTAATAATATACCATTCTCCAATGAAATAAAACATTCCAACTTGCATCAGATTGCTGTTCACATATTTAGTACCAGGACCATTGTTGCTAACTTCAGAAGCACCTAAATAGATTAGATATGCAGAGAGATAAACTGAGCAGATTATTCACCACAGGGTGGCTTTGTGGCCCTACTCAAACCAGCAGAAGTTATAGCATCTACGTCAATGCATATGGGATTTCAAATCTCATATTTTAACCTCCACTGTTTCACGGAAAATATTTTATTGGATAAACAGCCAGAATGTTGAAACAATCCCTCCCTAAATATTTTGCAGCAATAATGACACTGATTTCTCCATGGCATCAATCAAACCGGAACACTTAAAAATACTGATTTCAATATAAGTAAGTAAAAATGTGCTACAGATTGGAAATGAGGGAAGAGAACTGGTATGAAGGGTATTATAAGCTATGTCTAGACTTACCTGCTATGAAAAATGATGGCTCATGTCCAGTCCACACCTCCAGTTTTCTTAACTGTGAAAACCAGATTGTGGGAAGATAGGAGGGAAGAAGAATGGACAGCTGGTGCATGCCTGTGTTTTGTCCCAGTAGGGAGCAGGAATGTGAGAATATGCAACTGTAAAGTGGAAAATTCTCCCCATGTCCCTCATCTAGATACAACTAACAGCCCACGGTGACCAAGGAAATGGCTTTCTCGTAGGAATTCAGAAGTGTTTCCATTTTTTCCACTCATTTGGTTAAATATAGTTTTGTAGACTGAGACTTTCCAAAAAGCTGGGGAGTAGATAGGTTTGTTTCCCTGTGTGCCACCACCTTAATGGTACTGCATTGCAGGTAAGCTTAATAACTCTGAAGACTCAAAGTCAGGCTCTTATGAAGGTACAGGAACAGATTTGTAAATTTGTGTTCCCAGATGAGCTCCTTCAGAGCACCAGAGTAACATTGCAAAACCAATTCCCACTGTCTCCCAGTACCAATTCTACCACTTGGGCTGAGTTTCAGTAAAATGTCAGTGCTGGAACTTATAAGGACTGGCAAAAAAGCTTTCATGGTGAAACCTCAACTAGACACTGATTAAGAAATGTAGACAGAACAATCTGATCTGTTTTTTTTAGGCTGTTGCTCATGCTTTCTGTCCCTTTTAGCAGATATTTATCCACAACTGGTAGGAATTTGTACCTCCAGACAAGGTGTGTGGCTGCACCAGCCTGAAAAAGGGGTGAGACAGCTGGCCCCATGGGATGGAACAGGCAGAAACAGATGGCCCTGACCGGCCGGGCTGGCATGGGGACAGATGGCAACATGGGACAGCTCAGAAAGGGGGACATATGGCAACATGGGATTGGCAGGAGCACAAGTCCTTACGCTGGGCCCAATTACAGGCCTGGTGAGTCTGAATTTGCTTGTGAGAGAGTAAAAGGGCTTTTACGTCTTCCAATCCTTCCTCAGACACGGGTAGGGATCCCATGGACTGCAGAATGTGGCAATGGTTTGTGTGTTGTAATGTCTGAACAGGGATGTCAGTTACTGCAGGCTGCTGAATCTTTCTGAATGTTTTTTCTGCTGTAATTTCAACATTTAACGAGTTTTCTTACACACACTTCCATGGTCTGATTTTCATCAGCACATGGTTCATCAGAGGTAGAAATGGATAAAAGGCAACATGTGCACCACTGAGACTTAATGGGCTGATTCATCATGCTCTTATGTCCTTTGAGACATGGAAGACAAATGAATTTGCCTGCTCATCATCTTAGAAAACTGACACATAAGTATCAAAAATACTTCACAGACTGAAAAGCATAACACTGTAATATATCCATTGAATATTCCCCCTCCCAGCTTCCTTATTTCGGGATGATAAAGAGGCTAATTTAGAATATTTTTTTTTATTTTTTTTCACCACTAACCGCTAACTACCATATTACACATGTAGAGCATAATTAAGAAGAAGAATAAATTAGGATCTGGATATCTTCCCATGTCGTTTTGATTATAGGAAGCAAAATGAAAAAGCTTTACGTGCTGAACATCATGGAGTGTGCTTATATACATGAGACTACTATTTTTCAGCATTCCTCCTGTACTTCGTTGTCTTAATACAAGCTGTCTACCCTGAAATGACATCATTTGGGCACATTTAAATAGATGCAGGAGAAATAATTTAGTCTGGTCACATTAAAGTGCAGAGGGCCTCCATAGATCGAGCATACAGCACAGCCTACTTTTCTGGTGAGAACAGGATCAGGTTTTTTATAGATAACATTAAATGTATTAATTCCATATACCATATTACAGTGTACCTTTTATAACTACTGCCATGGCATTTTTTCACTTTTCCAGGATACTTCATCGTGCCTTGCATCACCTTTTTTATTTAATATACAGAATTAACAAAGCAACATCTATTGAGAGGTATAGAAATTGATTAATCATCATCAAGTGATCTGGAATCTGAATATAACAGATTTGGTGGTCATATCACTGAGACCAATTTCCTGTTCATGGACACGAGTATGCAAGCACAGATTACTATAGGTGCAGGCTCTTGTTAATAGGATTAATTTCCTCTTTTGGGAGGAGAAGCAAAAAGTGGTGATAAAGTAAAAAATTATATTTCCTGTTTGTAAGACTTTTTATTCATTCTAAAAGAGATGCCTAATCTGTGAAATCCATGTTCAGATAGGCAACTGTATTGCTCAAAAAATGCAATAGTGTTCAGAAGCGATTCTATCTTAGCTAAATAAAAAATTAATGCTAAGATGGATATTTGTGCTTTGAAATCCCCCTGAGCCAGGTTTACTGCTGCCTGCTACTTACTTTTACATTTTGTGAAAGAGGATTTTCACAGTTACAATAAGGGAATTAATTGTAGCCATTCAAGAAATACAAAAGGTTTTATAATGTTGTTTTTGTAAGTTTTATATATTTATGTGTTGACATCTTCAAAGGACTAAAAGTTAGTCTTGCTGCATGTGCTTTGCTGTATTTATTGCCAGTTTCCTGGCAATAAAATACATGAAGAACCTCCTGTATCTATCCATCAAAAGCATGATTTTTTCTGAAACTGTATATTACCTTTTAAATGATACTTATCTGTTTGAGTACTTCATTATTTTTCTTTATCAGCTGGTATGCAACCACTGAAAGGTCAGAGTCACAACTGGTGCATACTGGGATAGTGACACTTAAACAGATTGAGCTATGGTGATTGATAACCACTGAAGATTTAAGTTTGACAATTATTTTCTCTAATAAAATTTCCTTAAAAGTCAGATTTCTTTAAAAGGGTCCATTGTTATTGCCTATATTTCCCATAGGTTTTAATTAAGGTCTCATCAAACTCAAAATATGATTTTTTGTTTTTTCCTTGCATACAGGAATGTTTTCCTATAGTTTGGGAAATTTATCCTTGTATTCCATAGCTGTGAAACATCTCTTAGCATCACTGTCCTACTTGTTACAAATGTATGTATTCTGCTCCATTCGAGTGACCTTTGGATGATACCAAGATGTTATAGAGTTTATAAGGTAGAAATCCCTCAGTAGAAACATCCTGAATCATTTTCCTGCGGGAAGAGGGCTTCCCCACCTGCAGTTTTGATAGGATGTTTGTTGCCTCAGGAGAATGGCAAAGAAGATCCACAATATATTTTGGTAGTTTGAGGCAACATTCTGTCCACTGCATTCAAAAGGTTCAAAATCCACAAAATATAAGAATGAAAATAAGTGTTTTTATAAGCAAAGTACCATGGTTAGTCATGATGCTTCCAATTTGTGACATCCCAGAAAGATGAATGACCTTGCTTATATTTGTTATTTTAGTTTTTCCAAGGGATGTATGATGAATGAGATTTTCCAAATGTATTCATGAATAATAATGTCACTTTAATGATATTGCATATTAGTATACAGCAGATTATTATAAAGAATACCAATAGGGGCTGATAACCATGTCCTCTAATTGAAATCATGTCTAAAAGAAATACTGCAGTGCGGCTTTGCACATTTCAGGACTACCAAGAAACCAATATCTCTCCTGAAAATGGTAGACTGCCTACAGCTATCATTCCAACTATTTCTGAGTAATGGTAATAGCTCTGGAATGACATCTGACTTGAAGCAGTCAGGTATTAAAATACCAGACAAGCACAGCTGCCCGTACCTGACTGTACTACAGGAGCAGTGATCTGTGGCAAACTGCCATGTGTAATGTCCCTTTAAGATGCAACCTCTCCAAAAGGCAAAAGTTCAAGTAGGCTTAGTATCCAGCTTGTACAGAGAATTCTGTGTTTCACAAATAATGATGAATACTGGAAACTGGAATGTAAGAAAAAACACACAAATTCTATTTAGAGCATATCTGAAGTAAATATGAACACCCCCAAAAGCTAATGTCATGTGTTTCTTACATTAGAAGTGTAGATTAGGCTGAAAGCCTGACTTTTTGGAAGGTAATGGTGAAAATCCCATTGACATTTCATTCATTCAGTTCTGTCTTCTTGGTCCTAGTATAACTACCAAGCTTCTTTCCGTGTCTGTGGGGTTTTTTTTAGAAATAATGGAAATAATTTAGATGAAATTAAATCCTCGTTTTCTTGGGCATAATCCACAAGCCTCAGGAATAGCTGATGAAATATCCATGTATTTTTAACCAATTGAACTAATCCAGTCAACACCATAATTGCACTCAGAATCCCTTAGGCCTAATTTGAGTGTAAGGAAAAGCTACTGTGCTATTGTTAAACTACTTGGGTTTAATTTTTTTACCAGCCAATAATTAAAAAACACAGGAAATGACATGGTGACTGATGGAACTATTTTGAAGTGCAAATTTATGAAACAGCTGCATCAAATAAAGTGGTAATTTAATTATGCTTATGTCCTAAAGCTGAGGTGTAGTGAAGAACATTTCTGAGATACAAGCTAATTCAAATCTGGAATAGTAATCCCACATTTAGTAATTTCAGTGCTATAGCTCACTTAATTACAGCATATTAGCAAAATAATGAGATAATTAATCTTCAAATGCAGTTCTTGTCTACATGCATATTACAGAAGAATTTGACTTATCCTTTCTTTGTATATTTTTCCAAGAACAAGTTATGACTAATTTAACCTAGAGAAACCCTTTCTCACCAAAATACCTAGATTCTTTTCTTTTCCAAATCTATCATGTTTCGGACAACTTGTGTTCTGTTTAAATAAGAAAATTAATAATAGAATCTGTGAGAAGAATCTCAGAAGGCATTAAATGACTTTTATTTGTCAATTAAATATTATTGTGCCTATTGCTTTTCCTTTTTTAAGTAGAATATATGGACTATTCTCATGCCGTTTAATCCAGTTTTATTTGTAGTACAGCAGTTTCTATCTGCATTTTGAAAACACGTGTTTTTACAAGAAGAAAGCTGTTGGCACACCACGTGTTGTGTATTTTACACATTAGGTACAATACCAGTAACTAATACCTTTTCAGAAATAGTCAAAACTTCAGCTGATTTATCAGTGAATTATTAATTTCATATGTTATAAATACTCATATAAATATTCATTTTACATTTTGAGCTGTCTGTTTTGTCCACAGCAAACTTAGCATCACCTGAAATATATACATGCATTTATTCTTGTTTGTATTCAGCTTGTATTCAGCTAAAAAAGGCAACAGTCATATGATAGGTGTTCTTCAGTCTTTTCATGTCACATCCAAAATTCTCTGCATTTTTGTATAACTTATCTAATGCAAAATTGCATCTTCCATTTGCTACATCACTTCTCTTTGGGTTTTTATCAGTTTGCTTCAACCTATGACTGCAACAGACTACTTTGTGTTTTTAATATTTAATACTTTTGATTACTTTTATCATTGGTTGTAACTGATTCTGCTTTTCACATCCTGTGCTTATTTCCATGGGCAGTTTCTCTGGGTCTATAACCTTTGAGCCTCAGGAATAGCTGATGAAATATCCTTGCATTTTTAAGCAATTGTACTAATCCAGTCAACACCATAATTGCACTCGGAATACCTTAGGCCTAAATTGAATTTAAGGAAATGATGGGGTTTTATGCTGGGCACATAGTCACAAATATCACATTTAAATGCATTATTTTTACTGTTGTGAAGTGTAATGTGTTAAGTAACTGCATAAGACCAGATTTTATCCCCCATGGGAGGTGAGAAAATATGTAATGCTGGCAAAACAAAAGAGGAAGGAAAAGATCTTCTGGTAAAGAGTAGGATTTTGTATCTTTTTTTCCATCTTCCACATTTTTTTAACTCCTCTTTGAGGAGCTGATGAGATATAGTGGTCCTAAAAATATGGTTGCTCAAATTCAACAGACTTGAAACTCTGTGCTTCCTCTCTAATAATAGGCAATGGCAACGGAAGCACATTGCTTTAAAGCATTTTACCTAAATGAGAGTTGCACAGTGTTTGTCTCATGTAATTGTTGGCTTTGTAAAGTCAATTGCAGAAATACTATCTGTAGGAAAAGACTAGTCCTGACAACACAGATGTTTGTATTCAAATTATACTTCAATGGAAATCTTGAAGGATAATAAAGCTCCCTGTATACCTCTTAAAAATTCCTGTCTAACAACATAGAAAGACATGAATGAATATATAGATATATTTTAAGATTAGGGAGAACATGGTAAAATAAGAATTTTCTGGGTTTTTTCACTGTAGCCTGCTGGCCCGTGTCACAGCAGGCCTCAGTGAATCAAATGCTCTGCAGCTGCCACCGTGTTTGTACTTCCCTCTTTGCTGAACAAGCTACACAGGTTTAGGCTCAGGGCATGACTCAACATACAGAAGCTGTAGCTTTCCAGAGGAGTGAAGAGATCAGGAGACTTCATTCCACCACATGTTGTGCTCTCCTCCAGTGCAGGAGGAAAGACCAAAACAAAACAAAAAGCAGAGGTCAGCTAACCACAAAACTTTACAGATATTTGAAGTGTTTTGTTTTATTTTAGTTGAGGTTTTTGTTTGGCTTTTTTTTTTTTTTTTTTTTTGAGTTCCTATATAATTATTTTCCAAAGCTTCACCTTTAAATTGAAGGGAATTGAATTCTTATGTTTGTATTTAACTGTGGCCATGTTTCATGACAAACAGAAGAATGTCTGCTATTTTTTTTCTGTTGATAGCAAGTTTTGCTCTGAAGCACTAAGAAATTGGAACCACAATAACAGCCAGAGGTCCAGAGCAAGAGAAGTTACCATTGCCTATTTAGACAAAGAAAGCATCATATGTCGGGAACAGTACCCATAAAATGATTCCCTAAACAAAAAATTGTTACTTAACTAAAGCATGCAGTGATAGCTCAATTGCAAAAAATCAGACCCCCCCACATTGCCCTTTTACTGCCCTATGCCAGCTGCTGGGGATGGGCAGAGGGAGTGCAGGACTGCCCCAGCAAGCCTGCTACTCTTGCAGGAGGGTCAGCTATAAAACATGGTAGCCTTCAGGTGGTAAGAAGCTTTCTCCATGAAGCTTTTTCGTGGAAGGTAAAAATGGGAAAAGGGAGAAGGGATTTCAACCTTCCACCATCTGAAAATCCTATCTCTGTCTTGTCCTTGCCTTGCCCAATCAGACCTATAGATCTGATGGAGAACGGCAGCCTTTTGAGGATTCCTTCCCTTATTTTATAATTTAAAAATAGCAGGGTGGGTTGTGGAAAGAGTCATCCCAGATCTCATGCCACTGTGGTAGGCTGAGGCAGCATATGAGCACACCTAATTTATCACTTGTCTAAGTGGTTTATCTTGGTAAAGTGAAATCAGTTACTTCAGTAGAGGAATATTTTAGCACAAACCCTAAAATTACTTCTTAGGTGACAGCAGTAACTTGTTTTCCTTTTACTTAAATGCTATGGAGTGTAAAATTCTTTTTTTTCAGTAATATCTATAATTCAGTAAAATCAATAATTCACCCAGAGATTGTCAGCAGATGCCACCAAGGTTATTTGCCCATGGGATGGCACTGACACAGGCCATTGGCTGAGTGATTTGTACAAACCCTTCCTCCTTGCAGCACCTTTCCCCTCAAAGTCAGAAGATATCCGAATCTCCCTCACCCTTCCAGTAAAAGAGCCACCATGTAGTAGAAGTATTTAATGTTGTGGTTTTTCTCCAAAGGTGTGCTGGTTAGATGGGTAATATTTGGGGATTAAGACCGTAGTGATCAGGCAGGTGTCAAACTGTTGTAACTGAATCTGACTTACAGGCACATGCTGTTTCTGTGCAAAAATTACTAGGTCTTATAACACCACATAGCCTTCTAATACTGGAACTGCTTTTACATTATAATCCCACTATTATGCAAAGTGATTTTAATAATGAGAAACACTTAATGTAATTTTTCTTCAGTGCAGAGTACCATCTTCATTTTTAACTTTCCCTTAGAGATATTTAGTGCGATCTTTCAAATATTTGCAGAGAGAGCCAGTCCATGACTGCAATGTTCAAACTTTTCATCTGGTTTTCATTTAAAAAATGAGGAGCGTCTTTAATCTGGTTTATACCAACTGTCCAGGACTCTTGTTCTTGGTCACTGAGGCAGCCAATGAGCAACATTAACAGAGAAAAATGTCTTATTGGAAAAGTATTTATAAGAACCGTAACTTTGTGTCGCTTAAATACATCCTTCCTCTCCAGAAGATACTTCTCAAAATGCCATAATCCTTTCTGTTTTGCAAGTCTTTAAACTCTGGGATAATTTTCAATTCTTCCTTCTCGTTGCAGCACACACCCAGTTTTTTGACCATTTATCTTTTTTTTTTTTTTTTTTACTTCATTGAACTTTCTACCCGAATTTAGTCACTCTCTTGAAGCTGCTGACCCACAGGCAAAAGTCATGACTTTAAGAAGAGGAACAAGATTTAATTCTGCAACTGAAAAAATGTTCAGTTGTGCCATAGACTTGCTTTTATGATCACATTTGAGATTTGTTTTGGAAGGACACTTCTAACAGCTTTGCAATTGTTGCCATTAAGTGGAAGAATACCCTTCATGGATTTCTGTGTTTCCCCACAGATACCTGAATGGAGTACAGCTGCTGAAATGATTTAACTTCCAACACTAGACCTGATTTCAAGATTACTACTACTTCTGTCTCCCACCTTCATCTACCAGCCATGGCTCTTAGTCACACTGCTTTTAGCTCCCTGTATCACCATTTCTCCACTTGCAAACATTAGGCAATGATTCATTTCCCTTTTAAAAACCATCTGAGAACTGCTGTTGCTGTTAATAATTGTAGTAAATGCACACAATAGTACATACAAGGAGATAAAAGGTACAGAATTCCTCCAGAAACCCCTTCCATAAATCATCCAGGAACACAAATCAAGGCAAGCAATCAGAAATAGACTTATATTTTAAGATGATACTTTGTCTGCCTCATGGTATAGTTGGATTTTATCTTCTTAGAAGCAACCTTTATTCAGAAATTAAAACATTTTTGGTCACATTTGGAGTAGGGATTAATTTTCATTCTGTAAATTGATTTTTCAGGGAGGCTGGGAATGGAAATCTGATACCAGTGAGTTACAGTGAGCTATTTTTTTTCTCTGGGGCGAGGCAGCAATTCAGCAAAGTATTTAAATATGTAGCTAATTTTAAGCATTTAAAAAATCCTAAATCAATTTCCTTCAGAACTCTTCTTGAACACAAAGCTGTGGAGGCCAAATATTATCAAACTATGCCATCCAACTCTGTTTTCCTTTATTTTCTTTTGTTTGTTTTTTTTTTTCCTTTTTTTTTTTTTTAACATTCAGCAACAGCTTTTTACTTCTATTTATGTACAGTTAATTTTACGTTGTCACACTAGCAAATGGGTTCAGCAGGAGACCATGATCAGTCCTCAAGCAATTATATTTCATGTGGAACTGAGCATCATTTAACAGAGACAAAAAGAATCCTGAAAACTACTTTTAAGTATGCCAGCAAAAAGGATGCTAAATTATATAGGAAACTACATTATGCAGCAGCACTGTATTACTTCCAGCACAGGACTTTCTGTAAGTGTGACCGGGAAAAATCCTGTGTCTATTTTCTCCAAGCAAGAGAAAACTTCGATGAGACTGTGAGATCAGAAAAAAAAAAAAAAAAAAAAGGCTACTGCATTTTTTAAAAAATCTTTTAGCTTTTCCCAAAAGAGACAGGGCCCCAGTACCTCAAGTCGCTCTCTCCTTTTTGCTCATGCTACATCAGTTCTTTTCCCACCTCGCCCCTAGAATTTAAATGTGTGACCCTTGCTGGAACTGAGCAAGGGCACATCATGTTATATCTTACATTAAGCCCTCATGGGTCTCTGTGCCCCTGGGTGAATTTTCCAGCACAGCCATTACTCTGCCAGTATAAGAGTCCGTATACCAAACTCTACTGCATGATTTAGAAATGGCTTAGGAGAGTTTACACATGAAATAACAAGTGCTATAAGCACCAAACATTCCTGGACAGCTGCTGTGTAATGCGTCTTAAACCCTGGTCCAGTCAATAACCACAACATTCTCATTAAAGTTTTGTTTACGCTGTTCATGTAGAAATCTGCTCACTTAAACAGAGAAGAAAATTCTCTACTGAAAGGAAATTAGAGTGTGAAAATGAACTATGCATGAGATTGGAGAATCTGGTTTCTATATTCTTGCCCTTCAATAGTCAAATATGTTAATATATGGACTGTTTCTAACCATGTTTCCGCATGCACTCCCTATTGTGTACCCTGAACTGCTTCACTAAGACACATTATAACCTGACAGAGTCCCACAGAGGACAGGCAATGACAAAATTGCCCCACACGGGCAAAAGAATTGAAACGGATCCCTTAAAATGAGGGTCCAGCCCTGGGACAGGTTTTGGAGCAGAGATGAGAGCTCTGCTCCTCAGCAGTGCAGCACAAAACTGCAGTACCTCAGCCAAAGAAATATCTCATTACATGGCAAGTGCAGAAGGCTGCTCTCCTCTGCCTGGACCAAACCACAGAGAAGGTTTGATGCATGCTAAGGCCGTGGCTAGAGCATACACCAAAAAAGAACATCCCCAAGGGCTTTGTTTATTAATATTTAAACGGGATTCTTCACTATACAAAGATTTTCTTTGTTTTGATATTCAAAGTCTCCAAACATGTGGAGTATTACAGTCTGAGAGTCAGTAGAAAGGTGAAAAATAATTTGTCAGGTAAATGAGCACATCGATGTATAAAGAAAGCTGATTGGAGTTGGAAAGGTGCCTTTGGATTTGGTTTTGCTTTCAATGATACAGTAAGGTTTGGGCTTGTGCTGAAGTTGGCTGCCTTGCCAAAGGCTATTTTTACAGGGATTTACTGTGGAAAGAAGCCAACTAGACATAAAAGAATATTTAAAAGTGAAAAAAAAAGCTTTCAATGGATACGTGGAAAGGGTTCTCTTGGGAAAACAAAGCACATGCCTAATCATTTGAGCCATATCCTTCCCCCAGGTACCCAAGTGTAAAACCAGATTATTTCCAGTGACTTTGAACCAATTACTCTGCTTTTAGTAGGGGAAGAATCAGGCCTATTTTGTTCATTGGATCTATTTAAAAATATTAAGAACATGAACTTTATTGCCAAACATGAGTCTGTGCTGGACCACCTTCTATGCTGGCTTCATTTATGCAGACAGCAAAAACTATAATCTCTTTTTCTCTGTCTTGGTTTGTTTCTTTTTAATTAAAACATGAAAACCATAGGTATACAAAATCTGTTTGTGAGTATGTGGTGGTAACTTTCTGTGCATGGAAGTAACCGAATTTTCTTCCGGCTTTACAGTGTAATTGCTGCTGTCTTCACTGTTAATCATGTTAATTTTTGCCATAGTTGGAGGTGCATTTATTTAATCAAAAGTTTACACTTGGAAAAGTTTTTGATTTTCAGTGCATGGTGGGACACATTTGATGTGGATTGCTTGCATGTTTGTGTGAGTATGTGCATACACACACAACACACATTAACAAGTAATAAAAGATATCTCTGGTTCATTTATGCAGTGGAGATCAGATTATGAAAGGTTAAACCATTAAACAAATGCTAATGCACTCTGATGCCTGGACCTTGTCCAATAGTACCTGCAGCAGCTGTCATCCTAATTAAGCCAGATGTGTGTTAAGTGTAAACGGACCTCCCAAGAGGAACAATAACAGATTTTAGGTCCTTAGGGGGCTGAGGGCACCAATGCATATAGTGTTTCTGAAGGAAACATCACCCCTACCTTGTGAGTTTTCTGCTCATTAGTACCATCCTGATTGTACTCTTCTGGGACTGGGCTTGGGGGAGGAGAAATCTCTTTTCATCCGAGCTAAGGATAGCAAGAATGCTCATTTTCAATTGATTCTGGCAGTCATGACATTTACTCAACACTCCAATCTCTATTTTTTTAACCTCCACTTCACTCTGTTTGTAACATATTTTAAGAGTGACGTTTATCCTATGCCAAGTTTGCCAACCCTTTAAGTATATGTGGAGACCATAAGCTGATAGAGAGGATATTAATAAGCCTTTTAATATTAACAATCAAGAGGAATCTATAGAGCATGGAAATATTAAGGAATTATGAGCATAGAGTGTGCAGTAATGTGTTATAATAAAAAAGAAAATCCTGTTACAGTGTGAAAATATTATGGGAAATTAACAAAAAATCCACATAGCAATGTTTAAAACCTGCTGAAACTTGCAGCTGAATTGTTTCTTGTGTGCTGTGAACTGCAATATGTCCATGAAGAAGAGGGTAAAGAAGTAGACCTGCAGACCTTCACCTGGTCAAGGAAAGAAAGTGTCTAAGACTTTCCTTACATACTGAACTTAACACATACTTTCTCACTCACTTCACAGCCAGGTTATGGCAGTTCTTTACAAAGAAACAGGACAAACTGATAAAGCAGCAGAACAGAATAAATTTGAGTGTGGTATCACTGGGGCAGATCATCTGTGATTATCCTCCACTGATTTCCTGGGAGGTTTGTCCACCTACACTGTCTTTGAATCTAGCTCTAAGTTTTCCTCAAGTCACCAGTGATGATCTGATAAAGATATATGCTGCCATGTCCTTTTAAACGAATGTTCACCTGAAAATGTGAAATTGTGCAATAGTTTTGTTTTTCCAGGCACTCAGCCTTCACTAGCTATTGGGGCATTAAATGTAGTTAAGAGCTGTACTAAAATAAATTATCGTGTACTGGCTAGGACCCTAAGATTATAAATATATTTTAATATCATATCCATAACAGATTACTTCTCTAACAAGCTGTCCTGTAAGATCTTCTGTAAGACCAAAACCTGTTATAACTGAGCACACTGATGTGCTGCTGGAGTATGAATTGTTGAGACAGTCTTCCTATTCAGTGCTGCAAAAGACAAAAGGGCATAGCAAATCTTTGAAGAGGGCAGGTTTCTCCAGTTCCATCATTGTTGAACAGTGTTAAATGCACTGTGTATTTGTGTCCTTAATACCACATTTCCTTGGCTTACTGATAATAGGGTGGCTAAATGAGTATGTTATTTTTCCTAATGCTGGAGGGTAATTTTTTACGGTCCATTGAATTTCCACATTATTCATATTGTTCTCAATATCCCCAGTTCCAGTACAAGGACATAGGATTTAGGACCCAATCTCAGTGCATGTGCTGCAGGTGTTGTTGGCTGGGGCCCAGGACTCATGCTGCAGTGAGTGCCAAGCTGCAGAGTCAGGATCTTGCTTACACCTCTTCTGGATCAGGGCTCCTGCTGTCTTTGCAGCACAGGAAGGTTGAGAGACTCTTGCCAGCAGCTTCCCTGAGGGATCCCTTCTGGGAAAGGGAAAAGTGACCCAGCCTCTCATGCTCTTCTCTCCCTCTTAGGCATGAGCTGTGATGATAGGAAAAGAGGCTGAGAACAGACTTTTGTCAAAAGCATTAGGTGGATTTTATAAGGTCATTCATCCTTTCTGTGTGCTGGATACATTTTGAGATTTTCTGCTGTGCTGGGCCTTGTAGAGGACTTACATAGTGCATAATACACTGTATTATTATGCTATATATATACTTAACACACTGCAGAACACATCAATCTCTGAAGCGCTACCAGGATGGGCATTAGTATAATTGGATCTATGTGGTCAAGGACACAAGGTGATTCTGCTGAACTGGCATGTCTGTGCTGCAGAGCCCTACACCACTTCAGTGTGCTTAACTTCCATGGGAACATCTATTACAATATCCCACTATGCCATGTGAAATGGGGGGAACACCTATTTAGGGATTCATCTGAATATTATAGTGCAGATATCTAAACTGGAAAGAGTCTTCCTAGACATCCTGTGCCATAAATGGCATAATTGCAACACCTCACATCCTAATGCAGATAGCTAAACTAGATCAGAGGTGAGTCCCTCTAAAAATGTCTGCTTCTCCCCATCAGCTGCAGGGGTAGCCTAATTTGACTGCTCAGCCCTTCTTCTTCACAGTAGCATCAGCATAAGGTCACTCGAGAGGAGTTTCACTTCCATTTTCTGGAAAGAAATCATTTTGGTAGGTGTGAGGTAGATGGCAAAGACATTCAGCCCTGTCAGAAATAGGTCAGTTCCTTTAATGCCCAGAAGAACAGCTCTAAGCAATTAAAGAGCTGCAAGGGCAAATCCTTTGGTGCCTTTGGTGTCTAGTGAGTACCAGGATGGGTAGTAGCAGAACACAACAGGTTGGATTGCAGATTTGAACCTAGTTCGCCAAATCTCTTTAGGCACTTAAATCCTTTATTTAATGAGGATCCCAATCCTTTAGAAACTGATAGTGAAATGTCTAATGAAGCTGCACATAATTGCAATGTGCATGTAACAGAGTTTGGTCTCCTGAGCAGTGTATTTCCAGTTGTAATGTCAGGCAATTTTTTTTGTACAGTGACATGGAAAAATGTTATACAACACAATGATACAATGAAGATAAGTTTTCTCACTCTGAAAAGATAAATTGTAGTCTGGGAAAAGGAATGACATTTACTTCAAGCACGTTTAATCTAGCAGAAGTAGGCTGGTGTATTATGCTTTCCAGTAACCTCATTTCTCTCCTGTGAAAAGAAGGCTAATATCAGTGGAAATGCTGAGTGTATTTGGAAGGCTTTGAAACCAATTAATCACCTTCAGAATTCTTCATAAAACCTGATTTCATTTGGGACAAAGTAGGAGCTGAAGTAATTTAAGGATGTCAGATTAAAAAAGTTTGTACAGGTAAACATGTAGTTCCATGAGCATCAGAATTAATGACTCCTGCTTTCCATGAATTTATTTCTTGTGTCTATGAAATGACACACTGAATTAAGCTTTCCCTGGTTTTGGGGCTAGGGCTCCTCACCACAGGGATTTAGGAAAGAATCTGGGCTTGCAGACTGGATGAGAAGTACAGTACGTTGCAATAATCTAACTGCTCTGGACAACAGAAGCTGGGGGGTGAACCACGGAAATGGTATCTTCCTTACAGTTTAAAAGTGCGAGTGAACTCTATGAGATTACGGCCATTTTTAATGCTTTACAAATGTGTGGTGTGAAATTTTTAATTGAAATTTGTAAATTTTTAATGGAAATATTTTAATTCACACCAATATAAATTTTCCTAGGCTACTACTTCAAAAGAGATAAAAGGGAGAGGATATAAAAACCAGCAAAGGACTTTCTGCAATCATCTGCCTTAAGTAGCCTTAATATCAGGTAGAAAAAAATTAGTATCCTTGAATTTGTAGGTTTGGAACCGGTTTAATCTTTCAACCAGAAGAAAGATAAACTGAGATTTGTTGAATTTATTGTCTGGATTTTTTCTGATAAGACCACAATAACTTAAATGCTTCCTATTTTGTACGGATTTAATTTAGCACATGATGTGTTTTCTAAGAACAAATTTCAGAGATGTACAGGTACCAAGATAGATGTGTTGTCATTGAACATATTTTCTTCTTCCACTTCTGTCCTGTACCCTGTGAAACAGCTCTGGGCAGCAGCCCACTGCTCCAAAACCCACTGCAGTTCTCTGTGCTCCTTCATATGATGTTTGCAAAATGAACAGGGATGAAAAGCATCACCATAAACGCACACAATACTATCGAATGTCCTGCATTTGCTGTTATAAAAAAAAAATCCAGAACGACTCATTTATTTACATGTTTTCCTCAGTGAGGACTTAATCTTTAGGATTACATATAAGAAATACTGCCATTTTAGTGATAGAGTACCTTAGTATTCTTAGAATGCCTTGCACCTCTGGGCAAGTGACAGGAGTGAATAAACACATCTAAAGAACTTTGCTGACTCCTTTGCTAAAATATTTTCAGGTTTTACATTCCTTTACACAAGATCGTAAGTTTTAAGCTCTTGAAAAAATAGTTCAACCTTTGAACTTTTAATCAATATTTATCTTCAGTTGCTGCTTCTTTTCATTACCTAGCTGATCTTTTTTGTAAGGGTTTTATTTTTCAATGATGCATATGCTAGGGGAGAGGGAAGTGGACAAACTGGTTAAATCGACTCAGAAAGACAATGCCTAGCCTCTTAAAACCTGTCCTTTCCCTCTTTGATTAAGCAAGGGAAAAATATTAAGACCAAAGAAGCTATTAACAAGTTAGTTTACAGCTTCACTGATTTCATCGATGTGGTACCAGTCATATAACTGGATCACATGTGCAGCGAAAATATTTTTTCTAAGTGTCAAATGTAAGGATTAGGTTACAACTGTGGACCAGTTGTTGCTTTATGAAATGCAGCTGTTTTCTGTTATTTGATAGCTAAAGCCAATCATGGAATTAAATACTGAAGAGTATTTTTTTTTGTTACTTTTTGCTTTTAATCTCATATTGGCATTGCTGCTGCACTTATCTGAGCGAGACCCTTCCAAATATAAATTATTTCTGTCAGTCATTTGATTCTCTTCTTCTAGCACAATCTTCTTCCCACCTCCCTTTTCTAATGCTTTCCCATCCTTTTGCCTTCCCTCTCTCTTCCCACAGTCTCTTTGATCACCTGCGTTTCCTGCCTATCATCTCTCTCCTTTTTGTCCAGGGTCATATTTTCTTCTCACTCCATTTCTGCCTTTATTTTTGTTCCAGTAATCAATCACACAGCCCTGACCAAGCTTGCAAACTCATCCTCTTACCTCTCCTTCCCTCTCCTCTCCCCGCTCTCCTTTTGGCCACCATGCCAAATTCATGCTGACCCCAGAACTGCTCTTTGTTCCCCACATTCACCTTCTCTCTCCTGCTTTCTTCACAGCCAGTGTGACTCCTTTGGTATTAGGATCTCCGAGTAGGAAATGTGGGGGGGGCATCAAGCCCAGCACCATAATGACAGTAGGATGCTTAGTTATAGCCCACCCTTGCAGCAGTCACTGTGGGGATTTCAGCTGGTGCTACCAAGCTCACTGAGTCATCTGTGGGGCACCCTGAGCTGACCTAGAGGAAAAGGTATATGGGAGAAAGGTATAAGGCATTTTATAATGTAATGGCAATATTTTTCTTTTTACCAACTTAAAAATATCTAATATTCCTGTTAGTATTATCTTGATAATGAATAACTGATTCTATTCTTGTTTTGCATGACACCATGTGTTTATATGCATGTGCACACAAGTATCTACTACAAAATCTTTTGTTAAGACCTCACCAACTAAAAATCTTTAGAGCTGCCACTGCTCATGTGAAAGCTTATTAAAGTTTCAATCACCTGCATTATAACTGGCATTCCCATTCCAAAACCTGCTGATCCTATATGAAAGGACTTCTAAAAATCTGAATGCAAAAATAAACACGCAGATACCCCAGAAAATGCTAATGGATTCACTTCTGTCCTTGATCGCTTGAGTCACATTTCCCACTGAGCTGCCTTCATGGGACCAAGGGCAGAGTTGATCTCAGTGAGTTTATATTAGAATAGCACTTAGATAAATAAACCAAACCTGGGAGCTGTAGATAATCAAAACTGAACACAGCACTACAGGAAAATGGAGACTCAGATGTCCTTTAACACTGAAGACAGACATGGGCTGCTCTTCTGGTATGTAATCTAATATCCTCTTCTAAAGCTGGACAATAACGATATGTTTGTTTAACCGTTTCACCAAGGCCTCCACTTCCTCATTGAGAGAGCTGTCCTGACACTGGCCTACTGAAAGAATTTTGAGGAATTGGAGTGATCATCTTTAAAGTCACTATAAAAAAATGTATGTACTTTCATCATTGTTCACATAAGATACTGAACTTGTATTTGGTCACATACCTCTCAAGTTTGCCTTATTTTGAAGGATATCAGTCACTTTTATACAATGCCTCATCAGTATTTCAGGCATGTTCTATGTCTCTTCATTTCCACTGAAGCAAATGCATTGGTTCAAAGAAAAGAATTAAAAATTATCTATTTTCATTTTATGAGAAACAAATAATTTATGGGAACAATTGCACCCGTGAAACTTGCCACTGTTTCAGTAAAGCTGTAATCAATGCACTCTGCAATAGGCACAATTTTCTCTCTGTTTAACTGGCTTAAACCTGAGACATCTACATCTGAGGGGAAACTACAGATGGGACATTTGCTCAAGTTGCACGGTGGACAAATCCCTTTGTAATTACAGCGCACACTTGTATTTCCCCCTATGAACAAGGGAATGAAAAAATAATTACAGTAATTTACCAAATAGGTTTACAAGGCTTTTGAAAGTAGGTTCTGAGAAAATAAGGCTTGTGTTTGAAGATAAATTCCTTAGATTTCACTCTGTCAACATATAATAACAAGCTAGTATCTTATCAAAGAACTAAGAAGGTAAGCAAACCACATCCCACTCCAGAAACTTTTCCTTACAAAATAACATATTGTTCCTTTATATTGTAACTTAGAGTGCTGAATTCAGACAGTACTTCTAATAGGCTAGTCTGAGACTGTAATCAACTAGGATTTTAGAGAAGCTTTCTGTAAAAACAAAATCGGTCAGAATATTTTTGAGGGCAAGCTCAGAAAGCAAAATGCTTTTGTACTGACAGCTGTTTGCAATACATAGGATGACTGTTGTTGGTTTGTTTTTACCTCAGCACAGTGCCCTAACTCAAAAACCTCGTGGCTGTGCACTAAGGTAGCACAATCACAGCCCAGCCTGCTCTTTGATGTCTATGCTGGTTCTGTGCAAGGGCTGTTGCTGGGAATTGCAGCTCAGTACTGTGCTCAAAGATGGGTGCTGCAGACAACACCTAGAAAACATATTGGAACAAGAGTCTGGTTTTGGATCTTTCCTTTTCTTTCTTTTGACTTTTCAATGCCTAACAAATTTGGAAGTATTGCTACTGGACAAGATTTATCATAAATTTGTCCTTGAGATGGTGTGGCTCATAGACACATTACTAGCCCTTTAGCCAAGTAAAACTAGCAAGCTTGAAAGTAATACACAAACTTGTAATTATGCCTTGAAAGGATTTTACACAAAGAGATCATAGTATAAGGTTGCCACTGTACATTGTATACACCGTGTTATCTACTATGGTCATTCTCATTGATGCAGCACAGACTTTAATGTAATGCAAAATCAGTCACCATTTTCATTCCAGCGTTTTGAATGAAAACAATAAAGGCATTTTTCATATCATTGTTTGTAAGTATACACAAAAACATTCATTGAAAATTTTGGAAATAAAGGGCTTATGCTGGGTTAGTGCTTGTTGTTCCAAGCTGACACTTGACCTGAAGGAATAGCAATGTCACAGATTGACAGATGACACAGATTGCAGAACCTGGTAAAATTTGCATTATAAAAACATAGGAGTCTGAAAATTGAATTCCAATTCACTTATTCTTTCACTGACATGAAAACTGTCTATCTCACAGTATCTAGGGCAGAGCACAGAATGCCAATGTAAATTAAGGCAATTAACCCAACTCCCCCAAACGGTGTTAAACTAAGGGACACACATGTAGACCAAGCCACATCACACCTGGTAGAAATGTCAGACCTGAAGCGCAGGGTGAGGGGAGGGATTGAGGCAAGTCTCTCAGGTCTCACTTCCCAGGCATCTAAGATGAAGCCTGAGCTGCCTTCATCTAACAGGCACCACTGCAGGGAGAAAGTGGTTCACCAACATTGCACAGAAAGCCCACTCAAGCAAAGTCTGACTGCGGACAGTCTATCCACTTTTCTATGTCATGGTTTCATGCCAGCAAGTCTGTGTACCTCCTACCCTTAATCAAGATAATCAGCATTACAGAGTCTGTAAAGGACACCATGGGATATCATGCTCTTCTGTCTCACGACATCTAAAACCCTCTAATTCGGATGTGTAAATAACTTTATGAGAAAGACACTTCTGGAGAGATAGCCACTGTCTTACACAGCATCCAGCTGATGGTGTGAAAACTACATGTTCAAAAGCAAAGAACTAGCTTCTCTGTTGCACCCATGTAGAGTTGATGTTGGTGGCTTAATTAGAGAAATGTCATCAGCAATGTCAACTATGACTGGTAATTTTACTTCTTTTATCACACTTCTCTAACTGATCAGGCCTGGTATGGTTCTGGTCCCACTTACCTAACCAGTAAAGGTGCTGGTGGGTATGCATGCATGTTACGCTGTTTATGTATAGTTTTTCATCAGATGTGAGACCAAACCTGAAACTCTTCCTCGTACCTTAAAGCACTTCTTTGCCTCAGTGTGGTCTTGATCTTGGGAGCTGTTTTGCATTGATTGTAAAAAATGACCAGTGACATCAGTAAGATCCAAATTATTCATATCTCCTACTACGTTAAAAAAAATAAGTCATCGAAAGCAAAGCTTCCAAGAACATTGATACTTGCTATCAGAATTTTACACAGCAAGAAAAAATTCATTTATATTAGTTTTGCATCAGCAGCTAAACACTCAGTGAGCTTCTGAGTTTGATAAGAGACAAGTTGCTTCCTGCCTTTTCAGGATGTAAAACACATGAAATGCCTCACTGAGTAACAAAGGTAACTAACAGAGAGTGTGGATCCTATGGATAACTATGCCACAGCAGGACACAGTTCACTGCAGAGCTTCCGGAGAAACCACTATGTTGCTGGAGCTGCCAAGTAGGTGTCTGGGAAAAAAAAAATTTTTGAAGGAAATCTTGCTAAATCTCATGCCAACTGAAATGTTGTTCTTGTATGGATTAAATTTATGTGCTGTCTCACGTATGTAACCAAACATGCATAGGTGTCTTTACTGTTACACTTGATTCCTACTACTTGGCTCCCCCTCTTCTTATGCCATCTCATCTTTTAACTTAGGGACTCAGGAAACCCTCAAGAAGGGCACATGATCTGCATAAGAGCAGGCTTGGCATCCTTGAATCCAGCTTACCTGGAATATGCCAGAAAAATTCTGTACCTAGAGATGCCTTGATTGGCAACACATTCAAAAAAGTTGCAAGAGAGGTGGCATTTCTCTCCCATCAGTTTTACCCTGCCCTGCCTCTGCCCCTTCCCAGTTTCACCTACACGGACAACAGACACTGCACAGGCAGAGTGCAGGTGGGTCTGCAGACTGCCGAAGAAGGAAGAGTATTCAGGCAGGCAGCGGAAAGATTTATGATTTCTCAATATGCACCTGAGACACATCAAGTATTTGCATATTTTAGGAACACAGCTGTGAAGCTGAGATTTATTCAGGCCCTGAAATATTTTATCTGAACCAAAACCATTGCCTAATAGGTTGAATAACAGAGATAGGAAAGGGGTGATTGATCTAACTGGAATGAATTATGCTGCTGTCTTTCCAAATTCTTCATTGAAATAAAACAGAAGCCTGCTTTTCTTCATTTTACTCATGGTCATGATTAATAACAACAACAATAACAATAATGTTATTCTTCAAGGTTCCTTCACATCTGGTGAACCATTTGCCATATTGTAAGTTAAAATGAAATTTGAAAATATTACAAAAATAAAGGAAAAGTATGCAACATTGTAAAGGCCTCAATAGTTGCTGACAAAAGCCATTTGCAATAGAAGGTTTTAATTTTTTTATCAAACAAGTCAATATCATAATCACTGGTGGACCAAAAAAGAAGATTCTGTATACTTGATACTGTAAAGGCTAAATACAGAAGTGGAACATTTGCTACTACAGACCAACCTTTTCAGCCAGAGAAGACTGAAAATATTATGTTGTGCAATTTTTAAAAGCAAAAAAGCCTATAGAGTCTGATATAAATGCAGTCAGCTGGAGTGCTAGGATTTGGGTAGAAATCCCAGGATCCTTCCATCTTCCCAGCTCTCATGTCAGATATGCGTGACATATCTGATATGCTTCACAGCAGCAGCTTTATAATTTTTCATTATTCTTATTACTCTACTTGCAATGAATTTGTTACAGAGAGCCCTGTCTGCCAGCTCCTGCTCAAAAGAAAAATAAGCAAAATGGGCAAACAGGGGGATGGAGTGTCTTGCCAGCTGCATGCAAGGTGGCAGTAGCAGAGCCAAGCCCCTCTTCTTCCCTCCCAGAACTGTGCTCTGTACTGGGAGTCCTGCAGTAACAACACCAACACAAAAGTTCCTTGTGTACTTTCAGTCTGTTTATTTGAAATAACGACTGAAAATCAAGCAGTGCTTGTTCCTTTAAAACAAAATTTCTGAAATAAAATGTCCCAGCTGTTTTCGAGTCTTCAAGCTCTGCTTCTTTTAATTTTGAATGCAATCAGTGATTTCTGCTCTCGCTTTTCTGTCCTCTTTCAACCACTTATACCTTTCTGCTCCATACTTTTCCCAGTCTCTGGAGTTTTGGAATTCCTCATCTTGTGAAAGTCCGTTCCAAACAAGTGTTCTTGGACTTTGTTTCTGTGAGACACATTCTCAATCCCCCACCATTTACTCCTCTGATTCATTTTAAGAATGTGAACAGTCCAGGTGCATTAAGGGAAAATAGGCATATCTTTAACTTTGAACTTACAAGTAATGTTGTTTTCAATGGAAATTAAGTAAGCTTCAGGGTTTTGAAGGAACTGGGTCTTTAAAAGAATTTGAAAAGATTTGAAAAAGAAAAAGAGAAGCTGGTCAGTGGTGTGAGTGAGTATATTTCTGGTTGCACTGAAACACCAGCAACCCACATCCGAGAAATAGAGATGTTGGCGTTGTCACATTTTGTAAGCGATGAAGCTCCAGGATTAGGCCATGAACTGAGACTTGGGAGATGGAGATGCCACTCCCAGACACATCACTCAGCTATGTGCCACTGAGAAAAACAGCTAATCTTTCTGGGTTTCTGTTGCCTTCCCACCTTTATTTGGCCCTTCATAGAGTCTGCAAGGCATTCAGGTAGGTCTCATCAAACGGGTCTGTTTCATGCACAAAGCAGTGTTTTACTACCAACACCAATTTTCCAAGTGACAAGGCCATTTTTAAGGTATTAAATATGTGAAGAGGTTCAGAGCTGTGAAGAATGGTGTTCTGCACTAATTGCTCGCTTTGTGTTCATACATTTTGACACAGTCTTTAACTAAATAACCCACTTGAGTGTTACCCTGTGGTGGCACTGATTTGCACTACCTCTTCCCTGCTGCTGTCAGGGAGCTTGGTGAGAAGAGAGCTGGGTTGTGTTCCTCATTCCGGGATCCTTCCATACAGCTGTACTTTAAGTGACAGCATGCCATCACTGCCTGGACTGCAAGGCCAGTCATGGACTGCTTCCTAAGCAAAAAAGAGCCTGACAGAACCATTTAACTGGTGATCAGCCCCAATCAATGCCTTCTTGTCTGTGTTAATTGTCATCTTTTTAAATAGGGTAGGAAAACCCCTAAACTGTTTTACAATGTCGTTTTGTTTTTTTTTAAGCAGGTGATGCCACCTGCTTAATCTTTGCTCCTGTATCCTGATTTCTGCCTGTAGACTTTTCATCTGCCCCATGGATCTAGGTGAAATCACAGATGTCTTGCCTCCTTTATCTTTGACCATAACCCTTAGAAGGCTGCATCTCTCATTTTAACTGGTACCTAACCTTACCTTGCCTGATCGTTTCTTCTAAACAATGTCAAAGATGCCCAGTGGTTGCCCCATGCCAGTACTCCCTTCTCTAGCTTAGTCAGACATAGCAACCCCAGGAAAAGGAGCCATCTCAAAGTAGATCTGGCTGAGAGGGAAGACTGTGGACTTTCTTCTCAGGAACTGGGCTTGCATTTCCTGGGTATTCATAGCAACCACAAGTTCAAATTCACTCAGACTCTACAGACTGTGCAGAGAGTCCTATTCCCAACACCTATGTTTGTGCTGGGCAGAGGCAAATGTTCCAGTGACCTATGGCCCGGGAAAATGAAGGTAGGTTGCACTACAGATCAGACATCACTTTGCCAAAAGTTAAGTGTTTTCTTCAAAGTACAGGTTTGGAAAAAATCCCAAATAACCTAATGAGAAAACAAGAAAATACCTCAGAATCACTTAGTGCTGAAAACATATGTCTTTCTTAGCCTTATTTTCAGAAAAGGCCTAGTAGAATTCAAACCCTGTCCCAGTTTTCAGCTTGATGCAGGTACCTAGCATAACCAGATATCAGTGGCAAAGTTTTTAATAACTGGAGCTTGTACTGCACAATGACATAATAGAATCAGAAAAGTCTGTTGTCTTGCGTCTGTTTTTAGGTTCTATGGGTCTAACATCTGGAACATTAAACTGCCTTTCTGATTTTTTGTTAAATTTTTGTAAAATTAGATTTTTTGTGTGTTTTGTGTTTAAGATTTCTGAGGAAATATTCGCAGTCTTGGCAGCTTGTGCTATCTCAGCTCTAATGCCCATATTTTGAGAGACAAAATGTACATTGATCATGCCATGGATTCCTATTTCACCAGATGCATTGTTTCAGGCCTTTGTAATTTCATACTGGATTTCATCTCTTCTGAAAAGGAAAGAGAGACATGCAAGAGAGATTCAGGAACATTTTTCCCATGAATATGTTTGTCTAAAATATGATTAAAAGGGCCTGCTAGGGAGAAAATACAGTATTTTTCATTTAAAAAATAATATGTGGTTACAGCTAGGTCAAAATGGATTTTTTAACATGCCCAATTTATTACATGTTTCTAAGGATTTTATTTTTGTGCTCATTACAGTAGCACAGCAAAGTGATTCTGGCTTAATTGCTCTTGCAAATAGATTTGGAATAAGAGCCTTAAAAAGTTTCCTAATCATCCTGAACTGCTTTTTTTCTCTCCAGACTAAAGTCTGTGGAGATCAAAGATGAATGAAGATGTTGGGGTGAGCAGAAAGTGACTGTAATGTTTCCTTTTTGCATTCAGAAAAGTCAGATGTTTGGACTGTTGTCGCAGAAATGAGGGAGGAAAATTATAATGTCTCTCTATTCACCCAGAACCAATGGAAATTTGTCTTGTGACTCCTCTCATATAGAAAATAACCAGTCTGTCAACAAAGCCCTACTTAATGAAATCCTCATTTTGTGCTCCATGGTGGCTTTTATATAAAAGTGTTGACTGACAAGCTTATTTGGTGGTGGTTTAGGGGTTTCTTGGAAGGAAATAACTTGCCTTAATCACTTCTAAAAATTAACAAAATACCAACCAACAACATCAGTGGCAGGACTGGGTTAGCAGCATTGCTTTGGGTTGCACAGCTGTAGCCATTACACTGAACCTTCCAGAACTCTCAGCAAGAGGACAGAGAGAAAAGGAAGGAAGACAGTAGGAGCAAAAAACCATAAATGTTACACGTTAAAAAATGTTCTCTCTCCCCCTTCCTTTCCCTTCCTTTCTTTTCCTCACACATACTTTCCTCACACGTACTTTAGCATTTATCTACCATGACAAGTCTCATTTCTCCTTTTAAAAGAATGCATAAATGAGCTATGAATATTTGATCCTTTTTTAAACAAATATTTTGGCTTGACAAGTCATAGCAGATAAGACTACCCAAGATGGTAGCCAGCTGCTCAGAGGAGGGAGCGTAGGTAGAACACGGGCCAATATTAAAGGCATCACCTTCCCCAGGCAATGAACAAAGGCTGCTGTATGAGGCAGGACATCAGCCTTTCCTGCTGCAGATCTTCTAGTCTTGCACAAACTGCTTCAGAGGTGTTGATGATTCTGCAGATTGGTGCTGGAGGACAAATTCTGCCACAAATTCTCTGCTCTACTTCAGCATAGGCATGAGTGCCCTACCGACTTTGGTGGAAATTGTCACAGTTATAGTCAAACAGCAGTGTGTGTCCTTTCAGAACCGTGGCTTAGACAGCACATAATTCTGTCTGTTAGGGTTTTTAGGAGGTTTTCCTCACTTTAGCTGACTGTAGCCAATTCAGATTAGCTGCTTTATAAAGAATTTAGCCCCACATCACAGTGAAATTTAATAAATGAAATTAATAAAGGGCTTTGTGGGTACACATGAATGGGTTTGTTCACACTGTATTTCAGGCTTTATTGCAAGGATACTGTGATCTGCAGAAATTTTTCCCAGGTATTCTACTGTGCGGATACTTTGAGCCAGTGACAAACACACAGATTTGCAAAAAATACCCACTTATATCTGTTTTGCACCAAAACTACGAGCATGTGAGTGTTGTATTTGAATGCTGGTATGTGAACTTAAGTTAAAGTCACAGAATCACAGAATATTTGAGTTGAAAGGGACCCACAAGGATCATCAAGTCCAACTCTTAAATGAATGGCTCACATGGGGGATCTTGGAACCCCCAATCTTGGTTTTATTAGCACCACGCTCTAACCAACTGAGCTAATGTCAGAGTCCAGGACTTATTCTTATTATAACCTATTTTAGGTTTACTTTTAATGGGATAGGTGGCTTTCGGGGATTTTTTTTTTTAGTTTGTCATTGGATTTTAGTTTTAAATTGTATATTTTGGGGAAAATATCAGGATGAAAAAATTAAGAAAATAAAACTCTTATTACTTAAAGTACCCATTTTCTTGGATTTTCTGCATTATTCAACTTTTCTCCAAAGATAACGGGTCAGCTTTGTTTTCTTGGTGAGAAGAAAACACATCAAAACATTACATTCGATTAAATTACATTTTCAGAAACTCGGGGCAGAATTTTTCACTTTGTTGTAAATTTATGTTGTGGAGAGATAATAACGCAAGATTCACTGGAGTCAGAACAGGGTGCCCTTGACTTCAGAAGTCTTTCCATTTGTCTCAGGAGGAAAAAACTTATTGACCGCGGAAATCTTTTCACCGAGGTAACTCTTCCCTTTGTGCATTTTTTTAAAAATATATATAACTGTAGCAACTTTTTGAACATTAGGCAGGGCTGAAAGCTGCTGATAAGCACAGGTGCAGCGAACAACTTAATCCCTGCATTGTCTTGGACATTTCTGGACCTCCAAATAAGACACCAACAAAAGATTCATATCAATTTAGTTTCCAAACGTTATGCCCTCCTTGCACTTTTCAGCCGTTAAGATGCCCATTAGCAGGACGGCCCCGAGGCTGCAGGTGGCAAGCAGGGCCCTGCCCGGATGTCACTGTCACTACTGCTGTGACATACAGACACATTCCTGCATCAGCTCAGGGACTGTGGGCAGTGGTGTCGAAGGCCCCTATGGTCCCTAGCGCTGCTAATTCATCACAGCAACGTTACAGGAATCTTACGCAGCGTTTTTACTTTAGATACATATCCTCAGCAGTAAGACCCTGGACAAAACATACTGAAGGGGCAAAGTCCTCTGAAATTTTTCAGAATTCATTTCACGACGTGTATAGAGGACATCAGGACTAGATCTTAACAATTCTCGAGTGTAAAAAAACCCACAAAACAAAACCAACTTGTAGCCCATAAACAGTACAAATGTCACGGAAATATGCTTTCCCTCTCTGCATTGTTTGGGGAGCATTTGCAAAAAGATGGTGGGATTGGTGGGAGAATGTGCTTTTTTGAAAATATATATACATTCTTTTGTGTTAAGATTCCACAGATGAAAGTGCTCATGGTAATGTGCCCTTGTGACATTCTGTTTGAAAATATTACTCTTTCTTCAAAGAAGAGAAAGGGAGAAGCTGTAGCTTTAAATTGTATGAGCATGGGAAAATCAGACATGGTAATAAAAGTGGATGTTTGAGTGTGTCAGATAAAATTTATTAGATAGGGGTCTCCAGCTCAGTGCATTCCTATGCAAAATTCTTGGTAAGCTGCCAGAAAGTGAACTCTGAACATCAGCACAGTAGAAAATATTTATATTAGTGTAAGGCTGTTGGCCGTGATGTGCTTCTGCTCTTTTAAAATAGCTTGCCACAAATTCAGAGGCATCAATAGAGGTCAAACTGTAGGGACTACACAATTTAATGAATCAATTATAGGCTTCCAGACAATCAGTATACCATTGAGGAAGAAAACGAATTATTAACATGTGAAAATAATTTGTAAACTACAACAACACATACAGTAGCAATCAGGGTTATGTTTCTAAAAATGTTCAGTCAGTCTAAGTGCTTTCCCAGTAAAGCTGGCACAACAGATTTCTTTTGTTCTGCATTTGCTCTTTTTTTTTTTTTTTTTGAGCATTATCTCCAATATGAATGACTGTGTGAAGCCATTCTTCAGCACACCTCAGCTCTGGCTTCACTTAGGTGCTACTGCCAGCTCACATTTCATCAAAATTGAGCCCATGAGTAGAAATGTTAAATAATATCCAAATATATTCCATTACTTTTACTTCATTAAGATACAGACTTTATACCAGTGATAAGTTCTGTTTGAAATGAGGGGGGGCTACCTTGAGATAATTTTCTTTTTCATCTGAACTTTGGCCCAAACTCTGATAGTACCTTTTCAAGATATTTCTAAAACCTCAATTTGAAGAAGGCACGTTATCCTCCACACACAACTTTGGTACAAGGAGCTGCCTTGCGCAACAAATCCCTCAGGTAGTTCTTCTCTCCTTTCTGTGATTTGCTTGTGCATGTAGAGCTTGTGGATATTTCACTTGAAATCTAAGGGAAAAAAGGCCTGGCCTAATTCAACTTCCTGCCCAAGGCTGCTTTGCTATGCCAGTGGGGACAATATGCCTTTAGTCTCAGTGTAATCACATGGGGTAGGTGCACACAGATACAGAAATACAAATAGTCAGTAACTGAATTGCTGCTTCTCTCTTTCTTCTCATGGTCATAGGAATTCTGACACAAAGTAGAAGGCTGATGCTAAGCTTACTGAATCTTAAACAATTTTAATCTCAAAAAATGAAATTAAAATCACATACTAATCAACTCATACATACTAAGGTTTAAACTACTGTTTCCTAATATGTATTTTTTGAACTATGAACCTGTAGACAAAATGGCAAAATAATCCCTTGTTTATTTGGGCGTTTGACAGCACTTGATCCTTGAGAGTTTGTCTTTTAATGACAGAAAAAAAAATGAGATCAATACAAGTTCTTGATTACCCTGCCATCTTTAGAGCAGAATGCTATTTTCATTTCCAGTCCTGGTTTCCTGAGAATTCATACTTCTTTTGGGTTACAGAGATGCTCACCTCAAATATCCTTTTATTTTATATTAAGCAGAACACAAAAAAATTTCCCAGCATTAATCCCGGCTTCCATAGAGTATTTATATCAGTCAGACTAACAGCTGTTTGGTGAATTTAGACTGATCACAATTTCCTATTTATTCAGATCCTGGAATTTAAGAAAATATGCAGCAAACTCTCAATTAAAACTAACATGCTCATTTCATAGCAACTTTAGAAATACACAGGCCAAACACAAACTAAGGGGCCATGTTCCACATCGGGTTCTCAAGTTTTAGAAGAAAGATGTAAGTTTTCACAGAGGTTGAAAGGACCTGGAAGTATGTATAAACACAGAAACTAGGCTGAATGATAAATCAGCTACTCTTCTTACGCACCTTAGTAAGTCAATATTAATACTTCAAATGAAAAATGAATTTATAATAGAATCATAGAAAAGTTTTGGGTTGGAAGGCATCTCCAAAGTTCATTGTGAAAATTAATGTCACTGATTGGAATGGAACTCACATCTAATGCCACCAGACTTTGCTAGACTATGAGGTGTTACAAAGGTATTTTCTTCATGCATTTTAGCAGTAGCACATTGCAGTTAATCAAATATCCATGATTCCTCAAGCTGTTACTGGACTCTATCGGGAACAAACAAATATGGAAGTTGCCCATGTGCATGTTGATCATGCTGCTGTAGCTGGTGCACAGAATTCCCAGTAAACAGAGAGTAAAATGTGTTAAACCTCTGTCACTGAATTGTAAACTAATACACTTTATCTTTCTTTATCAAGAAAACAGCATTCATTTGAATCATTAACAGTAATTCTCTCCCTTCTGTGGTAATTCATGAAATGTATTCCTGTCATGACTGAAACACACCAAGTAAAAAATCAAGAAGAAATCACACTCCCGTCCTGAGGACTGCCATACATGTCTGCCTTCTTTTTATCTCTCCTGGTTTGCAGAGTCACAGGTAGCCCCTTATCTCCTCGTAAGAACAAACATTGCTCTTGTCAGACAGACACTTTAGAGATGGAAAGCTCAAAATAATGTGCTCAGGATGGTCACAGATGTGCACGGTGATCTGGAAAGCGTAGTTGCCTCTCTGTAGAATGTATAAATCTATGCAGCAGTAAATATCACTCTTCTTATAGAGAAATTTTCCTCCCAAGGTGTAAGCAAAAAGTATTGTGTGAATGGTTCTGTAGAATTGTGTGATCTCACAAGAGTGGATTTAATTGTAAAGACACAGTGAATATATATGGAAGGAAACATATATTTATTTTTACTTGCAATAAACAAAGTTTCTTATATTGCTTCTAAAAGTACTCATTTTCCATCTGTCGCAAAGCGTATAAGTGGAGCCATCAGCTTTCAGTTTAGTTTTTGGTGTCCCAACATAATTTTTTCTAGGTCTCATGAGACACAGAGGTGTATGAAACCTAATAGAAGTTGCAACCACACAGGACTTTGTGTCACGAAAGGATCAGTAGGAATTACAGTAAATATCTACTCTAATGTCAGAGGTACATTTCTGCTAGGCTGAATTTGAGAATTTACTGGCACATCTCCATAAACATGATTCTCTGTACTAGGAAATAGTTAATCTTTTATTATATTGGATAGCCTTGTGGGATTGCTTTAGTGATTCATTATGGAAATCAAAGTAAATTCTACAATATTGTGCAGTTTGGCTCATCCAGTTGGAAAAACCCTAATGATCAAAAAAGCATGTGTTCTTACTCAGATGTATTTTATGACATGACTGTAAAATGTACCTACCACAGTTTTTCATTGTTTCACAGACAATAAGCACAGTCATTTTCAGGTTTCTATTGTTCTGCAGCTGAAGCTATGAATGTCCCTTTGCTCATTGACATGAGCAACAATTACATTTACATCTACTGAAGAGGCATGACTGATTACTATGTTTAATCAACAAAGTTTATTCTTTAAACCTACAGAAATTATAGCATTGCATTTAAGACATGGTTCTGAAGAGTATGTCAACTTTTCAACCATAAACAACAATGTCTGAGAATTTAGAACTTGGCAGAAAGGCCTTTTTGAACTGAATCTGAACATATATGCTAGTAGTCCTGAAGCAATTTATTTTCTGAGATCTGCCAGCCTTACTCAGACAAGGTTGTACTTCAAATATACAAGGAGTTCCATTCATTTCAGTGAGCATAATAACCAGATAGGAAACAGAATATGGATGATTTAAAAAGTTAATTTCCACAATTTAAGTCCATATGAGGAGTGGCTGAAGTAATTTGGTTTGTTCAGCCTGGAGAAGAGGAGACTGAGGGGATACCTCATTGTGGTCTTCAACATTCTAACAGGAGGAAGTAAAAGGGCAGGTACCAACCTCTTCTCTCTGGTGACCAGCCACAGGACTTGAGGAAATGGCATGAAGCTGAGTCAGGGGATATTTAGGCTGGATATCAGGAAACGCTTTCCGCCAGAGAGTGGTTGAGCACTGGGATGGGTTCCCCGGGGATGTGGTCACAGCACCAAGCCTGACAGATTTCAAGAAGCATTTGGCAATGTTCTCAGGCACATGGTGGGATTCTCGGGGTGTCCTGTGCAGAGACAGGAGTTGGACTCGGTGATCTTAATAGGCCCCTTCCAACTCAACATATTCTATGATTCTATGATTTTATGATTTCTCATAAAAAAACCCGGAACAAAAACGGCATGCATTTCTTTTAGCAAAAAGTTTTTAAAGGAGTGTTACTGAAGAAACAACGAAGGGTGAAATTTTAATCCTACTGAAATTCCAAGAATTTTTCATATTGAATCCTATTTATTAAGATCTGGATTTGAAAGTGTGAAGTTACCTTTTGGTAGGCACTTTGCATTAATGAGGTGCATTTTTGCATGAATTTATTATAATTGCGTTTGAGCAGTGCTCTAATAATAATGAAAAAGGGTCATTCCTATTATGCCTGAGAGAACAGAGGTTTTATAGAACCCAGTGGAATTGCAAACGTTGTTTCTTGCAGGAATGACTGTTTGCAGGAAGGGAGAGAATCTAAGGTTTGGATGGCTCGTCTTAAATTCCCAGGTCTTTGACTGCCAGTAGTTCAATTCCAAAACTCCTGAATTTTCATAGCCAATGGCTATCGTAATCAAGAGAACTGTCCATCTTTTATTACAGCAGAAAAATCCAGATCACTCTGGACACCATATGCTTCTTGTTTTTTTGGAATTTCCTTATATTCCTCCTGTCTGTGGACATTTCCAAACATATTTTCCCAGTCAATCCCCAGATTATGCACTAAACTCATGTTAAATTTTGAGCTGCCCTTTGGCATCCTAATTGAACAACAAGCCTTGACATATGCTTTGAATGTTGCTACAGTCTCTCAGTTGTCGAATAACTGCCATGATGTTCCAGTCTCTTTAGAGGAGATTATTCACTGTATTAAATGTTTCAATTAGAGGAGCTGTTCAAAAACACTTGCTGCAGTTATAACACTAAGTGATAAATACCTGAAAAGATTTGAATCACCAGTTTCTGAGTGCCAGTAATGCTCCACTACAAGTATGCCTGAACTCTGTGCCAAAGAAGGGAAGAGGGTAAATTATAAATCAGAGATTACAGAAAACAGAGGTGTGCCTTGTTGGTAGGTAATCTTCCATTTACAAGCATAGAAGTTTGTACAGAACTAAAAGTGAACGAGAGTATAAAATGTTATGGAGAAATAATGAAAGAGAAGGTTTAGAAATCTGTTGAGAACAAAGGTCATCTGAAATGTTACTCGGCTAGTGAGATCTCAAGTTGTAAGAAACTTAGGTCATACACAAGCTCTCATCACACCCTGCAGCAGGGATCAGGTCACGGCCCTTGACTGATATGTGTGGACCTACTCACATCTAATTTATGCAGGGCCAGTGTCCTCAGGAGCAGCCACCCCTGACAGATTGCCAGCCATACATTCATGCCCTGAATATGTCACTGCACTGTTTTTGCACACAGGTTCCCATTCTCCATTTTTTTCCCATAATTTTTTGTACAAGTAATGTGCATTTTTCGGTACTTCTTGCTATTGTGAAGTAACAGAGGGTTGCCATATATTTTTAAGGGCTGTTCTGTGACATCATGAGAAAAATAATACAGTCTAGCCAGCTGGGCTAAAACTGAAATGCCACATTCTTTTCTTTCAATTGCTGTTTCCCAGTGGCCTGGGATAGAATTGGGTTATCTCAGTGCTTTTTTAAAAAATTGTTTTATGAATCCTTGTCCTAGTTTTTTGATTGAAACTGTACTCCTCTCAGTAACAACTGCTAGCACGAAAGATAAAAGCTACAGTGCAGCCACAATAATTATCTTTCCCAGTTCAGGTGTTGATCCTGTAGTTTGATCCATATGAGTGATAAAACTTGCTTGTGCTGAGTCATTTGCAAAAAGGGAAGCTTAGAAGCATGACATGTCTTTGGTTAACAGCCCACTACAAAATTAGTGTCCTCTGTTGGGTTTTTTTTCCAGTTTGCTTGATTTTAAGTAGGTGATGAATACTTAGTAAATGCACAAACTAAAATATACACACTGATGTCTCATTGTATGACTTTCCAGGCCGGGAGACTGCAAAATCTAGGGCTTTCCACAGTGGAAACAATGCAGGAGTCTGCAACGCCCATGTTTCTCATGCTTAATGGTGAATTAACTCCAGAACCTCAAGATGGTTTGGAACACATTTTCTTTTCCACTATAATGTTTCATGAAGTGTGAGTTGTTGCGAATTTTTTTTCTGCAGATGTTGCTGGCAGTGCTACACCACGTCTTCTTACTGATATGGTAGAGTTGATGGAAAAGAAATGTGGAACTGAAGTGGGTCACTGTTCTCTTTTGTTACAGGAAGTTTACAAGAGAAGTATTGTAGACCCACTTTGAACAGTTACAGAACCATTACTCTTGGGAACTCTGCTCCAATGATTCTTTTAAACCCTGTGTCTCTGAAAAGGACACACATATATAACTCAAGAGGAGTAGTGTGAGTGGAGTAACATGCTACAATTTTTTGTCATATCTTAATTACACATATATGGCGTACAATACTTCCTGTGATTTGGTATGGATTATAGTTCAGTATCCACTCTCACTCGCTCTGTTGCACACCAGAATGAGTGGCAGCAAGCAACACCACCCTATTCCTAATGCTGTGGTTGCACGCAGGACTCTGGCCATGGCAAGGAAAAGAATAAAACAAGGCAAGAGAAACCAGCTGGTTGCTAACAGCTAATTCTGAATTCTGAGAAGGCAGTTCATCTCACACAATTTTAGAAATGGGATTTAGCTCTAGTTTAAAACACATTCTGGTGTCTACATATGAGGTAAGTTCCCAGCACAGGCTGTGGGCATCTATTCAGAGAAGCGTGTAGCCCCACAAGCATCTGGGAGCAGGATTCATTTGGCTTATCATCAGCATCTATTGCAATCCCAAGTGCCCTCAGAGGTCTTGTCTGGCCTCCATCTACTGATTTGAAGCGGTGAGTCTCCTACAGGTGCTGGGTCTGTAAATATCTGTTTTGAGGAGACCTAACAGAACTGCAACCCTTCAGTGCTGAAAATGGCTTTGGGAACTTAGGTTAAAGTGGACACTGTTGACATTCACATGCCTGAGCTAACTGCTGAGATTCCTGTGGCAGAAAAAGAGAAGAAATCAACATTTCTTGTGGATAGTACTCCCAAACTCTTCTAGGCTGTATCTTGAAACAATGCCATAAAGGAGTCTTCCACATTAAATGCCATGGGGTATCTAGGACATCTCTATGAGGATGGTAGATAAGACACAGGGTCCACAGGAGGCATGGGGTCTTTTCCCAGTTTCCAGAGGCCAGGCAGACTGTTCTTGAGCATCTCACTTAGCTATAGATGCCTGTGTCTTGACACTGAATCTTTATTTCTGCACTGACCTGCTGAGATGTAGCTCCTCCACTGTACAAATAGATACAGATGGGTGGGATGAATCCTGACCCAGTGGCTGTTTCCAACACCCAGAGGTAGGGGCTATAATTAGCAAATGAATCATCTTTTTCTATTCCTGGCACCACATTTGTTCATGGAGACTCCCAAGGCCATTCAGCTGGCATGACATGCACGAATCATGGAAGCAAGCACTCAGTTTTGCTGAGAGTCATCATGCCTGTGGTGCAGCTCTGCCTTCTTGCACACCACTCTTTTCAGTGTATGCCCTTGCACAAGAAGCAATCTTCTAGAGAGCACACCCAGCTGGCAACTTCTGCTAGCTTTCTAGACAGCAAGGCAGAAAGCAGGGGAAACTGAGAGTAGAAACGCAGGCCTATTACAATGTTTCTTTGCAGAAAATCATATTGTGAAGGGTTTAGTTGGACGTTAGGAGATGGACTGAAGAGTAGACTTAAATGACAAAGTGATTTTATTCTTAACTACGATGCAGCTAACCCCAGGATAAATGGGAAGGAAACCAATTTAGATCATAATATATATGTATAATATACAGTTATCTATATTTGTACAATCCATGGATACATTTTTCTACACAGAAATTTGTAGTAAACTCTAGCTGTTGTAGCACAATTAAAAAAAAAAGAAGCAATGAAATAAATTAAAGGAAATGAGACTGCAAGTCCAGTGATAATAGAAAAGCAAAGGATATTTATTCAAAAGTGGAAATATAATAGTTCAAGGTGCAAGAAAAGAAAATATTGAGAGTGAAAACAGATAGGAAAAGGTAATAGACAAATACATATGACTCTTTGGGGGATTGGATAAAATTATGCTAATACATTAAAAATGGGATTAAGTTTCAGTCCTACCAGATGATATTGATTATATTCCTACTATAATTAAGCTTTAAAAGTGCTGCTGTCTTAAATATACTTGTTCACTAGCTTTATGCTAATTATGTGGATTTTTATGAAGATATTTATTTGTTAGAAACCAGAATGACACTGTAAAGGCCCCAGTCCCATGTACCACTATGGTAATTGCAAATGCAGACCTCAGTTTATGGAGAAGTATTTTAAGGGCTACGACTTCGCTGACCTCTGAAAGCAACTAACATAGCACATGACAACAGTGTTCTATGGCTACTGCTGAACTTGTCTAAATTTTAGAGGGTGAGCTAGACATGAAAGAACTCAGTCACTGGCAGACCAAACTGACTGACCAATATTATCACTTTTTCTTCTGCTTCTCCTCTGTGGGCTCGTATCTATTACCTCTTTTTTTACACTTTGAATGAAACACAGTCCACTGGATTTAATTCTCTGGTTAGGTACTTCAGCAGTGTGCCACAGAAATGTAGGTCCCTGACACTGGGTGGACAAAAAGAAAAGGAGAATAATTCCATTGACCTAAAATAATCGACGTTTCCTGAAAGTTGAGAGAGACTTTCAATACCTTTCAAAGCCTGCAGAAGTTTCAGCCAGACAGACTTCAGGACTTCTCTTCATGGCTGCGTGAGAAATTCAGGCCTATTCAGAAGATGAGCAGTCCATGAAGTTATGTTTCTATCTTTTTGGATGAAAGTCTAGGGACCTAACGGGAATGGGATTTACTGGAGCAAATCCAGTGAAAGACTACAAATATTAAGGGACCAGTAGCATCTTTCAAAGGCAAGAGAATGTGAAAGCTGGAACTTTCCAGTCTAAAGTGTGTTTTTTTACTATATATGTATGTTTATTATACATGTATGAAGGGAGGGAATGAAGATGAGGGGGCCAGTGGTACCCAGTGATCGGATAAGGGGCTATGGGTACAAACGTAGACACAGGAGATTATGTGTCAACGTCAGGAAACACTTTTTTCCTGTAAGGGTGATCAAACAATGGGATAGGTTGCCCAAAGTGAATGTGGAGTCTCTATCCTAGGAGATATTTAAAATCTGGACATAGTCCTGAGCAACTGGCTCTAGCTGACCCTGACTGAGCAGTCAAGGTAGATTAGACGATCTTACAAGTTCCCTTCTGGCCTCTCCCATTCTGTAATTCTGTGATCTCTTACATCTCTACTGATCTCAATTGCCCCATGAGATATGGAATATATGAATTGTAAGCACAGCAACCATCCCTGACATGAAAGCCCAGAAGTTAGAGCACTGCCCCAGGTCTGGACCCACCTCCCTAACATCCCTAAGCAGGTCTGCCTAGCATGTATCTCCAATCCTGCATTTTGAAACCAGATCAACTTGCAAACAAGCAGAATGCTCAGGTCATTCAGATGCATAAGGCAAAACACTGCTTTTCCTTCTACTCTCTAGTTTCTTTGTCTTTATGATTTTTGGTAAATACAGGCACATTCAAGGCAGCAGTTCCTGGACCCCCTGGCTGTGTCATAGAACCATGGCTTGGGTTGGAAGGGACCTCAAAGATCATCTACTTCCAACTCTCCTGCAGCAGGCAGGGACACCTTTCACTAGACCAAGCTTTTCAAAGTCACATCCAGCTTGGACTTGAACACTTCCAGGGATGGAGCCTCCACAGCTTCTCTGGGCAACCTGTTCCAGTGTCTCACCAACCTTACAGTAAAGAATTTCTTCCTAATATTCAATCTAAACCTACTCTCTTTTCAGTTTGAAGCCATTCCCACTTGTCCTGTCTCTATATGCTCTTGTAAAAAGTTACTCTCCAGCTTTCTTGTAGGCTCCCTTCAGGTACCGGAAGGCAGCAATTAGGTCACCCCAAAGCCTTCTCTTCTCCAGTGTGAATAAAACCAACTCGCTCAGTCTTTTCTCATACAAAAGGTGCTCCATCCCTCCAGCCATCGTGGTGGTCCTCCTCTGGACTTGTTCCTGCAGATCGATGTCCTTCCTGCACTGGGGACTCAGAGCTGGATGCAGCACTCCAGGTGGGGTCTCACCAGAGGAGAGTAGAGGGGCAGAATCACCTCCCTTGACCAGCTGGACATGCTGCTTTTGATGCAGCCCAGGATACAGTCGGCTTTCTGGGTTGCAACTGCACATTGCCAGCTCGTGTCCAGCCTCTCATCCATCAGCACCCCCAAGTGTCTTTTCTAGCATTCATACCCTATCACTAGTATCAGGTTTTCATTTCTTGCTTCTTATATGTATTGGCTCACAGCAAGTTCAGGAGTGAGCACCTTCTTCAGGTATGGGTTCCATTGTCTGGTTGGTGGTTTGGGACCCTGGCAGAAGTGCAAGTCCCAGAACTTCTGAGAAAAGCAACTCCTGCTGTCCCACACTGTCCAAACAGGGAAGACAGAGGTCAGTCTTGCCAGAGCAAGGCACAGCTACTGGTTAGCAAACTCCTTTCCAGCTAAAAACCTGCACACTCCCTGGGCCAAAGAGAACGGCTTTATTCTGTATTTGAACCAAGTCTTCTACCATGTGTCCTGCCTTGTCCAGAGCAAACACTTTCTTGTGCTGTTGTCAGTAAAATGCTAAAAACAAGCTGGGTTCAAAAGCAAAGCAGTGACAGAAAAATAGAGAGCAGGAAGCCAAGCAACCCTTTTACAACTCTTAGTTTGCTATTGATTTTTTTAAGCTAGAATCTGACAGTGTCAGTCAGCAATGAGTCAGGTACAAGCACTGCATTAGGGATGATATAGACATATTTTTAATGGCTGAAAGGCTCTGTCCCAAAAGGAAAGCAATTTTTTTTTTTACATTATTCAACACTGTAAATCAAGGTAAGTTTTGGGGACATCCCGTAAACGATCCAGTTCTTGTCTGACTCAGTCTTTCCTAGCTTTTCTAAAAGCTCTGGATTGAGCCAGACAGTCTAAATCCTACTAAAGTCAGTAAATTCATGTAAAAAGGAATGTTCCTTGGACTACAATAAGCTTTCCTACCAATTTTCCTTTGATTATATTACAGATGACAGTTTATAATAGAACTGCAGACTATGGTAACACGGAAAAATCCATAAAATTTACCATTTATATTTTTCCAACTCCTTGTCAGACATCAGAGGGATTTAAAAAATTTAGTGAGGAATTTACAGCTTGACACAATCACATGTGCAGCAATAATAATATAAATATCAAATGTAATCTCCCTCATTCCATTCTAACCCCACCCTTGAAAAGAAGCAAATTGGAGAAGTATTAAAAAATAAGTTGAACTCCCAAAGTGAAGCTGATAATAAATAGAAAAAATCACAGGGAAACAATTTTTTCTCACTGTGTGAGAAGGCTCAGTCCATCTTTTTTCTATATGTCATTGGAATAACTCTTTCTGAAAAACCTGTGCATAATGTGTCTACCACCTTCTTTTTTTCCTATAGGTAATTCTATACATGGGCCAAAGAGCTTTTAGAAGAGCTTGGGTTCCCTCAAAGAGCAGCAAAATATTTAAACCTCATATTTCAGCTACAAATTTTTCTATGAATACCTTATTAAAAACTGCAGGTGTAATCACTCAGGTATTTTTGCATGGGAACACCTTTAGGCAGGTGAGTTATACAAAGAGCTTTCCTGAGAAGATTCACCTGAGTAAAATTATTCTTTTGCAAAGAAGTGTGAAAGACTGGGCCCAGTAACCAAATCACCATATTTTCCATGGCATATTCAGTGGCACAGGTGGTATCATTGCATAGAGAATATGAATATTTCTTTGGTGTTGGTTCCTTCCCACATTTGCTTTACACATTCAACACAGAGTCCCTTTGTACCTTTACCTTTTGGTAAAGGATGTTGCACAGTTTTGCTATACATTTTTTTTCTGACTGTTCAAAACTCAAGCAAAGGCATTCAAAATTGCCTCAGGACATTTTTAAAAAAATTATTAATGTATATTGAGAACACATATTATACATCTGAAAGGAAAAAAAATCAGATTGACTCATGGTATAATAATAGATGCTTTGTGTAAAAGACATACAGAATAAGAAGATAGTTTGTGATCAGTAGTTAAAAGCATGAGCAAATTCTCAAGATTAGGACTGTAATGTATTGGTAAACTTTAAGCTCAGATAAATATGGACTTAAAGTGTCTTATCAGATTCTCAGTAAAATTAATTTTCAAAACTAATAGAATTACCACAGAAATACAGTTTGACCGTAGTAAAAAAGGTCTTTTCCTCTGATGAATCCCTTTTGGTGTTCTGACTGCAACACAAATGGGATGGGTCTGCAATACTGGAAGTTTATAGAGACACATTTTTTTCAGCACTTCTCTAGCTAATTTTGTGCTATGTCTTTAAACATTAGGTTAGGAAAACTTTGTCCCATCCAAGACTAGTCCCCTCATTAAAATCTTGTAGATGTTTTCTGCCCCTGGAGAATTTTTGGATGTAAGTATGAAGCTGGGATATGAAAAATAAAAAGAGAAAAAAAATTCAGTCTCATCCAACTTACAATCGAGACAACAAGGAGCCTGAGGATGATGTAGTGGATGCTGTAGACAGGGAATTGTCATTGCTTCATGCAAAAAATCTCCACAGGTATGTGAGCAGCTGTAGACTCCAACATATGAGACATCTGAAAACAGTTGGAAATATTAAGCAATAGGGTTATGTGACTGCAGCTGATGTCCTGCCTTCTGCTGGGGAAGAAAATTTTGCTTTCTTGTACCTAGAGGGTATAATTGAGGTTCCCCAAATTCCCCAGTAGTAAAAACAAATCAAGAAAACTTAGGGGAAAATTTGAATTTGCTACCAAACCCCTGGCTGTGAAATCCTGCAGGAGCTGAGTCGATGGAGGGAGTATAGAAAAGCATCCTAGAACCGGATTTGCAAGATTAGAGGGCAAGTGTCTGTGCAAGAAGGGGCACAGTGAGAGGAAATGGAAGTGTTGTGGAAAAAGCAGAATAAGACTCTGACTCCTTAAGCACTTTCTCAAGATTTGGCTGGATAGCGGTTCCCACATTCAGAAACGTAATAAAGCCAAATACGAGGACTGAATTTAATTGTTTGTCAGTGGTGCAAGGATGCTGTGCCTTTCAGTGCTACATTACTTACCACCTGCTACGCTTGTCTGGTGTCACCTTAATGGGATAAGCAAAAGTCCTGCACGATCATGGGAGTGTCAGAGCTGTTTTGGCACAGTCTGGTGGCAGGAGCCCTGCAGGCCATTTCTCCTCGGGGTTGGGCAAGGACACCAATGGAAATATGTAAGGTTGGGAAGTCTCTCCAAAATGTGTGAGCAGCATCTTCTTAGCCTGATAGCACTGCTGATCCTGTGGACCAGGCAGAGGTTCAAGAGGAACAGAAGACAGAGAGTCCATGCTCTCCCCAGTCAAAGGTGGGCAAGGATGGGAGGGTTCAGGCAAGGCGGTTGTCTTGTCTGTGACACTGAACGCAAGAACACACCATGAATAGGTGGTATTCAGACTATTGATTGCTCTGAAGAGCTCTCTTTCTGTCCACTGCCAATGCAAATGTTGTAAGAACAGCCTGTTCAGTGCTAAGAGGATCAGACAACCCAAGTAAGCAAAGGTCCTCTTCTTCTAACTGCTCTTAGGGTTTTTCTTTTTGCCAAAGGGCAGTGAAAAGAAGAGCTGGAAAAACTGAGTGAATTTCCTGCTGTTTTGATAATCAAGCACTTAATAGGTCACACCATCTTATCGTGCACTGAAGAGTGTGTGTGACACTGTAAAAGAGGTATTCAGATATCCATTTCTAAATCTGTGTACCGAAGTTTACCTGACCTGTCCTCCAAAAAACTTAAATCATGTTTGAATATTTGTATCCACTGATGGTTGATCTGGAATGTTTGGTGATTTTTCTTGCTTACTTTTAGGAGGAATAATATCTGTGTTAGCAAACATATGGACATAACAAATCCAAAGGTCTAGATCATTTAAAACTAAACACAGAAAAAAACTTACAATTTTTTTAGGCTGGTTAATAAATGTCTATCAGATTCAGAAATTAGTTCAGTTTTTGACATTTTAACTCCAAAATTTTTTCTCTCTTGATTTATTTCCAGAAAGACAACCAACCACAATGCGCAACTACTATTTCCAATTCTCCATAGAAACTAACGTTTTGGGTGTTATTTAGAAATATTGTCATTAAAGAGCAAGTACAATACTCCTGAAAATGTTTTGATAATATCTTTTCTCTTACCAAATTTTCAGTGATTATGACTGTCTAAATTTGTTAGCATAGCTAATATTTTATCATGGCCAGTGAATTACTTTACAGAGTAGAATCACGCTAGCTGGATACCAACCCTCTGACTGCAATGTATCATCAAGGTAATAATTTTTTAATTCTTTAATAATTATTCTTTAATTACAATACTTAAAAAACCAGAAATCTCCTTAATGTTTATATTAATGTATGAATAATAAATTAGTAAATGATGGACAAGGAAACACACAATAAATGCTTGGTTAACTTTATTATTCACTGTAATTGATGCACCTAGAGTTTGTCTAATGGCACTGGGATATTGTTATTATATTTTATTAACTTCACTTTGCTATAAGGAAAAAATTTGTGAATTACACTCTGTGCTGACTTCATATTGAGTCATATATCTCATAGTTACTATAATCTTTTTTTGCTTATGACATTGCTATAATGCGTAAAAAGTTAATCTAATGTTGAAAAAAAGTTACCAAAGTAATCAATCTTTATACTTTTTTCAAACCTTCAAACACTTTCAAAGTTAGTTTTCTAAGGAAAAATATGTTGCAAGATAAAGAACTAGAGGAACCACAACTAAATGTCAAAAAGATCCACAAGGATGGTGAACCATCCACTGAGCAGCCCCCTGCTCAGTTATTCTGCCATTATGAACTGAGTGTGAACTGATGGTAATTGAAGTGGGAAAGGCATTAAAACATTTTCCAAAGCAACATCTGCAGTGAATCAGAGGAATGAAGATAAAATGACAAGGACATTTAATGACAGGACTGTGCCCCTGCCCGCCTTTCTGCCTAAAAAGGTCTGGCTGAATTCCAGTTAGAAATTATCCCAGCACAATGAGTATACCATTTCTGTGTCACATGTAACTGGGTTTCACAGAGATATTTGAAGAATGCAGTTAAGCATCTCTTTGAAATCTGGACTGTTCCCAACCTTTCCAATGTTCTTGATGCTCTGAGTTGAGCTCTTCCTCTTTCTCCTAATATTTTTTCCACCCTCAAAAAAAATCTGTATTATTTGGGAGGGAGCGCCACTGGTAATGAATGCACGCTGGTGTTACACCTTACGAGGAAATGAAATGTATGCAGGATTAGCCCAGGCATTCCTCCTCATAGCCCTCCCTGTTCAGTCCACACCTAGCCATACACTCCCATAACACACCACAGGCCCTCACCTGCATTCTCCAAGCTCAGGAGCAATGCATCCCAACAAAGAGGAAGTCAGGCAGAAATGCCAGGAGGTCTGCATGGATGAACAAGGAGCTCCTGGTCAAATGCAAACACAAAAAGAAAACCTACAGAAGGTGGAAGTAAGGACAAGTAGCCTGGGAGGAATACAGAGAAATTGTCTGAGTAGACAGGGATCAGGTTAGGAAAGCTAAAGCCCTGATAGAATTAAATCTGGCCAGGGACACCAAGGGTAACAAGAGAAGCTTCTATAGGTATGTTGCTGATAAAAGGAAGACTAGGAAAATACAGAGTCTCTCCAAAAGGAGACAGGAGACCTGATTACCTGGAATTTAGAGATGGTTGAGGTACTTGGCAATTTTTTTGCCTTGGTCTTCACTGACAGATGCTCCAGCCACACCACTCAAGTCACAGAAGGCAAAGACAGGGACTGGGAGAATGAAGAACTGCCCAGTGTGGGAGAAGATCAGGTTCAAGAACATTTAAAGAACTTGAAGGTGAACAAGTCCATGGGGCCTGATGAGGTGCATCCATGGGTCCTGAAGAAACTGGCAGATGAAGTAGCTAAGCCACTGTTCATCATATTTGAAAAGTTGTGGCATTTTGGTTTAATTCCCATGGACTGGAAAATGGGAAACATAACCCCCATTTTTAAAAAGAGAAGAAAGGAAGACCCAGGGAACTACAGGCCATCAGTCTCACCTGAATGCCTAGAAAGATCATGAAGCAGTTCATTCTGAAAACTGTGAAAAGGCAAATGGAAAATAAGGAAGTCACTGGTGACAGCCAACATGGTTTTACCAAGGGCAAAATGTGCTCAACACATTTGGTGGCCTCTTACTACAGAGCGACAGAATTGGTGGATAAGGGAAGAGCAACCGGTGACATATATCTGGACTTGTGCAAAGCATTTAACACTGTCCCACATTACACCCTTGTGACTAAACAGGAGGCAAGAACTGAATGGATTGAGCACTCAGTGGATAATGAATTGGCTGTATGGTACACTCAAAGAGTTGTGGCTAGATGTCCAAATGGAGACTAGTGTCAAGGGGTGTTCCTCAGGGTTAGTATTGGGATCAGTTCTCCTTAACCTCTTTGGAGAAATAAGCAAACAAAATTATTTCAAATCATGGGAGGATGGAGTCTAGCTGGCAAGACCACACTGCACAAGATCATAGAATCATAGAATACGCTGAATTGGAAGGGACCTGTTAAAGACATGAAGTGTTTGATGTGCAGTTACCACATTGCATGGATGTTCCTGCATAAAAGGTTTTGGCTTCCTGTCAAAGCTGAAAATATTTATAGGTTTGCAACTCAGTTTTTCCAACAACAGTCTAAGATACTTATGCCCCCATAGATATATTTTATGAGAAAAATATTTTGTTTGAACTACCTTCCCCCCACCCCAACTGTCTATTCACAACAGTTACAAAATAAATTTTTTATCTTCTGTTTTCTGAATTAGTTCTGAATTAATATATGCAATTGTTACTCTGTGAAATGGAGAACACAGAATTAAATTTTTACAGCAGTGCATGTTTTTACTGCTGATTGAAAGATGCAAATCATGTCTCAACCTTCTTGATTTTATTTTTTTTTAGTAGGAAGTAGATCCAAAATCAAGACAATTCACTTGTCTAAGAAATACTTCTATTAAACGTACTGAAAATATGTGGTATAACAAAAGACACATAATCTGAATCATACTGGAAGCAATTCGACCTCTTTTAGTCTTTTCAGTGGTAAGACTCACAGCAAAAGGAAAGAAATATCCAAGGCCTTAGTTCAGAGCCCTCTGAAGACCCTAGCAGATTTACCAGGCTAAAGTGAGAAGAGATTGGATTTTTAAACTATTCCATTTCTACCAGTACTTTAGGAAAGTGAAGTACATTTTTAAAAAGACACCTGTCATGCCATGCATAATCAGTGTGAAGGGTTAGATTAGCATGGATTTTTCCCACAGTAAATACAGCAGTTACTGGTTATTGGGGAAGACCAAAAGTATTTCCAAATTTTAAGCAAATTCAACAAGTTCTGAATGAAAAGAGATAGGAGAAATGCTTGGATTAGGTTAAAATATTTTGTTTCAGTACTTTTAAATTATCTGAGGATATTTTTCAAAATGGTGAAATGAAATTTTTTTGGTTTTATCCATTACAGAAAAACAGGATTTGCTATAGCAGGAGAAGAAGGTAATGAAGGTAAAGAGGAATGTGTAATGCAGCTGCAAATGACAAGGGAGAAATAAAAAATGTTTGAACAAGCAAGAAAGCACTCTCCAGTTCAGGAAAAGAGCAGAGAGTCTTATCCTGTGTAGGTGAGCAGAGCCTGGGGATCCTCCTGCCCTCTTCTCCCCATTGCCCTGCCCATGCCATTTGGCAGGACCACTTTCCTTGTGCTGTATGGAAATATCAGGGCTAAGGAGTGGTGATGCAGAACAGAGACGGGCACATATTTAGCTCTGCTCCATGCCACTAAGTGGGAAAAAAACCCTCTATAAGTACAGCAGGGAGAAGTTATGCAAGAAATAAGAACATTTTTCCATATTCACATTCTGCGTTTCTTCACCTGAAATTACCTAATGTATTGATAAATTAATCTATGCAGTTGATTTCACAAAGGCAGTCTGTATATCGTTCTGCTCTGTGCACCAAAACGTTTAAAAAGTACAATATCAGAAAAATATGGCATTATAAACATTCAAATAATGTGAGTGCGTATTTCAGATTCTCAAACTTTTTTTTACCATATTAGGTTTTCATTAGAATTTGGTGTAGGGTAAGTAGGGTGAATTTCTAAACCTTAAAAGATCAGGCAAAAGAAAAAATGATATCAAGTAAATCCCTATAAAAGCAATACCACATCCAGAAAAAACATGTCATTTTGGGTCTTCCAAATACTTTGAAAAGAATAAAATGTGGTTTGGAAAGAACTGTGGTATGCCTTGAAATTCCAGCTGAAAATCCAAGGAAGACCTATTTGTTTTCTTTTGTCTTTTCATACAGCCCTTCTGTATTTATTTATTTTTGGTATCTGTAAAGCATTTTCAGACCATTTTGTATGACAGGTTGAATCTTCCTCTTTATTTTTGTTGCTAGGACAAATGAGATAATTGTAAATGTTTTGTCTACAATAAGGAAACTGCTATCAATTTCATGTGGGATATGCAATAAAGACATCGGCAAGCATGCGGTACTGCAGGGTGAGGATTAGCTGCTTTTGGTGGCGATTGACAGAAAAAAAAAAACGGAGATTTTTATGAAGGAAATCAGTTCTTTACAGATTTCACTTTGTGTCAGTGGAGAGACCTGTTGCAACAGATATCTGAATGTGACAGGCAGGTGGTAAATCACTGTCACACTTAGTTGTCAATGGGTTTGTGCTTTTTACATTACCAATGGCCCTGAAATTTCAGCGATAATACAGACTTAAGGATGATCTGCAGAACTAGAAGTGAGGGAGGAGACACCTTCATTCCCCTGACATCTGGACCATGATAAGACTGAAGAAATCCCTGAGGTCAAACTTGGCCCAAAGAATCTCTTCAAACACCTGCATCTTGAAAGGAATTTTCCATCCTTTCAGCTCCCACTTTTCTGCCAGGGAAGTACAATAAATGTAGGAACATAATTCAATGCAATCTTTCCTTAAAGCTATGCATACCTTTCTGTCTCTCTAGTCTTTCCCAGTGTTCAAAAATTGAAAAAGCAACAGACACAGAGCAAGTACATAGTGATCCTTCCCAGCTTCTGAATGTTAATGGCTGGGGGCATTCCTGCATTAAGGTTGCATTCATATAGTTACACTTAATAACTATCAATAGATTTATTTCTGATTAATTTGCAGAATTATTTTTGAATCCATGCGTTTATTTTTCCTTAACACCTTGACAGCAAAAAATCCTGTGTTGTATTCTGAGCTGTTTAAAAATGTGTTTGTTTATTTAAAACTTTCCTTCAGGTGATGGAGTCACCATCCCTGGAAGTGTTTAAGAAAAAAATGGACATGGCACTCAATTTCATGGTCTTGTTGACATGGTGGTGTCCAGTCACAGCTTGGACTTGATGATCTCAGAAGTCTCTTCTAACCTAATTGATTCTGTGATCCTCTGATTCAAATTTAATTGAATGTCTCTAAAGCTTACGCTAAAAAAAGTGAATATTTTCCTTTTTTCATCTCTTCCATATCAGTTATGATTTCATACTTCTCTCTTGTAACCTCTTGTTCTTTCCTTTTCCAAGTGAAGAAGCACGTTCTCTGTTTTCTTCCCCAAGTTTTTCGCTGCCTGGAAGTAACTCCATAGATATTTGCATACTTATGACATTTTCCTTTATCTTTTTCAGTCGTCCTATACCCAGTGATGAGAGTGAGAGGGCATCACAGATCAACATGAAAGCATAATTTTTTTTGTTATTTATTGGTTCCTTTCTTAATCATTTCTAACACTCTGATCTACATTTTTTCACCCCATCATCACTGATTCCCACAACAGGGAGTTCAAGATTTTTTTTCCTAGGTAGATGAAATTTCTACTCCATCACTACATATTTATCATTAAATGAATTCTAGCCCATGAGCCTTAGCTTGCATGCACTGACCTTTAGTCCAACTTCCATTTTTTCATATAATCTGTTAAATTCTGATGCAACTTTAGAAATTAACTTTAAATTTGATCATATCAAATAATTTTGTCAGAAGTCTTTGCTACCTTATTATTCATGTACGTTTATACTTTAATTATGAGTATGTTGAAGATATTTTACAGGTTTTTAACCCCCCAACTGTAGAAATCATATTCTTATTTCTACCTTTAATTCCCTACATCTTACAAAAAGAGACCCCAAGGTATTTTCTGACCAAAAATCACACAAAATGTACACCTGCCACAGGAAAAACATGCTCAGTTCATATGGTTTATACTAAATCAGAACCAAAGTCCTTTATTTCTTTATAAATTATGCATAATTAACTGTCAGTGAGTGAACTGCACCTTCAGGACCAATATTAGTGATACAACAGACAAACTGCAGTACAAAACATCAGCAAACACCTACAAATTTCTAATCACCCTTTTACGGAGAATCCAGGACAGTTTTGATTGCACACACACACACACTTTTATGTGAACATCCACTGTTTGAATCACATTCAACAGGTTCATTCCATAAAACATGACAATGCACACACCAGTGAGGATGGTCCCTGGGCTCGCATGCACATCTCCCAGATGCAGGTATCCCTTTGCAGTTTCCCGTGCTATCACTCTGCTGTCTGTATGTTTTTCAACAGTAGAGGCTGTGTGGGCGTCCCTACACAAACCTTTTATTGTCTTGCTAGCTTTTTTCTGAGTCGCACTGTACCACTGAGATGTAGTCATGCACCTCCTGACATGCAGAAATATGGATTTATGTATATTTAAAAAAAGAGAAGTGTTTAAACAATTACACTTTTTCATGAACTGGTTTATTCCTCACAGAAGCCCAAAATGGAATTTTTTACTAGGGAATTCCTATCAGAAATCTTGGAAAACTTGTAAAAATTTCTTACTTCAGCTGTCTGTTTTAGTCATTGTCATAGTCTTTCACTACTAACAGTCCCATTAAATTGCAAAGAGAGCAGAAAGATGGCTTTGTGGGCTTGAAAAACTATTTATTCTCTTTGCTTTATATATTTGACTTATATTAGAAAAATAGAAATAATGCATTAAAAAATAATTAAAAATAAAACCTTTGCAAGTCTAAGTTGCACATGATGTGATTTGGAGCTACCTTTGCCACTCCCTGTGAACCAGGGCTGCACTGAAGCAGGATAGAGAGCATGGTTTGATGTGTTTGCACAGTGCACGGCCAGTCCAACACTTTCTGCTCTCAATGGAAGCCAGAAGAGTTCAGCAGAGCCTTTAAAATGTTTTAAGGCACAGAAATATGAAACAGTAATGGTAAATGATTGGCTTAGTGGTAGCTGGAATTAGTGGTAGCTTGAATTACCAGCACACAGAATATCCTTCACTTCTGGTGATGCAGGTGATGTGGCACATCCTGACCAATACCTTGCTCTGCAGGCAGCTGCCTCATTGCCTCTGCCCCACAGAGGTCTTTTGGGGGGTTTTGTTGGTTTGGGGGTTTTTTGTTTGTTTGTTTCTTGTTGGGTTTGTTTGGGTTTTTTTGTAGACTATTTTAAAGTAATTTGGGAGGGTTGATTTCTCACAGGCCCATACTGAGGACTACTCGTACCCTTTTCTAGAGCACTTGACAACTGGACTGACACTAGGAGGCCATAGTACAAGGAGTGCAGAGCTTCTGCAGTGGCAAAAGCCTCTGCTTACCCACTGCAGGAGCCCTGATGTGAAACCATGGACATAGCTAGGGGTTTGACAGGGACCAAGACAGTTATTGGTGGCCAAAAGGCCCTGTAATGGTCTACGTTAGGCAAGAAGTCTTGGAGAGGAATTTTCCAATCTCTTTAGGCATTATTTATTTTTAAAGGGCATAAACAGTTGAAGATAAGGGTTTAATTTTTATGGCAGTTGCACTGGTATAAACTGGTGGGAAGTAATGGAGTTACCCCAGCATGTCAGGGCAAGTGAGACTGGGCTAAGGCAAAGGAAAGAGAGAAGGACCCAGATTCCCTCTGTATCCTTGTTTCAACTGTGCTTCATTTTAGCAACTGCATTTTCTTCCTCCATATCATAAATATTTCATACTCTTTCAGCCATTGAGTTCATCATTTAAACAGGAAGGCATTTAGCAGTGCTGTTCTCATTCAGTTTAAAGATGTTCTTCAAGCACAAGATTAATTCCTCAACTGATGTAAAATAGTGCAGCCCCACTGGGTCTGGGGAAGCTGCTTCCCCAAGTGCCAGAGGCATTTCTGCTTCCATTACTTCCAGAAGAAGCTCCAGGTCCTCCTGGGAGCTCCCCTTGCCACATTGCCTCCTCCCAGGCGAGCTTGGGGCTGCACGGGGTCGTCACGCAATGGGGTTGTGCTGATCGCAGCTTGACGCTTCGCTCCTGCGGCCTCAGGCAGTCCCTGCTACTGATATTGTAGTGTGCAAGCACGAAGCTGAACCACAGAGGAGGCTGAAAATGGGCACCACGAAAGCAGTCATGACAGCATATTCCTTCTGAGACTGAAAGTATCTCACCCTGACACTCACAGGCTGCACATCCGCACCAAGGCAACAGGAACAACTCTGAAGTCAGATTTACCCAGAACATCCCTGTCAACCTAACAAGCAAGCAGAGACTGTAAATCAGCAGGAACTTTACCTTATGACTGTTACAGCAATGTACAGCAGTCACAAGTCCATAGCACCTGTGACCCAAAGAAACATAAAGCGCATTTCTCTTGTGCGTTCAGGTTTAGTTGGTCCAGAGTTTTCCCCACAAAAGCTAGCGCAACCACATGTGTGTTACCTGCATTATGCTGGCTCATGTAAACTATCTAACAGAAGTTTCCCTTTGGCATTACTTGAATGGGTGGCCAGCCACATACAAAACATAATAGAGAGCTGCACAGGGCATTCACCTTGAATGAAACGAATGATTACCATAACAAGAGAAATGTTTACCATTTCCTTTTCCTCTTGTTTTCTGTGCCTGACAAAGCTAAGAAAGCAGGGCTGCCAAGTCATATCCATGTGATAATTCCAGATATTCAAGCACTTTAAACGTGTAAAATTGGATATGAATAGCAAAATGTACCTTATAACCTACCCCCATATTAAAATATTTTCAGTCTTCCAAATCTTTTGATCTATCTCAACAACTCCTGGAAAGTGTAGTCATAACCAAGAAAGTTTTTAAAGAATCAGCTTTAGGCAAATAGCTGCATAGCCCAGCAAGCGGAGAATTCACCAATTCTTCATTTAGTCCATGGTGAGCTCCAAGTGTCTGGGCTCATTTTACACCAGCTCTGGAATGATGAGTTCTAACCAGCATCGGGAAAGCAGTCCTTGCCCTAGGACTGTCAGCCAAACTGACCAGCCATCAGCCATCCAGCTCAACAGAGAACACAGTCCAGCCCTTTTCTGGATTTAGACAGAAACAAGAAATATCCCTGACTGCATCCCTGCTAAAACAACCCGCTCTCTGAAGCCAGTAGGGAACTGGATGAACACCATAACCCTACAACATCCTCTTCTCTCTAGTATGTCTGTATTTCATGTCCAGCAAAATATTTGCTAGAAAGCCAGAGAAAGGCAAGCTTAGATTACATTTTGCCACATTATCAAATAATTCACTCTGAACTGGAAGCCATTCAGGGAAGACGAAAATAAAGCCAGAAATATAAATCACTTACAATCATGTAAGCATGTCACAGACAATCTTATGTGAGAGAAGAAGGGAGAAGAACTATTTTCAGAATTAGATGCAAAAAAAGGCAATAAATGAAGAATTATTAGGTTTTGTTCTATAAAGTGGATTTACAAAAAGGAAAAAAGAATACTTTTAACTTACTACATCTGAAAAATGGAAGCAGGCCACAGAATATGAAAAGCTTGAAAAATCTCACTTAATAGCAGACTATAGGCATTTTGAGTTTTGAGATTTTCTTTTTCTCCCACTGTTTTCCTTTCCAGTTCTTTTTTTTTCTACTTTGTATATTGATCCCAACCTCACAAACTTAAGAAATTTAAAGAGTATCTGAGTTCAAAGGAGTATGAACATAAATATGTGTGGGTTGACAAGAGCTCAAAGAAGGGGGAAAGAAGGCAGAATAGGTTGCAAGCCTCTGAGGACAGAAATTTAGTTTCTGATCTATCTATATAGACTACCTTATTATAGGAGATTGCAAAAATAACTTTAGGTAGTTTGAAGGATTTCAAATGTAGAAAGATTTCAAATGTAAAAAGATTTCAAATGTAAAAATGTGTCATTTGCCTCAGAGTGAGGCTTACACTCAGGGGAACTGGGTAGCAATCTGTAAATGTGCAAAGTGAATAGACCCCAAGGACAGAATACAATTACTTAGGAGGTAATGAGATGAGATTAAGAAGGGAATATTTAGACAGAATGCCAGGAAAAGCCTGAGCTACTTTGAAGTGTTGAATAGCCTTGTAAGGGAAACCTGAAAGCACAATTACTTGAGACATTTAAAACTGTGAGTACGCTCACATTTGCTGCAGGGAACACATCTCCCTGTGCAGTTAGATAGACTGAATAATGCAACCAGGTTTCTACCCTTACTTTTTGTTTTAACCCCATGATCCAGAGCACAGTGCAAATCAGATGCACACACATTGTAATAACAAGTAACACAAAGGACACTGCAGTGGCAAGCAACATGAGGCAGGTGGTGTGTAGGTTGCAACAAGCATTCAAGAATTTTTGCCTACTGTATCATGCAGCTGCAGAGACTGGTGAGTTGTCTTAGTCCAGATTCTGTGTTATTTGTGTACACATACATCACCTTCTTGAACACTTATGGCTATCAGCAGTAGCATCAACTAGCACGGGAGGTGACACCTCTATGCTTCACATCTTAGCAGCAGCTAAAATGTCCCAGGGAAAAAAAAAAAGAAGAAAAGGTGCTTCTATGGCTGGGCACTGCTCTTTGTTCCCAGGTGGAGTTCCTATGAGCTTGCAGTAGTGCAAAAGAGGGCAGAACGAGATGATTATTTGGAATCTTTCCCAGTCTAAAGACTAGAACTCAATCTGGTCTGACATAAACCCAATTCAGTTTGCTAGTATCAGCAGCCACCAGCCTTTCTGCTGCCATGAAGCCCAAAGAAATTTAGAAAATGGATCTGTGGTGCACCTTGTTAACTGAACAATGTACTCCAAGAGGACACCTGATGAAAATCCTAGTGCTAGTGAACATTCCATCAGTGGGATCAGATTAGAGCTAGTACAAAGTAGCTCCATGAAAGAGAGAGAGTGTAAATACTGGCTCTGCAACCCATCTGCTTTTGTCTGCAGTTTCTTTCCTGCTGCACCACACTGTTTGCTAAATGTAAAAGCTGCTGGAGTGCACTGGCTTTGCCTCCCTGCCTCTCCAGCTTTTTTTTCTCTAAGAAAAAAAAAGTTACACATATAGATGGAGCCAACAAGGTTGATGTAGTGCCAGAATATAACCAAAGTGCAGACTGGTGGTTGTGGAACTCACTTAGTAGATATGTAGATATGGCCACAGAAGTCACTCAAGTGAAAATTGCTTTACAAATGAAGTGCTGCTTGGTGTGGAAACAAGGAGACAGAATTTGACCATCAGTATTTTTTCTTACCTATAATGCTGTGGTTCTTCCAAATTTGCCTGTAGTTTTATGTAGTTTTATGCACACTCTTCATTGTCCTTAGCCAAAATGTGTCAGCAAAAGACTAGGGTGAACCTTAGATCATGGCCTTGTAACCTGCAGAATAAGTTGACTCCAAGCCAGGCAGACATTACAACACACACCTGTTACAGCTTTCCAGGTTTTTCTCAGTACCATCTTAAACAATATCAAGGCCTCAGAGAAATGTGAGAATGACTTTGAAAAAAAAATATTTTTTACTGTAAGAGTACCAAGGTGGTTTATATGGCTCTGTATGGCCCTATTAGGAAACACTGAATTTCTCTCCCTCTCTCCCCACACTTTAATCTGCAACATGCAGTTGCAAGATAATCCAGTAGAAACAGTTCAGCTATTTCAATGCAATACAGCAACTGTTTCATTTCATATGGTTTATGACTCTAGGTTAGGGAGAGCTGTTTCAAAGCAGTATTTAACCTGGAAGCTTTGTTAAAAAGGATGAGATTTTAGTAAATCGGTGGGTGTGTGTGTGTTGTGACTGCAGCAGAAGCTGAAATCAAGCCAGGCCATTCTTTTCAGCTTTTGTTAATATGCTTCTCTGTCATGGGCCTGATTCTGCAAGATCTTTTCAAGTTGAACTGCATAGTTCCCATTCACGGAGCTTCCACTGAGGTCGCCATGGCACTCACTGGGATAAAACATTTCTCATGAGGGGCAGAAATTTCAAAATTGCTTTCTGTAAGCAATAAGTTAGAATTAGTTTAATGCTGGTCAGATAAGAAAAGATTGCCGTTGAAGAGCCCTTGAGAAGTATAAAACAATTCTGTGACACAGATAGAGACCCCAAGTTTTCTCTGAAAACCAAAGGCCCATTTACCCTGCTGGAAGGACATACTGATGCCATTACACTGCTTCCTCTGCTGTTTTCAGAACATGTTCTACTCAGCATCTCGTTTAGAGCCTCACCTTATACTGCAGATAGTCCCAGAGGGGGCATCTGAATCAGACTCCAAGGAAAAGAAATGCCAGTAGGTTTCTGAGAAGCTCTTTCCTTTGCTTCAGCAGTCTCTCCTTTCTCCCTCTCACTCTTCTCAGCGCATGAGTTTGAGACATCCCTTCCCAACTCCTCTCATACTCCCTCCCACCTTGTGTGGTGACAAGCTGAGACATACAAATTCAGGTTCTCGAGCCAAAATTATATGGGTGTGTGGCTGGTGACTTTGAGGATGTTCTGCATGTTCTGCATGTCAGAAACTGCCAAATTCTACCCTTCTTTCCCTCAAAGACACCATTAATCTGAGTCTCTCCTCCAGATGATAACTTGCATGAAACTCATAGAAATCAAGCACATTACACACTTTTCTGTGTGTCCAAGTGGGACTGAAATCAGTCTATGAGTTTTAACCGGCTTATACAGGCAGGGTCTCAGGTGAGTAATAGACAGGCAAGCAACATAACTACCTGCTAAACCTTAATTCCTTTTGAAATCAAGCTGAAAGATTTTTTTTGGAAGGCCTGGCATGTTTTGTTTTGGTTTAAATAAATTGAAGGATTTGGTTTAGAAGAAAGATTTAGAATAGCTTCTACACACAAAAAACTGAGAAGGATATGACTTTTCAACCAGAAAAACAGTTGACTTTAGGAGGGCTGTGATAAACACCTACCCATTCACACAGTTGTTACCCTGTTATTGTTGGTTAAATCTATCTTTGCTCATGGTACAATGCCTTCTAATTACTGCTCAATTAATTAAAAATCTCCAAGAAATTTTTTAAAAGTGTCAATGAGCCAACACTTCTAGTCCAGGGAAAAATAAGAACAGAAACAAAAGAAGAAAATGGAAAACACTCCCAAGCCTTAAAGTTAACCAGGTAGCAGTTATCTACATTCCGCCTCCCTGTCTTTCTTCTGCCACTGTAGTGCTGCCAAATCCCAGGTTTCACTTCTCCCAGATCAGTGCCTTACGAAAGAGAGAAGAGAAAAAGAATGAGAAAGAATAAGGGAAATAGTAGAATATCTAGGCCATACAAAATATGGATGAAAAGAACTCCATTGCACAGGAGAAAGGGATAGAAATGTTCCTGGTTCCATGAGGGAAGGTCAGTGGTATCAGAGGTTGTAGAAAACAGCGAAATGGTGAGAACAGTACAAAAAAACCATGGAGAACCTGCAATGGAAGAAAGGAGAAGAAAGAAGAGCAGAGGAAAAAATAGCTCAGATGTGGAGGATGAGAATAAATTTTGCAAGAAATTCATAAATACCTCAGGACTGCACAACACCAGAACAGGAAAATGAACCTGGAAGAAGCCCATGGTGTGTGCTGAGCCTTGGACAGCCAGTGTGTTTATTTATCACAAAATTTATTCACCTTCTAAAGCCCAGACCAAACAAACTAGCTGTACACTCCTTGCCTGCCATCTGCACACTGCTTCTAGCACTGACAGCCCTGGCAGAAAGTCAGATCGGTCTCAGAAGAGTTTTGTCCTTCCTGGAAATTCCTCCTGGTTCTCCGGGTGAGAGTGATTTGTGATTCTCTGGGCAGGAATATATTGATCTTTCCTCTCTGACTACTGGGAACTCCTGTAATTTGAAATAGAATTCTCTAGGAGTGATTTGACCTCTCTGATGAACCAGCCAACATCGATCCTCTTAATATGAAAGTGATCTGTGTTGTAGGGGAGCAAACAAGTCTCCCTCCATGCTCAGTACTTCCCTTGCAGGCATATTCATGAGCACCCTCTCTACCTCTGAGCACACCCACGTTAGCTAGCCAGGGCACAGTTTGTATTACGTTCACAAATTATTCCTGCTTCTGTCACACAAGTGCTGGCACAGACAGCTATGGAGCAATTTTTAGCCATTTTGCAGCCTTAACTGCCCAGGCAAATTGTGAGAGACTTAATTAATTTACAGCATGATTTACTCCACATTTCAGTGAGTCTTACAGACATACCACCTCTGACTGGGAGCTGCTGAGAAGTTTGTGAGGTAAGTTAAGACAAATCCAGTAAATGCTTAGATGTGAGACCTCTGACGGATGCTTGGATATGACTGGAAGTCGTACCGGGAACTCAGACACAGAATATTTTTTTCCCAGTGAGCGAGTGCTCAAGCTCACAATTACGCAGCACGTTGCCTTCTTTTTGGAGATAGAAGTCAGTATCCTTACACTTCACCAATGTAACTGTGTGAAAGAAAGGTGTTAATTCTACCATACCAGTCCTCTGTTGTGTTTCTGGCCTGCTGTGGCCATTTCTGACTGGCAGGAGTCAACCTCAATAAAACTGTCCAAAAAAATTATGTTTTAAAAGTCACTTTTCATGTTTTCTGAAAGGTAAAGGACTAACAAACTTCTCTGAAGTTTTAATCACTTCAGCTCACTCAATTAAAACAACGACAGCACTCAGTAGCACAGCCATCTTTGTTTTATGGTCTGCAAACTTCACAGAGTGCATGGACTACTTTTAAGGCATCAGTGAAAGGCAACAAAGGAAAAGCATCTTTGCCTTTGAAAACTTGTTTATGGCCACTGGAAATTTTTTGTGTGACTGCAAGTGGAAAAAGGGTTGAAAAACAACTCAAACCCAAAGTATTCCCAACCATAGAACAAAACAGAAACTGTATCACCATGACTCAATGCTGAGTTGTTATAATACAGATAATATCAATGAAGGTACTTGTAATTTTTCAGATATTTGCTACCGCATTGTAGGATTTCTCTACAAATATTATCATTTCTAGAAGAAATACAAGGCAGCAAGCTTAACAGAACAGCTTATTTTGTATCATGACAAATCATTTTCTCTAAGTCTAGATTTTAAAAAAAAAACTATAATTTTTTCTTTTTTCAGAGGGAAGTAAGGGTAATGGACTGTACAATATGAGACTAGAAAAGACCACATCATAGGAGCTATTAAAATGAAACTATTTGACTGCTTAATGTATGCAGATTTCAGTCTCCTCTGTGCCCAGAGTGTCTGTGTGTGTGTGTGCATGAACGTGTGGAGAGCAGCTAGCATAGACCAGATCTAGCTGTGAGAATTTTAGTCTTCAACCTCTTGGGGCTACAGTAGTAGAAATAGTCAGTCAAAAACCAAACAATAGACCAAAAGTAAGAGAGACTCAAAACCATGATTTTTTTCTTTTATTTCATAGTCACTGCCTGAGCCACTCATCACTTAGCCATATTAGTTACACGACGTTTTTCAGACCCCTTGGTTGAATCAGGGCTTGAAATATTGGAGTTAAGGCAGGGCAGTGTTCAGGGACCTCAATTTTCATGAGGCTGTTCCTCAACCAGGGAACACCATGGGCATGAGGCAGCAACAACATATGTTTACCATTATACATAACACTTCAATTTATTCAGGCTGCAACAGTGTTGAAAACAAACTTGATATTTTCCATATGCAGACAAAGATATAGTCTCTGTTCCTGAGAGTTTATGGCCTAGGAGAAGACTTAATAGAAGGAGAGCAGCAAGTCATGGTTAACTGAAGTCAAAACTGCAGTCAGCACCCCTCCATGACAGACCTTCACCTTCCTCCTGGCACAAGGGTGCCATCGCACTCCACGACTTTCCCCTGCTCCTGGACCCTGCGTGCCAAAGCTAGCTGTGGCTGAGACATGGCCTTCAAACACCACGTGGCATGCCTCTGGGGAGGACTTGGTATCTCCTTTGTGGTGCTGTATGCCTTCTCCACTTCTGCATGAGCTGGTGCTCCAGGTGTGCCCAGTGCTGGGACTGATGGCTGCATCTCATGTCCGGGCAGAGGAATTTTCCAAGGTGTGTCAACTGAAGTTTTACCTTGCATTTTTCTTAAATGAGGAAGCTCTGACTGTACCAAATAATAATTGTGAAATAAATAATTAATGGTATTTTTTTCTGTACACTCAGCTGTTGAAAATTTTTTCACAATTTTTTTTTCATGTAACCAACTCAGATTAGGAAACTCTTTTCTTAGTTCTTCAGCTGCTCAACTCCCAGTCTCTTAAAAATTTTCCCTTCTGGAACTCATTCCTTCTCTCCATAGTCTAGCAATTCTGTTCTTTTGCATGTGTCGATTAGACCTGATGATGCAATGAAAGGAACAGAAGAAACAGGTGCATTTATTTATGTTTCAGAACCAAATACACAGGAGAGGCAGCTCCCTTTTTTCAGTATCAGGACACCAAGTCTCACCACTCTGACTCAGAAACCCTTTGAGCATGGGAAGTTTGAAGAGCCTTTGGGATAGGAGCCCTCCCTCACTGCTTGCACAGATACACATCTGACCTTACCTTTCATCTGAAAAGATCTCCAAGGCAAAAGGAAACAGAAATATGGTTTTGTAGCTAAAGCATAACTCATCACATGCTGAAATGCAGTCTCATCCCACTAGAGGGTGGTCTGGTCACCCTCATCTACAGCTGAGGTGTACAGGCAAAGCTCTTTCAGAAAGCCTGTGCCCACTTTATTTAAGACTCAGCAACATCAAAGTAATCCTGTTCTGAGATTTTCCGAGTGCCTCATGTTCCATCATCAACACTGAAACTACCCTGTCATTTAAACAAATAAGCATGTTGTGCCTCTCACTGACGATCTGATCATCTACAAATATCAGTGTGCTCTGAAGTGTTCTACCAACGCTGCAACTGTGGATGTACAAAAGAGCTATGTGAGGCTCACTGTTAAAAAGTGCTAAAGTGCTTGACTTGATAACACTTTGAAACCTTTAAAATCTGTTTATATGGTTTATATTTTCTCCACATCATTTTCACAAAAAGCAGGATTATTACAAGTAAACCCAGGCAAATTTTTTTTCTTATGAGCTAGTCTGTGCTTTGAGTGTCTGTCACAGTGAACCAGAAGGGGCTTTACAACAAGAGATGAACTGGAGGCTCTTCCATCAGGTTGGGGAGAGCTGGCAGACAGCTCTCACACCAGCTGCATGAGATTCACCAAGAACACCTTCCTCTGCCAAGCCATTCCTTTCCCTTGTGAGCCACATCACCTCTGCTCCCCTTCCCAGGACAGCCTGCTCATCTCCTTTTCTCCTCCTTCATTTGCTCAGACTCAAATGCACACATCCCCACTTTCATGCTTTGTAGCCCAGCCTTCAGAAGTCCTTGCCTTGTTTCTCCTTCTGAGATTCATGTTGTGATCACCAAGAAAAGGTAATTTCAATCTGCTTTCTGCTTCCTGTCCCTTCTGATGACTAGAAATCATTTAAGACCTTTGCAAAGAAAATAAGGGTATATAGCCTTACATCATGGAGCTTAAGCTGCATCAAGCATCAGTCAAAACAACATAAAATTGAGTCAGAATTTCAAAGATATTTCGCAGAATTTCATCCAACATCTTGGCTCCCACCTCAGTGTCTACATACATGGGAATTTTCCCTTTTACTCTCATACCAGTGAGAGTAAATGCACAACAACACATGGCAAAAACTGTGTTTGTGTATCTGTGCAAAACTTTCTTCGTAAGGAGTTTTTGTCCCAAAATTAATTGGGCTTTAGATTCTTTTGCTCTGATCAGATTTCCCCTTATTGACTCATTTTCTTAAGTCTTGTTTTTCAACTCTAGTAGTGGGTAAATTAAACACTTTATCTCAAAAAACATGTGACTGAAGGTATTTTCAGCCACAAAAAAATTGCCATATCTAATGTTCCAATGTGGATGCAAGCTCACTGGAAAAACTGTGAAGACTGTGAGTAAACCAGAGCACCATTCACCATTACATTAAAAATATACATATTCATATTTTGAATGATACAGGAACAAATGTAAAGTGATTGGGGGAAAATGGCCTTAAGCTGCATTAGTTCACTTTCTCATCCAGTTTAGGAGACATTATTTGCCTATTTGGTTTTGTCTGTTTCACATACTTCACACAGTAAAAATGTTAAATGATTAAAGAATTCATTATTAACCTCATGGCATTTGAATCATGTCAACAGATATGACACAGCTGCCAATGATAATCAAGACTACCTTCAGCTGTGAGTTTGGATGCAAATGACAACAAAACAGGATGATCTGTTCTGATGCAATATAATGAATTGCTACATCATTCATCTGGTCTGTTTAAACATAACATGGCAAATAAAGTATTTTCTCTTCATAAGTTCTTTACACTTCAATATTTTGAGAGTTAGATAGGATGTGGCACATTTTGCTCTTGCGGTGGGGAAGGAAGTGATAGAGATGGGAAGTATAACACATAGATCTTACAAAAGGATTCTGTGTGCTCCTTTTTGGTGGCAGCAAAGTTTTGGATGGGTGGTGTTGTCCCTAACAAATAAGTATTCTATACTTAACTGTTAGGATACATGAGTAAAGCTGTCCTCCAAATTGGTTCCAGTGTCTGGATACCACTTTTTTTAGGTTTGGGAAGAATATTTGGGCCTCATTTAAAACACTGCAAACACTGTCATGACGTAGACTGTGAAATTTTAAGGAACACTACTACTGCTTTGATTATACTCTGTGATAAAAATAAAAGCAAACAGATCTCTAAATGATGTAAAAATGCAAGAACACCAGCACCCTTGAACAGGCATCTCTGCAGCAGGTAAAGCAGCAAGTTTTGTTTTCTAAAAGAGCTTATCCAAGCATGGAACTGATGTGTTTGTTTTCTGCTCCCCATAAGGGAAGGGAAATCACAAAAAAATCCCAAATGTAGCTAAAATTAGCAATGCTGCTTTTCAGAATCAAGTGCTCTGCACTGCCATTTTTCTGTAGTCCCAATTAATTAGGTATTGACTTGTTTTTTCATTCAATTAAAGTATAATTAAATGGCAGTGGTCTCTCTCTGAAAAGCAGATGAAAAGGTTCTAGTAAGAATCTCTAGGTTAATCCAGCTGCTTAAAATGTGTGTTGTATTTGACCATTTGCCAAGAGACTCTGTGAATACAAGAGCCAGCTGGCACAAGGAGGGCTGGTGGGAACCTGTCAGCTGTTTAGGACAATGGCTGAAGCTTTTTTAACCAAATCAGGTTTTTAAAATACATAAAAATGAGACACCCTCTCTTTACAGCTCAGGAATTACAGCAGAAATTAAATCCTAAGATTTTTTTTTCCTCTTAAAACATGAGCTTTGACTCATATTCTGTGAACTTCTGAACCAAGTAATTTATTTAGATTACTGTTGAATGTCTGGCAAAAAGACACAATACATCAAAGCCTTATTTTTGCAATGATGGAGCCCAAGTTTGCTATTCTGACAAATATGGCTATTCAGGAGGAAAAAGCTGTGTTAATGTGCTGAATGGAGTTGCATCACCAGCTGCTCTTTGAACTAAGCAAGACCCCAGCCTTGGGTCCTGCTTTCAGGGTATCACCTCTCACTCCACAGGACCTCAGAAGGACGTATGGGTGCTCATTTAGCCAAACTGCGAGCCACAAGCACATCCTGGTGAGCAGCTGCTCCCACACATCCTGCTGTTGGCTCTGGCTTTGCAGGGGAATAATTGCTGATCAGTTGAAGTCAGTTTCATCAGTGAACCTTTAATGCACTGTTTCCTACTAAGTATTTTAGACAGAAAAATTAGCCAATGACCCTGGCATTTAGAAAACCTCTTGTGCTCCCTGTGTTTTCACTGTTGAATGAAATTAAATGATTACAGACAGGAGTGATTTCTGGAGCACAGAGGCAATGGCAAGGAGCCGAATAGCTCTCCAAAAGCTGGGCTGGGTGCGTGCATGTGGAGGCCAGGGTGTCTGCACTCCAGGTGTCAATACGAAAATTGCCATGCTAACAAGAGCCTTGCAACAGGCTGTTACTTTGATTTTTTCCACCTGGTGCTTGGTGCAAAAATATGTCTGCCTTACCATGTGAGTTATCTGAGAAGCTGTCAAAAGGCAGGGAAGATATGAGAAGTTCTGAAAAACCTGGCTGGGCCTGCCTTCTCAACAGTAACACTTTATGACACTTTTATTTTCATCCCAAACTTCAGATGCTCCATTCTCCAGCCCTGAGAGATGCTCCAGCTGTGTGCTCTGTGGAGTGTCCCAGTGCTCTGTCCAGGGATTCTCCTCAGCTTCCAGGCTCTTGCACTCAGGTACAGAATGACCTTGCTGTTTGTGCAGAAAAAGAAAAATGTAAAGTGTAAATATCTCCATAAGCATTTGCAAAATGAGAAAAAACTTACACATTTATGAAAGTTTCGGGTATGTATCTGAATCTCCCCATACCCACCACATCTGCTGAGCTGTGGCCTTTGGTCTTCCCAGTAAACAGGAAAATGTGAAGTGCAAATACTAGGTAGAGAATTAGCATGAAGGAGAAGAGCCTGAAGCCACAAAGCAAAGGGAAAGGGAAAGGGAAAAGGAAAGGAAAAGGAAAAGGAAAAGGAACAGGAAAAGGAAAAGGAAAAGGAAAAGGAAAAGGAAAAGGAAAAGGGAAGGAAGGCTGTCAGGAGCCCGACGTTGTATTTCAGCATCTTTTGCACTTGCAGAAGGACTCACATGCCAGAAAGCTCATCAAAACTGGACAAGTGTGTGTAGAAAAAGGTTTTTCCGCAACTATGCCAATCTCATTTTCTTTGTTTCCATTGAACACCAGAGCTTTACAGCATTACTGTTGTGTGTCAGAGACTGCTCCCAATGATGTAGACACTAGGTTGCTCTTCTTTTCTTAATGGACAGAATTGTTTTTTTCCTGTCAGTGGATTCCATACCTAAAATACAATTTCCTTTTTCAGAACAGAGGCTAGAAAATAGTCTGGGAAGCAGATTAATATTTCTTTTTCTCCCCATTATCCAAGTCCACAGCATTTGCTATATGCCATATTCTAATTGTAGAGCTACTTGCTGGTTTCAGTGATCCTCAGCAAAAGTAATTTGGGAGCCCCAGACATATTGGTGACATTTAGGTTTTTTTCCTAGCAGCACTGTCAGCTGTCAGTGAGAGTACCCCTCATGGGCATCATCCCACTATCCCACACCACTCAGGGTGAAAGACCTGTGGACATGATGGGAAAATGGGGATATCCCTCTCCATTTGGCAAACGTCTTCAAGTCTCTAAGTCACAACATGGTGAAGGGCTTGAACACCTAGATCCATCCATGAAGCTTTGGGACTCTAGAAATTCATGACTCTCCTTTGTGGACTTGGAAATTTGCACTCAGGTCTCCTGGCCTCACCTCCTGCCTCTATGGAAGGAACCAGGGGTTTTGCTGGAGTTAGGGTCCAGAGATCTCTGGCTCAGGAGAGCTGTGAAAGAATAGAACAAAGGCAAAGAAGAGAGAGAAGACAGAAGAAAAAATGGGGTCAGTTTCAGTTTCAACCAAATTTTCTTCTTTTAATTAGTTTTCCCATAAGTCAGAAAGATGGTTTTTTGCAGCACAGCTTTCTGCACACCAAACTTCTTAGTTCAGTGGATATAATGATATAACAAACAACTTAAAATATATTAATACTGTGGAAAACATAATGCTGTCAGTTAAAGTTATTCTCCTAAATAACACTTATTTTTAATGATTTATCATTCATGAAAGACATCAAATCAATTACATTCCATTTATATTATTTTTAAATAATTTTTATGACAGCATTGTCCAGCCTAAATGATAAACAAGTCAAAAAAGCTGGGAGCAAAAATCACTCCTGCTCCAAAAAGTTGAAAAAATAATCTAAGACAGAAGAAAGAGTTCCAATATCTGATGAAAGGATGTAAAAAGGTTAGTGGCTATAATGTTATAGGGTGGTATAGACAAGGTGGAAGTAAAGCCATAATGTATTTTTTCCCTCTGTGTCTCTGGTGCCGTGTTTGTTATAAAGTGTCCCAGAAAGATCAGCTGCTTCTTTTGGTGCTTTCTGTTCCTGGGGGCTGTAATTTGGCTGTTGAGCTTGATATCAAGGGGATTCAGGGGCTGGTTTAAGGGCATTTTTCTTACCAAGACCTCCTTCCCAAGACCAGTGACTCACTTCAGACTGGCCACCGCCATGAAAGTTATTTACGGTGTGGTTACAGGAGGACATTCCTTTTAGCTTTGAGTCTCAGAAGCTGAGTGAAACCCACAAAACTTCAATAGTCAGGATCTGACCTTACAGAGAGAGCCAACAGAGGAAAATATTCGGAGTCACTGCAGTAATGAATGGACGGCCATTAATTTAAAACAAACCACATTGTTTCTTTTACTCAACATAGGTAATGAAATAATGAAAGGAACCCACAAGCTTTCAAAACAGCAGCATTAGCCGGATTTCCACTGTCATGAGATCAAAGCAAGAGGCTTTATTAGTTATAGGCAGACAGTGTTAGACAAGGAAAGTCTCCACCAGCCTAGCAGAACTGAGTCAGTCCCTCAGTCCACGCTGTCTCCTCCAGCACACCCAGGCACAGACACACTTGCACACAGGGACTGTATTTGCATCCTCTGTTTATTTCCTCTTCCTTTCTTATTCCATCATCTCATCCATCAGAGAGAGTAAACTCCACAGCACCCCTTTTTGTTTCCAGGAATCAGCACTTTTCCTTCTATATTTGATCCATGTAGAAGGAAGAAGCAGTGAATTTTCTTGTTATCTCCGCACCCCACACTTCATGATTCATTCAGACACGATCTAAAACCTGTGTTTCTGGAGGCACTTATAGTGTATGTTGCACTGTTTCTATCTTCAGCTCAGATTTACACCTGATGGTCAATATTTTTCCATAGTAGGCCATGAAAATAACAGTATTTGGAAAAATTCACAGCCTGCTTTCTTATAGTCAAGGTCCTTTGGAAATTTTCCTCTGAAACACACATAAAATGGGTGATATTTTCAATTATTTTCAATTTTGACAGTCAGGCTCTGCCATACTATTGATTTCCCACATACAAGTGACCCTAAGCTGCAACTCTCAAAGTGCTTCTTGCTTTCAGGTTTCAAGCAGAAAAGTGAAAGTGCTGGGTTTGGACTACTTATGAAAACAGATGATTTACAATGGACTTGGGTCTGCCCAAGGCTCCTCTTAGTTTCAGTGTTATGTAGGCACTTCAACTTTCTTCTTATACCTTCATCTCTTCAGAGTAGCTTCCTTTCCGATGTTATCTGCTCTTTTATTTCTGAAGTCCCATCCCACTTGTCTGTCCATATTCCATAAACAAACCTATGGCGTATGATGTATCGAGGTAGAGGAGAGACACAGCATGTGTATCAGAAGTTTGCATGTCACAATGTCGTCATAATGCGGTCACAGGATGGTGAGATTCATAATTAGCATCTGAAATATAAAATTAAGCCTGCGGGACATCTGTGGCAGTGGATATACCCTATTTAGGATGGAAAAAGTCCTGTCAAAGATGGACTGGTGAAGGAAAGGAAGAAAATAGCCCAAAGGTCGTAGAAACAGAGGTTTTTAATGTTGTTTAAATGTGATTCAAAATGGCTTTTGTTAAGTCACTGTTTCTTTCTCCCTCCTTCTGATTGGCCTTTATTTACTACTTTCTATTGGTGTATAATCCTGCTTTTATCATTTTCTTTTTCTGTCTTAGAGAGGGGTGAACCCATTGACATCAGCTTCACAAGGCTGCAAGAGACACAGTCCTTTACTTCCCAGGAACCTGAAGCACAGTATCAGAAAAATGGAAGGGAACTCTTGTTGTTTTACAGCTATCATGAACACTACATGTTGTCATCAAAAGCGTAGAAAAAAATCCAAACGTACATTTAAAGTAAATTTTAAGCCAAGAAATTTAATGCATGCTTTTATCATCATTTTACAGCTTCATACTGAAGCCCTTAGGTTCAATCCACCTTAATTTTTCATACAGTGAGCAAACACGAACTGCATATTCTGAGTCAGTGCAAGTCTGAGCTCTACTGGTGCAACTGGCCAGAGCCCAGAAGGTGAAATGAAACAACACCTTGTCAAGTGCTCAGTAGGAATCTTTCCAGGATGCCACCTGGTAAATGCAGTAAAAACTAAACCAGGCAGCCAGAAAAGATGCAAATTTGCAGTCAAATGTCACTACTGAGGTGGAACTTACAAAGGCAAGAAGAAATTAAAGATTTATGATCCATTTCACATGGGTATGGAGGACAGTTTGAAAAGTGCTAGTTTTCAGCCTCCAAAGAGCTAGTAAATATTTATCCGGCAAATAAGGTACAAAGAGAGGACAGAGAAGCACAGGTGTCCAGAAACTGTCCACATTGCTGCAGCATTTTGGTTGATTATGAACATTTGGTATGAAAACCTGAAATGACAGTGTTAAAGATACTGAGATTACTGTTATACCACAACACATTGCCAACCTAAGCCAAGAGAAACTATAAACATTAAGTTTTTGTTTAAAATACATGTCAGCCCAGTGTTTTAGTTTCCTGGAAAATTAAATTGGAGAATAATGTATTTATTTATGACTAATTAATATACTACTGCTTTTGAACCTGGGAACTGAAGAATACTGAGTGGGAACTGTAGACCAGTGGAAGGCAGGTGTTGCATTACATGTTTGTTTCTTTGGTTATTTTTGCAGTAGTGTTCTTTTTCTTTAACAGGAGTCTCTGAAAATGCTCACATGCATTGTCTGGGAAGATGCTGCCAATTCCCAGAATAAATCTAAAATTACTGTCAGAAAATGTGACATCTGCCACACGTGGATCCATTAAGCCAGTCCCTTCAAAAACAGTGCTGCCAGATGAATGCATTTTATGATTATAAAGTGGAAGAGCAAACTATTTTACGTGGCCACTAATTGTCAGTGGTTTTCTTATGTTTCCCAGACATTCTCAAAGATAGTGGGAAGTGGTTTCTTCACATATGGATGTCCAAATTTTTCATTCACAGTTCCTTTCACTGTGGGAAGAACAATCATGATCTTGAAAAACTTCATGAACTGGAACTTTGCAAAGACTACTCAAAGAAACTATTTCTAGGTTTTGTATTTTCTTCACTAATTTCACACAATTTCTATTTTTTTTTAAACCATTGCATAGCTATCTCTATAGGTAACATTTTGAAACAAAAGACTGTTTCAAACATGAAAATGGATTTGGATTATTTTCATTTAAAATGTCAGAACTAAACCTTGAGATCATTAAAAGAAATTTTTTTAAAAAATTCTCTGTTATAGAACATCATAGTTGTTTCCCATACATTGTTTCTGTATTGATGAATTGGCATTTTCAGGTAAAGAATGTTTAGCTTCAGAATTTCCAGTCATTCATAAACTAAATTTATCATATCATTGCACCACTGCCAGGACAATAGTTCAAGGTGCACAGATGTCAGCATCACTCAGTCCCAAGGGGCAACATAAGGACAACTCATTTTCTCTTATTCTCCACCTTGCAAATCTTTTTATAATCTCATTGACATTTCTGCAGCAGAAGAGATTTCTTGGGACTTCCAAGAACCACGCAGATGGCTTTAAGTTAAAGGCAGAAAAAGCAAACAGCAAGCACTGAATCAGATTTGCTTGTCTCTTGCAAATAGCTTGTTTTAAAGGATATTATGTCACTGCATTACAGATGCAGAGTCTGTGAAAAGGTGCAAAGAGGTCAAAGGAAGTAATTATCTTCTGCTACACCTCCAATATCGCCATGAAGGGGGTGAGCTGCTGTACAGTTATATCACTACAGAAACATCCAAAGCCTACCTTTTGAAATCTGTGCCAAACACCTGACCTACAAAAAAGCCCTTTCCAGAGTGCAGCAGTTCCCAAGGGTCTTTCATGATCTCTCCTCTTTGCCTCCTTCCCTCTGCTTGGAGAGGAGAACCACAGCATCCACAGCTGCTGAGTAAGAGGGGCTGCACAGCTGCTGCAGTGGGGTAAGCCAGAGCCATCAGACAGGGAGCCTGGAAAGGCCTGATGGGCTCAAGTTTGAATGTTGAACCAAAGTCTCTCACTTTGATCTTGCCCTGCTTTGGCCGTGTGGTTGAGTGTGTCGCTGCACCACAGGCACAAGGCTGCTATGTCAGTCTGGCTGCTGCAATTCATCCTCTGCAGGTTCTGTCAAATGTGACCGAGGCCATGATGTTTACTGACAAGAAAGGCATGAGGCTCTGGTGAGCTTTGATTTGAAACTCTGTGAGAAGCAGGAGGGCTGAGCTGACATGCTGGTGCCAGACAGGATTGCCCAGAGGACATGTGCGTGGACTTGCCTAAGCATCAGTATCTTCCTGACTGCTGTCACAGCCCATCAAAGAAGGTATGAATGTCTGAAATCTCAACACTCAGCAAGCTGGGATGAGGTCTTCCCACAAAACATAGATTTAAACAGTATTAATGCTGCATTGAAAGAGCTTAACAGTTGAGAGGAAACCCAAATTACCCGATTGTTGTGGACAGAAAGGGAAATGTGTTTTCACCAAACCATTTGTACGTTTTTCTTTCCCCTTCAGCTTCATTTCTGTGCTGCTTCAGTCTCAGGCAATCGTAACCCATTTGTCACTAGCTGATTTCCCCTGCACTAACTGGCAAAGTCTGCATCATCTTGGTAATAATAGAGAGATGGAGAAGAATGACCAGGGTGGATATTCAGCTCATTGCTTCAGTCCACACTGTCTGCTCACCTCATCTCATGGCCTCCTGCAAATGTTGAGCAGGTTACAAGTGGTAGAAGTGATGGTGTTCCCTGTCACTACACACTGAATATGCTCTACTCTTGTTGCACCAAGAGAACAGAACTGAAACATCAGTACTTCCTGCTGAGCCACCTCCTCACCTTCCTCCCTACCTGCGGTCAAGCAGCCCTCCTGCCCCTTTCCTCTGCTGCTTCCCAGCTCATCCTCCCTCACACAGCCTTATACACTTCCTGGGTCAGTAGCCTGTCACATTTCTTTCTCCTGCCTGCAAAACCATGTCCTTCTACCTCTTACTCAGCAAAGTCATTGCTGCACCAAAGCCTGGAGTCAGTAAAATGTAAATTTTTTTCTTTTTGTTAATGTTTATATTACATACAACCTGCCCAAACATAACCTCTTCTTAGTGAGGCTAACAAAATAAAACATGTCCAACATTTGTGGGTGTAACTCTCTGGTCCCAGAGTTGCAAGCTCACAGGCTCAGCCAGGAGTTTTACTTTAAAATAATAGTACCTCACGATAGTGTTAAGAGAATAAGCTACAGACTTGTACCCAAGAGGAATTTTTATTGATAATTTAGGGCAGAAAATAAGGGAACTTGGCAAAAGTTCAAAAGGGCATCACATAAGCTAGGTAAAATGTTCCGCCGTAATACTGACCCAGCACATACTAATCCACAACACTTAAGTCAAAATCCAACCTTTCCAGCTCCAAGTCACCCAAAGCATCAAGAAAGGAGCAAAGAAAGAGAAGCAGAGGGAGCAAAAAGAGAGAATGAGAAAGAGGGAGAGACAGATCATGTAGCTACATTGGAACCTTATGGAGGACCAGCTCTCACATGTCCAGGTGGCAGGGCTGCACATGGCAAACATATGCCTTTGGTTTTATGTGCTCAGTTCCTTTGGCCAGCCCCCTCTAGATGGGGCCCCTGACCCACTGGCCACTCTGGGGTTCCAGGCCAAGGTGAGGGCAGTGTTCTCACCGTACCTGTCAGTCTGAGGCTGGGTTAGGGAGGTGTGGGATGTTACTGTTTTCCTGGGCTCATCGTGACTGGCAGCTACTCCTGGGGCTTCCCCATGTGGGTTCCAGGAGCCTGTCACAAGGGATATGACACCACATCACCTCCATGAGGTTTGACTCATCCCTTCCCCTTACACACACAAACACACACACACGCACGCACGCACGCGCGCACGCGCACTCCACTACAAGGTGATTTGGACCCAACAATTACTGATCTGGTGCCTAACAACCCCCCAAAAAGTAAAGTATTCCAGAAGAGAAAGATAGAATATTTTGACACACCATGCATTCTGCTCCAATAGATCAGGCATCCAAGGGGGAAAACTCTGCAACAGCGTAAGGCAAAGCAGACAAAACTTCAGATGATGTGGCTTATTGCGGTGATTGTTTCAGGCACAGAGATGAAACGGGAGATCCAGCCTAGAAGCCAGGTTCAAGCCCAACTACGGGGCAGCTACTGTTTCATAAAACTGTAAGTTTTGGCAATAGAAGCTATAGGAGGAGGGTGTTTAAATGGATCTCCACATGGAGTAACTAAAAAAAAAAAAGTGTTTTTATTTTCAAAGAACAGCTGAAATTGGGTCAGCTGATTGGGATAAAGGAGGCTTCACTGTTTCTGAACTGATACATAGGGAAGGATTATGGAGTGCTCCAAAAGTTGATGCAAAAGCAATCCTAAAATAACTTAGCAATTCTAAGTTCCTTTGATAATTGTTGTAATAATATTTGTTACTGGAAATTTATTTTATATAAAATATAAATGTTAGCTATCATGTTTCCTTCAATATTCGGCATTGTAAAATTAATGTGCTGGGGATTTTTTTGCACTGTAAACTGCACTGCTTTTGAGCAGTGAGAACACCATGAAACAGAAGGATTAAGAGCTCACTGGGGGCACATCAAGTTTTGTACTATCACAGTTATATCTTCAGGCTATCATGACTAAATTAATATATTATAGCATGGGAGGGCTGTCAGAGTGAGCTCAGAAGGAACCAAGCCCACTCTCACCAGACTGTTCAGATGCTAACTTGCAGCCCAAACGTCAGGAGCTTGTAGTTCTTTGCAATAATGTGTAGGTTGTGTTCTAGTGTGATAATCACTCTGAGGGGAAAAAATTGCTTTCTTGACCTGGGGTAGATCTGCTTTATTACCCCATAGTTGCCCCTTTAAATTTTATCCTACATTCTCTCTTGTCTTTTTCTAAGTTTTCTCTCTCTTACGCTTCTTTTCCCACCATTATTGTCCTCTTTTACATACTAAATTCCCAAACAGTAACTCACTTTTCAAAAACTAGACTACTTTCAGTAGTCTAGAAATCACAGCTGTGTTCTGGGATGTAAACTGAATACATGCAGGTACTGCCACTTAAAAATTTCAGGAATTCCTGCTCTGGTGCCACTTTCCAAGAAGACTGCCTATTTGGGCTTTCTAGTAGTCCTCAGGGGAACCTCCATTGTCAGTGGCACCACCACTGAGCAACTTGATTTCATGCCATATCTTCCAAGAATTGCTTGCTCTTTTATTATATTAGAAGATAACAGAGCAACTCTTTCCAGAGGGGCCTTTGCCTCTGCTTTCTACCATCTCTGAGGTGGAATCTGTCCCTGTTCCAGCAGGTAAAGCAACAGAGTGAAAATGTTTCTCTGCAGTACAGTATCTTTCTTAGACATGTAACTTTTGTTGTTTTAAACACCCAATCCATGAAAGAGGGCAGCTCCTGGGCATTTCTTCAGGACTTATCTTTAGACCTTTCCATGAGTCTTAACAGCTCTTTGCTTCTCAGAATCCCTCTCCTTCTGTGTCCCCTCTGTGCTTGCAGGTTTCAGTGATTCTCCACCAAGACGTAAAGGGCACTAAGCACCCCAAAGGCTCTGACTGTAAAGACCAACCTCTGAAAACGGCCTACTAAAACCCTAAAGTAAACAAAACCAGAGCAAACAGCTACACACGTGCATTACTTTAAGAGACAGAGACTTGGTCTGTTTTATTCTAATGCCCTTACAATGCAAAAGGGTTTAATTATGTGTTATATCACTGTCAAAAAAAATCCTTTTACATTAGCTATTCCTATGATTCTGGGCCTCCCCATGGAGTTTATAAGAGCGGGCTGCCACCTGTTTTATTGTAGATGATTTGTGCTTTATTTTTACTGAGATGGAAATGCCTCATTTGCTTTTTATTCATTCCAATCTATCATTTCTCAGTTAGTACAGGATTGTCAGGAAGGTGATACCAAAGCACAAAAGACAATCTTAAAGCAGGTCAAGAGAATAAGCAAATAAGCTGTGGTGATGGAGCCTTTTTGACAATGGAATTCTGACTTTGAAAAAGACACCTTAAACCTTGAAATGATGGGAGGCTGATCCTGCATGAAGCATCCTTCATCTGCATGATTAAGTCCATGAAAGACTAAGTAGTGTAATGCATCACACCAGTGGATGCGAACCAAAAATCTGAAAGCACCAGAGAAAATAGAAGGTGAATTTTTAAACCCAGTGCAAACTAAAAACCTCAGAAAATGTAATTGTATGCCATCTTAATAAATTGGTCAATTGTGACACTAGAAATGAGACTCTATTCATCCAGAAGCATTAATTTTCAAACAGCAGAAAAGGAAAAAAAATTTAGAAGTAGTAATCTTTGTTGCTTTATTGGTGAAACCCAGGTGAAGAACTCACTGTTTGTAGTAGCTAAATATTTGGATTTTACATGAGCTACAGGAAATGAAACAAGTCACATGAAAAGATTAACTATCCTTTTTCTAGGGTTGATGAGTTGACAGCTCCATGGTGTTTCCCAGATCAGGTTAGCGGCAGCACAATAGTACCTTATTGAGGAGGAAGTACCACCAGCTAATGAGAGAAAATTGAAAAGTTGCTATAGTTCGTCACAAAGGAGGATTCTGTTAGACATTTCTCTTAATACAAACAAATGCACCTGCAACCTGCCCAGGAACTTAAGCAGAACTTCCCCCCCCTTCTCCATTTTCTTCATATCAAATGGAATGGGCTGAAAAGGTGTGTTTACAGGAACTGGAAAATGAGAATTATTTGCAACTTAAGTAACAGTTTGATTTTTAAAAGAAAAAATATTAGTTAATGTATGAGACAAGTAAAATGCAACTTAGAGTAGTTTCTTAAAATGCTATCCTAAAAAGGCATGTTTTTTAGAAATAAAAACAAACTTGAGAACAAAAGCCTTGCAATTTCAGTAGTACCCAGGAGTGTAAACTGATCTACTGCTGTTTGTTTTGAGCCACCTTTTAAGTTATGGAGTAGTGCAGAGTGAGAATCAGTTTACAACAACAAGGCTTTAGTGGGTAGAAAGGTACAATAAAGGTTCTCAGAAATGCCACTCTGAATTCCCAGAAAGGTGAGACCAAAAGTAAGCCTTAGCCTATGAAATTATATTTAAAGACTTATTTTGTTCTCTATGCATTTATTTGACAGAAGATAAGGAAAAGCAGTGGTTTCCAAGATCATGGTGATTGTGTCTGTAATTTGTTCATTTGTGTTTTCCTGGTTTAAGATGCTGACACTGTAGCTGATGGTCAGCGGGCAGCCCCAGAGGTCAGGTGGTGATTTAATGCACAATTGGGAACATTCACAGAATCAGTTAGAGCCTTTCCTAAGGCTTTTTTCTTTCATGTTTGTCAACAGAGGAGCAGCAAGAAACAACAAAACTGTGCTTGTTTTTTTAGGTATCCTTAGCTCTGAACTTGGAAGATATAAAGAAATTTTCAAGTGCTTTATCTCAAGGGAAGAAATCAGCAAGAGGAAGAAAGCTGGAGTCTCCCTCCCTCTAGAAGTTTTCTACCAACAGCTAATTCTTGATCCAATATGGTGTTTACAAGTTTGGAGGAAATTTGTCTAAACCTAGACTAATTCATGATGCTACTGACTTTCCAAGCCTTTCTCCTTTTGCAAATAGCTTCTCATTTTGAGTCCCTCATTTTGTGATCAGCAGCTGAGCAGGTCTTCAGCATTACATAGACTTTCTGCAACAAGGTGGGCCTCACAACAGAAACTAGGCTGCAAATGAAAGCTGTAAGGGGATTAAAACAATGGCAACCACAGTATGTGCACGCAGAATATCTTCATGCAGGCAGCCTCGCAGGTAAAACTGACTACACAAAATGGAAGGTAATCATAAAATAGCACAGTGATATCCCACTGATGGTTTTGGGGCTGACAGGCTAATCCCCTTGGTCAGCACTTGCTGGTCATTGTATAGGTCATTGTATGTGCCATGTAAGCAGCTTTGAATCCAATGGGACATGCAAAATCAAGTGTGAGTATGAGTGAAGGGTCTTCCTTGTTTCTTTCCAGTTATAGTGAAAACTGCACTACTTTCCACTACCCAGCAAGGACTGCTCACAATGTGTGAGAAATTACTCCAACCTTTATTTGGGGAAGGAAAGTATGAACACTGCATCTTCAGCCACAAGGCTATAGCTGAATGCAAATCACCAAAATGATTCCCCTGTTGGCCATTTGCCGTCTCTGATATGTGTCTCTCATAGCAGGTGGAGCATCCAGTGAATGCTGGCATGACATCCTCAGCGCACGGCTACAGTGCAGTGACAACTGGCCATTTTAATGATTTATCTCTGATTGTATTTCTGAGACATGTGCAACATGTCACAGCAAATTACTTTGGTGTGAAGGCGGCTTCAAAACATAGCTCCTTAAATGCCATGGCACTGGTCCAATTTTACTTAATTAAGTTACTGCAGTGTAAAACAGAAGTAAAGCAGCTCTTCTGAGGACTATAATTGCTCCACAGTTGAACGGTGACCTGCCAGCTACAGTGCAGTGACCATTAAAAAGATCCTTCACAGTTATACAGATTCGATTATCAGATGCAACCTTTCTTTTCTGTTTCAATTTCAATGCTGTTAAACGTAAAGGAGAGTGTCTTTTTAGAGCTAAGGAAGTATGTACAATCTGCTTCAAAGAAATGGAAGGATTAAATCTTGTCATTTCAAGAGCAAGCTCTTCTGCAGTTCATATTAACACACCTTTTTTAACAGAGCAAAAAAAGTTTTAAATGGCAGTAAATGACATAACAGATTAAAAATGTAATTTTTGAATACACATGGTAACAGACTCACTTCTAAAGTTAAGGTCTGCTAGTTATGTTTACTATAGAAATTAGAATATATTTTTCTTCACGCTCTGGCTATGAAGTCAAAGTCAGCTGCCAAAATCCAGGGACATATTTCACAAAGGCCTTGATATGCCCTGCAGGTTTGTGCCTCTAACTCTTTGCATGCTCCCTTTCTGGTGCCGAAGTATTTGTACATTCAAAATTCAGAGTCAGAAATGTCATTTTTATGCAGTGTGGCACTGATTCAGCAAAACATGCCTGTGCATGCCCATTAAAACCTCAGTAGGTTTAATGCACAAAAAACAGACTAGCTATTCTCACTGACCCTGGCCACCAGAGCATGCACCATAGATCATTACCATGCTTTTCTATTTTTCAGATTATGGTGCAGATATTTTCTGTGAACATCCTTGGATAACTCATGAATGGTGTCCAGTGGCTACAGAGGGGAATATTAATGGGAGAGGGATCTGGTCCATCAGTAGGCATCTAGATTTTCTGCACTCAATGAAGCAGCCTTCCTGATTTTGGAGCTTTCACCTATTTCGATTGTAACGCACTCAAAAGCTTAAGGGCTAAAGGAGATGAAAACATTTGGAAGCTGCCTCTGAAAATTTGGCTCTAAACCTTTATCTCCTTGTGATTTCTCTACCAGGGAAGCAGAAGAACATTTAGGCTAAATACTTTAGGGCAGAACCGCTGTGGTGATAAATCAGATACTGACCTGAGGGTATGAGGTAAGCCCAATTACAACAGCAGTGGAGCTGCCTCCCACTGGTGGCTTTAGGTCAACACTTTGGGCTAATCACCTTTGCTGGGTAAGCACTCGTAAATCAAGAGCCGCTTGTAAATTGTCTGTTTTTCTCTTCAAGTAGATGAGATGCTCAGCGAAGCCCCTCCGCTCTTCAGAGTAGCCTCCTACTGCAGAGTGGGCAGTGCTGTGGGGAGAGCAGCAACCGGGGACTTCTCACAGACAGAAAGCAGAAGTTAGCAGCTGTAACAATACTTTAAAAAGAAGATCATGTAAAACGGTATTGCTTCTTATCTAACTGCAGCTGGATTCCATAACCAGGGCTTCTCCCTTGCCCCCTGCAGACAGAGAAAAGAAGCGGGGAAGAACTCATCCTGTTGAAAAACCTTTCATGCCCTTCTGTGATGGCTCTTTACAAGCAGATTAGTGCAGTCCAATCAATGTCAATAGCTGTCAACTCTGCTCTTCTCCAGCTTCCCTACCACTGCAGTGGTGGCCCTGAAACTGCAGTGGGGAGAGGGAAAGCCCAGCTGCAGGTAGGCCCTGCATCCCTGCAGAGATGCTAGGGACAGGTAGAGAAGATGCCTTGAATCAAGAATCATTTCACTCCTTCCTCTGTCACCAGTAACAAGTGACAGGAAAAAAAAGGAAAAAGACTCAATTTGTTCCAAGAGCGGTTTAGATTGGATATTGGGGAAAATTTTCTCGCAGAAAGAATTGTCATTGGAACAGGTTGCCAAGGAAGTGGCAGAGTCACCACCCCTGGTGGTATTGAAAAGATATGTAGATGTGGCACTTAGGGACATGGTTTAGTGGTGGGCTTAACACTGTTAGGTCTATGGCTGAACTCAGTGATCTTTAACCAAAGTGATTCTACGATTCCATGATTCTCTCCACTGCCCTGGCGACACACCTTATCGTCTCTTGTAAGAGGAACAAGAAACACAGGAAACAATTGTACTGCTTTTTACAAGGATTAGGTTTCTTTCCGGGCATATGTGAACACAGTCCACTATAAATGGAAGGCATACTAAGCAAGCTTGCAGATGACACAAAACCCAGAGGAGTTGTTGCCTCCCTCAAGGACAGGGAGGCCCTGCAGGGTGACCTTGACAAGTTAAAGGACTGGGCAATCATCAACTATATGAAGTTCAACAAAGGGAAGTGCCAGATTCTGCAGCTGGGATGGGGCAACCTCGAATGTTCGTACAGATTGGGAAATGAGATGCTGGAAAGCAGTGCTGTGGAAAGGGACCTGAGGATCCTGGGTGACGGCGAGTTGAACATGAATCAGCAGTGCCTGGTCAGCCAGGAGGGCCAACGGTGTCCTGAGGAGCATCAGGCAAAGCATCACCAGCCAGTCTAGGGAGGTGATTGTCCCACTCTGCTCTGCACTGGTGCGGCCTCACCTTGAATATTGTGTGCAGTTTTTGGAGCCACAATATAGGAAAGATATTAAGCTATTAGGGAATGTCCAAAGGAGGAAAACATAGATGGTGAAGGGCCTTGAGGGGAAGCCGTATGAGGAGTGGCTGAGGGCACTTGGTCTGTTCAGCCTGGAGAAGAGGAGACTTTGGGGAGACATTGAAGTCCACAACTTCCTCATGAGGGGATGCAGAGGGACAGGCACTGTGACAACCAGTGACAAGACCCAAGGGAATGGCCTGAAGTTGTGTCAGGAGAGGCTTAGACTGGATATCAGAGAAAGGTTCTTCACCCAGAGGGTAGCTGGGCACTGGAACAGTTTCCCCAGGGAAGTGGTCACAGCACCAAGCCTGCCAGAATTCAAGAAATGTTTGGATGATACCGTTAGGCACATGATGTGATTCTTGGGGATAGTTCTGTTCAGGGCTAAGAGTTGGACTTGATGATCCTTGTGGGTCTCTTCCAACTCAGCATATTCTATGATTCTGTGATTTGGTTATACAGAGGTTAAAAATAGGCAGAATGTATGGGAAGTAGTATAACATGGTGCACTCATATTTTAAAACCTATAGGGTGATACTATTTGAAGCAGTGTATAACAGAGAGGGCAACAGAGACACAGAGTAGTTTTCAGAGAATAAGCATTTTCTGTTTCATTAAGGGAAACTGCAGATCTCTGATCTCTAAAATGAGAGATCAGCCTTAAGAGTCTTAGCAAGGGACAGTAATTCGCTATTTTTAGCCGAGCAGGAACTGGGACACCTGGTGAAATTACCGAGAACCAGGTACAAAACAGACAAAAGAGAGTCCTTTTGAACACGGAGCAGAATTCAGCCTAAGGGTTCATTCCCATAGGATACTGCAGAGGCCAAAAGTATAAGTGGGTTCAAAAAAAGATTAGTCAAATTTATGAAAGATAGGTCCATTGGCGGCTATTAAAAACAATGGTCTAGATGCATGTCTGCCATTAGGAAGTCCCTAAACATTTGACAGCTAGGATCAGGGGATTATAGGAGGGGAAGGAATGCTTCACACATGCCATATTTCTTTTCTTTTCCAAAGCATCTGCCACTGGTCACTGCTGAAGACAGGATATTGGGCTAAACAGATATATGTTCACAGCTCACAGCAGTTCCCGTATTTCTTCCAGAACTGGGAACCAGGGTTGGCCCATTTCAAGCTTCTATTTGCTTTCAAATAAGCTCTTAAGCCACACTCAGCTCACAAGTATCTGACTACCTGCCAGTCAAGCATTAAGCAACAAAATTAACATCTGTCACTAATACTTGGACTTTGGTGAAATGTTCTGGAATGCTTTCAGATTTTTTTTCTTGTTAGCCCCAGAGATTATTTTTCCTGCTCTAGATATCAGCTGTCCCCTTGTCTCTGGCAGAAAGCTTTTTCTACCGTATTTTCATACTCTCCTGCAAACTGCAGTTTCCTCACTCACACTTTGTCTATTGTCAGAGCTGCACTAATTTTCAGTCATGAGTGACAAAAGCTGCTCGAAACCTCCAGTGCTTTAAATTCACTTTAAAATTAAAATTATTTTGAACTTCTCTTAGCTTGACTTCTTCAAAGCTTAAAAAACACCACACTGTGTATGAGCTGGTACAACTCGGAAATGCAAAGGGACCTTTGAGCTGACAGGGAGACTTCCCAAGGGTTATCTTCTTTGATGCATGGAACAGAATTGTGCTGGGTGGTGGCTAAAACTGCTTATGTGCATGTGGGGAGTTAATATGGCTAGGGACATGCCATGAAGCCAGGCAGCAATGGGTATTTGTGACTACTGCATGTGCTTTATAGGTGTGGGCTGTGGCCACAGCAGCCAGGGCAGCAGGAAGCAGCTCCTGAGCCTCACGCTCGGAGCATGCAATTCGATGACTCTGCAAGGAGGCTGAGTGTAACCTCTGTCAAAGTCATGTAAAGGTTTTTTTAATAGTAAAGCAAAATAGTTGCTTGGGATGCAGCTCCAAACCCTGATTATTTGCTATGTTCCTTGCATTCCAGTCCATGAAAATCTGTCTTAGATCTGCTATATCATTGTAGGTGACTCCGAGCATGTGCCACAGACAGATCTGCTAAGGGCATCAGTACAAGGGTTTGCAGATTACACTGGGATGAAGGCATCAAGATCCATTCAGCACAGTCCACAGGAAGCTCTGTCCTTCCAAAGATACCATCCATTCACCTCAGCAGTCAAGGCATGGTGAACATCATTTAGTAAATCCTCCAAATGAAAAGAAACATGCCAATGAAGGACTTCACCATTCAGGTGCTCTATTTGAGGGTGATTTTGCAGCTGTCACAGAGAGAAAATGAAGAGAGAAACCTGTTCATGAAGCTTACAGCCCTGGAGTAAAAGCTGCATGGAAACAATAGTCTTAGAGCCTGAGAGCAATATTGATGCTAAGAGGAATGGTGATAAGAACTGGCTGTTTCAAGGCTAATTAAGTCAGGCACTAAAGATAGCTCCAGAGTTAAATCATCCACATGGTGCTCAGGTATTGTTCCCCAGTGCTTCTCTGCTTGAGCAAGGCCAGTGTGGGCTTTGAAAATGCTGCCCAAGCTCTTGCAAAAGCTCATCATGTTCAAAACACCAGTGTCGCATACTCATAGCTCAAGACGCTTATATAAAAAAAGTTCTAACATTAACAATTTTGAAAGCAGAATGACACAATCAGCAAAGGAGGCCAATTCAACACACACTTCCCAGGCACCTTAGGATGGACCAACGGCCCCTTAGGAGTTTACAGTTTCTCTCCATTGAGGTGCAGAGCCTGTGGGTGAGGTTACAAATCTAACATACGGATGACTACAGCTGCTGAAACAGATGTAATCCTAAAAGCTTAACCCCACTCTCAGTGATGTTAACTGGAGTTACTCTGTTGTTCTCAGTAAAATCCAGATTGGGCATGTGCCTATTATTTAGTTTATCTCCTACTAAATCCGCCAACCTTTCTTTTCTCCCCCAAGAAATGAAACCAAGTTAATATAACAATATTACCCATTGTTCGCAGAGTACTAACAACGTGCCCTGCTTGGCTACTGTACAGAATGAGGCTAAGCCTAGCACTTTCCCAAGGAATTGTGCTGGCAGCACTTGTGCTGTTTATATAAAAATAAATAAATAATTTGAATGCCCCCAGTGGTAATCTGAAAAAACAACTATCTCTGCCAAGTAAAAGAAAGATGAAGTTAGTGTAGAAAAATAAGTCAGGGACATTTAAGAAAACATAACAAGTAACAAAAATACATAAATGAAAAAATAACTAAAACCATATGATAGGAGAAAGACTGTGTCATGTGTAACCATGGGAGTGTTTAATTATTATTTATTGTGTACATATATAACAATACACATAAGTTCTAAGTCTTCATCACTTGCTGCTGTACAAGATTTACAGTAATTGCATCAGCTCGTTTTCAACAAACTGCAAGTGACAGAGGCAGGAGTTTTGAATAATCTGTTTTCATACTTCAGACATTTCTTCTGTTTTTCTCTGGCAATACTTTTCTATTTCTGCGTAAGGCACAGTCTCTCATACCACACAGCAGCACTTCCGACACCATCACTTGTGATGACCCGCAAATATCTTTCAAATTAAGTGTATTGCAATTGCTGTTCAATGAATATTTGCTCTTTTGAAGAACCTGGTGTAGTTTGGTCAGACTCAAAGGAAGGAAACATAGCAAATCCAGGTTACACCTACACTAACACTACAGGACATTGGAATTTTAATCAGATCAGAAGTGTGTCCTTAAAGCAGATCTTGCATTTTGGCCTGCCTGATGAAACCCAGTTGCTCCTGTGTCTATGGGATCAGTTTAACTATTCTAAAGTAAGTCACCTTCAAAGATGTATATAGTAGTCTCAACACCAACTCTTAAACTCTATGGAGCCAGTCCCACAGTACTGGCTACTAACATAAACACAGCCTTTCTACACTGAGAACTGCGAGGAAAAATGGGTTTGTACTGTATTTCTGTTTAGCTTCAGGGAAACGACACCTAATCTCTGTCCTAAGATATAAACATATACCTGTTCCAGGAAGAAATCCTGGACAGGTAAGTGTGGCTTGATCTTACCTGAACAAAATTAGGTGTGTTGCAAGAGGGTCATTACACAACTATTGTAATCTGGAGCTTTTCTGAGCACTGCCTCTCAATATTATTTTTCCCTTATGGTGGTATTTAGTGAACTACACCTTATGGTGTACTGTCTTCCATTTTCAGTTACTGGAAAATACACGTGTGCTTCAGACCTAGACTGCTATAATGCCATGATACCCTGCAATACAGTGATTATTTCAGCATCTTCCCCTTCTGAACAACAGCTGAAAAAGAGCAACATCTACCGGTGTTTGCAGGCAGGTAGAGGCAGAGTGGTTAGCTCTCAATTGTGCAGCTCAGTGAGCTGGTAATCCCAAGGCATCACTGCATGGAGTGCTGTAAGGTGCTTTGGACACAGGCAGTTTTAGCCTGGCCTCACATACTTCTAAACCCATGGAAAGAGACAGATTCTGGGGCAATGAAGGCTTTCCTCTTCCTTTAGAGCAGGCATGATTTACACACTTGTATCACTGCTGGTGGCACTCTGCCATGCCTTAATTTTCCTTGGCAGAGGACAAGTGCAACATGGGTGTACTCGGTGCAGCAGCATAGCCTCCCCTGCTGTCAGCAGAAGTCCCCCCTTGGCAGAGCATGCCCTACTCCACACCATGGCATGGCTTTAGTTCTGGCATTCTGGCTTCCACAAAGGCATGTCTGATGCTTTCCTTCTGCCAAACAAACAGTAAGTCTTGAACCTTTTCTGGAAGCAATTAAAAGAGCAGATAAATGGGAGCTGATGGCAATAATTTACCCGGTCTTGTGAATGTCTTGATTATGCTTCAAGTCAAGGCATAGCCCAGAGTGGAAGACCTGCACGTGCGTATGGTAAAGTTTCTGGGAAATAACTGGAGGAGCTACTGACGTAAAATTAGCAGATTTGGCTCTACCCTCACTGGAATAAGTGTCCCTTTTGACTAGTGCTCCCTTTGCCTAGTTTGCAGGATCAGCCCTTCATTCTCAGCTCCAATAGTGACGCCATGTAATGGCCGCCCTTCCACGCAAGGTTTAAGGTGTTGTTTCTGCAGCTTGTGAATCTTTGTATTTGTTTTGCCAACAAGTGAAGAAGAAAAATAAAAGATCTTTTGATTAACAGGTAAATTTATTTTCATTAAGCAAGAACATATAACTTCTCATATCAGTGTCTTATCAAACAAGTTCCTGTCATTGCAGGTATGTATTAAAGGAAAAAATTGTGTTCAGACAAATCTGCATCGAAAGGTTAACAAGATATAAATGATCTTAGGAGAGGTATTCTTCCCCACTGCTACAGAGGCTGGCATGAAGTAAAACAGTTGCTCCCTTTGAAGCACTGCCAGCATAAATAGCTCAGAGTAAGAATTTTGGTTTTCATAACAAATGCTGAAATGCAAGAGAACTATGCATTGATGAATATACTGTATGGTTCAGTGGGACTCAACAACTCAGGCAGAGTTTAGCTACAGTGTAAACAAAATGTCTTCCAAATCAATTTCTTTTTTGTGTAAAAGGTGTCAATTATGTAAAATGATTCCATGATAATAACAATAGAATTCAAAGACATATGTGTATCTTTCAAACCCATCCAGTTTTTAGACTTCCTCAGCTTTAGAAGGCAAAGATCTCACCTGCAAAAACAACAGTGGAGCACAGGAGCTCACCTTCTCTCAGCAACCATCTGCACAGATTATTCATTCTCCTGTTTGCTCTGATCTATTTCTGATTTCCACGTGAGTACGTTTGAAACAATTTTTCTCATTTCTTTTTTTATTGGGGGGAATGAAGAGAGATAAATCAGGTAACTGTTTGACTTTGCTAGCCTCTCAGAAGATCCCAAACACTAACATGAGAGAATTAATACAAATTCCCAGAGAGAAAAATAAGTCTACCTTTAGTTTTGGCCCAGATGTGGGCTGGAATGTACCGGAGACAATCCTTCAGCTTTTAATTTTTTTGCTTGACTGAAAGATGTTTTATAGTTGTTGTGAGAAGGACCTGAGTGCAAATTTGTTCCACCTAACTCAGTCTGCCTACATGGAAGGCATTTTTTGTCAATTTGTGCAAGTTTTTTCCTGAAGTTAATAGAAAATGATGGGAACCTCCAAAGGAGGATTCACCTGATGTATTCCTTAGTCACCTGTCTTAAGATGAATTACACAGTGAGGATGTGTTCACTGACTGCAGCAGAGACCCCAGATTATATGACCAGAGAACCAATTACTGGGTGACTTATTTTTGGATGGTTTAAGGAATCCAGTCCAGTGATCTGGACACCCTGAAATGCTCACGCAGGGCTCTGTGCTCTTCCTTTTTTCTCACCTGCCACCTTAACCAAGCACAATGATGGAGACCTGAAATTCTGTGCCAGATCTGCCTCAATACCTGCTGTGTATTAGAGAGCAGCTCTTGTTGTGAGTGTGACTCGTGTCCATGACTCTCGTCAGGGCACATCAGCAAGGCAGCTTTGTGCTACTGTGATCATACGATTAACATACACCTTTGCTCACTTACAGGCAGATACAGAGACATGCAGGTCTGCTGCACCTTTGAGGGTCTGCTCCACATGACAGTGAGTGCAGTGCACCTGACTCCAGTGGGGCTGGGCTGTAGGGATGCTAAGAAATGTTTCACAGATGTCACTTCTGAGGGTGCTCATGCAACAGAGAAGTGTCCAAAGATTTTTCATCTTTTCATCCTTTTCTTCCACACAACGACTAGTCAAAAGGTACACAACTTTAGTCATGCTCTTTGGAGTTCTCTTCTTTTGCAAAAGGTGCTATGTGGAGAATGGGACACCACTCCCCTGATGCAGCCCAGCACAAGGTCCTGGTAAATGTAAGAATATCTCTGTCCAGGTCCAGGGAACAAGGCAGTTGTATTTGGATTTCCTCCAGTGCACATCTCCTAGATATCAAGATGATTTAGCAAGAACATCCCATATCCAAAGATTACAGGCCAAACTAAATAAAGTCCCTGAGTGGGTGTGCAAAGCCCAAAACACTACGGAAGCAAGAGGTTTCTGTATCATTTCTCTGTATGGGTGTATGTGTTATGTGAGTCTGCAAGGCCCAGAGCTACAGGAAAGGGCATATATATATAACACCAAGCTTTAGAGTGCTCACATAAGGAATTACATTGCATATCACAGGCCCACAAGTTGTGTCTGGGGAAAGATGGATATATATGTGTGTTGCCTTGCAGGCAGAAAGAGACAATGGTTGGGGCCCAGGGGAAGAGGTTATGGACAACACACACGCCTGAGCCCCAGCTCCTCAACATCTGCCCAGACTCCTCCCTGCTTACATTTGCGGTCCTGGCTCTTTGTGGTGCTCAAAATTAGACAATTGATTCCTGGTGGGTGGAGTATTCTAACTGCATGTATTCTAACTGCAATACAATGCCCTAGTCAATGTCCCTTTACTCTAGGTCCCCTAAAAACACTCTCCTTCCCCTTTCAAGTTTCTTAAAATTATCCGTTAGAGCTAGTAGAACTAGGCTGGTGATGAAAAGACACCAGTAGCATAGAGTGCATAGGACAATAACACAGGCAACTGTTTCAAGGGCGCAGTAAGATTCTTATTGTTTATAGATGCAGCAGCACATATAAACAGAAGGCATCATGGTGTCCCATTCACTCATTTACTTGACTTTCCCGACTTACATGCTTGAACAACTGCAGCCAAACAGGGAAGTAAAATGTTTTCAGGTTCAACCCCATCTAGTTAAGCAAGTGACTAAATATCTATTAAAAGACTTAACTGGAAATAAAAAGAAAGTCTGCTGCCAAACACAAGTAGCAATGAAAAAAGAATCTTGAAAATAAAAGGAACAAGTTTCTACATGTACTTGTTTTCCTAGGAGTGCACCATTTGTGAATTCATATTTCTTGATGACCACTTTGCTGACAGCTTCTTCGGAAAGGTAAACAGATCATCCTGCTCCAGAACAGGAGGGAAAAAATCCATCCTTACATTTACTCATTCTTGTTTTCAAAATTTTCAGCTGCTTACTCAGGTCTGAAGTATTTGTAGAGACAGATGAAAAGGAGATTGATGGAACACATTTGCACTACACAAAGTTCCTGCTCTGTATTTTAATCACTGCTTTGATGGGCATATCAGAGGAGGTCAGCAGAAGTGAAATGAGCTATGACTTGGGTGGTCTCTCTCAACTGAACCTCAAGCATACATTCCCTCTTATCTCCATTGAAGTGGGGCAAGAAAGATTTACAAGGCGTCCAGGAATTGAGTGAGCTGAAGCCTGGAGATTCTGACTGCTGCAAAATGCTCCCTATACCTCATTGTTAAAGTTTAACAGCAGGTCTTCCAGTGTGCTTTACATTCTCCCAGCGGAAAACACATGAACAGAACACTGCCCAAAAAATCTCAGCACCTTTCCAAGTTAAGTACCCGCAGAAAGGGACCAGTGACCCCGCTGGTGTGAATCAGGGAGAGCATCTCTGTCCTCAGTAGAGCTCTGCAGATTAGTGCACTACTGAAGACATTGCCTAACACAGCTCTGTTTAGAATGTACTTATTTCAAGTTTAATTCCAAACAGTAAAGTGGACAACAAAACCCCAACAACTCACATCCAAACTGTCTTTCTTATCAGAAGAAACAGTAACTTAGGAGAGTGCAAGCATGACCTTTAATGAGGTTTAGCAGATCTGCTTAGGACTTGGATATCACTAGAAGAACCTAGCGCACAGACCACTTTCCTGAGCCTGTTTCTCTGCTCTCATTGTAAACTCACTGAGTTGAATCACTCCCACATTGCTGTGCTGTTATTGTGGTACCGGGGCAAAAATATTTGGCAGGCATTTCAAAGTAAATGCTTCACATGGAATGACGGCAGCTGAGGAGCAGAATGCCAAGATTAAGGAAAGAGTATGCTCTGCTATGCAGGGAAGCTTTTTTGGAGGAAATACTAAAAAGAAGTTTAGTCAAATTTTAACATAATTACTGTTAAGTTTTACTGGAAGTTAGACAGCAAAATGGTCAATATTTGATGTGTAATATTAGAGGGATTATTCAGAACATTGTGTAAACAAGAATAAAAATTTTCCGTCTGAAGAAAATAGGGAGGTTAATTCATCAATACTATAAAGAATACACATTCCACTGGGAAATTCTACTCTAATAATATAAATTCCTCACAAAAAGATTGTGGTGAGGCTCGGTGTACAGAAAAAACAGATAGTTTGTGTTATTATAGTGGCACATTTACCTCACTACAGCTCGGGCAACTGCAGTTTTTCCATTAGAAGTTGCTGTTTGCAAGGATTTTTTTATAGCTTGGACAACAGAATTGGCTAACTGCTTGGACTTGGTCACTAAAAGCTCAGCCTGAGACCCACTTATAATGCCAAAGTTTAAAAAAATATTAGTTTGGACACCTTTGGTTATAGCAAGAAAATAAACCTTTTCTGGTCTTGTAGAATTTAAAAATGCCTTTGGTCTACAAAGGCAATTTGTTAGGCATTTAGTCCAGTTGCTCTAATTCCCTTCAGGGTATTTAAAAGGGAATGGTTGAGACACTCTACTTGAAAATTACTTTGCCATATGCAGTGAATACTTTTCACTAAAATTATTAATCCGATCTTTTAATCTGCTTTGCACATACATTTAAGAGTTGGATTCAATGATCCTTATGGGTCCCTTCCAACTCAGAATATTATGTCGTTCTGTGATGCAGTGGAACTGTTCACCTGCCTGTGCCAGCAAGAGTGTGTTTGACTTGTGGTACAGACTGAAATGTGTTCTCTGCACATCCAGGACTCTGCAAAGTGGTTGGAGTCTCTCCAGGGGGCATTCTGCACTCTTGCATGCAATAGTATATGTTTTCCATGTCTCCCAGTGCATCCCTCAGCAGCGTCCTAGGAAACCTGCTGCTTGCACATATGCCAGAGGGAATAAACGCAAACAAACCACAAGTAATATCCTGCAAAGACCACCAACAAATACCAATGTGCTAAAATGTTCCATACTGTAATCTATCAGTATATTGAGCTAAGAAATTGCAATTTCTCCTATAGCTATTGCTTTTCACTCTAACTTCTATGTTCACCTGAAATTCTGATAGATCTGTCATTCTCGCAGAATATCACTGAAGCCTGTCCTTTCCTTCCCCTTGGCCCTAAAATTACTGAGTTCTTCCAAGGAGACCCCATCCCAGTGCTGAGCATTGTCATTGCCATAGTTAACTGTGCTACACCCACCAAACTGCCATTTGATACAATCGTTTTCTTCTGATTCACCCAGAACATTACCGCTTCATTAATTTTCCACTGCCTTGAACACTTCTTTATTGTCCCCATAGTTCTGCCCATGTGTTCCCACACAAAGATATGGACACATGCACCATATTATGCAGGCACTTTAATCCAAGGGGAGCAGCAGAAAATGCTTCCCCTTATGGTTTGCAGATACTCAGTAAGTTCAATGTCTCTGGACAAGTCCAACTGGCTGTACATGTACAAGTCCGTACTGCAGAGTATGTACTGTAGATCTAGTTCTTTTTGGGAGCACTGCAAATATTATGGAAGTGCTGTGTCATTGGTACATGCATGTACCATAAGTCCATCCAGCTTTTTCTGGAAACCGCACAACTCTAATGAATGTCTTACAACCGTGCAGTAGAATTTCTCTGTGCATGCACATCAGAGGGATCTGAGATTTCTGGGTATGAAAAAATAGCTAAGTTTCATTTGTAATACATGAAGATACTTCTAAAAAGCACAAAATATTCTCAAAATCTGGCAGCACACAACAGCTGAGTGGAAAAAAAACATTTGAGACCCAGCATACAGAGTAGCCCTCAATCTCTAAAGCCCTACATAGCTCCAGTCTTCAGATCTGATTTCTTTTCATCATCCAGGTGCTGCTAATCATTCTGGCATATTGTCCTCCTTAAACCTCTGCATTTATTTGCAGCAAGGCCCCAAGTTGATCAGGACTTGAAGGCAGAATTACCCCTCTGTTTCTGGAAGGGTAGTGCACCAGAGAGATATGGAAAGATTTCCAGTTTCCAAAGCAATATTTTATTAGAATACAAACTCTTAAACTAAGACACACTATCTCTTTAAATTGAGTTAGCTCAGACTCCTGGATGAGGTAGACTGAGTGAAATTATTTAAATATGAATCTCCTTGCTCCCTACTGCACCCTTTCTCTAGTGCTGCAATTCTTAGTGCCTTCCTGGATTCTTCATCACTGCCACCTCCTCTGTCCCTCAAATAAAGCCTCCACCTCTTCAGAACATTGCAGGCCACCTTACAGGCATGTGAATATCCCAAGATTTGTTTCGATTCCAGAGTAAAATCCAGAGTCTGAATTTCCTTTTTCTTCTCCAAAATCCACTGTATTATTCAGTCTTCTGCTCCCCAGTTATCCTGAAGAAATGTCCTTTGCTTTCATGTGTGAGCTAGGTGATCCACTGCATCTGGAGGAAAGTAAAAAGTGGATCTAGAGAATGTTGAAATACAGCAAATTTTGTGTGTTTTCCAGTCTGAAAAAGACTCACTTCAAGGGTAATAGTCATGATACCTGTTTTGCTCTCAGCCAAGAAGTATGTTAAATCCATTGGGCAGCTGATAAAAAGTCAGGTTTATGGGTGTCTGTTAAAATTTTTCATCTGGTAAAGTTGCTACAGTTTTAAGTATTGGCCCTCGCTTCCATAAAATAACTCCTCAATTAAGGTTAATCATATCTGATGGGTTTGAAAATCCTTGGAGGTTTTCTGTATGAAATGCCACTACCAAGCTTTTACTGTGTCTGCAAAAATAGGTGTAATGAAAGCAGTGGCCAGACAGGAAAACTACCAGGTTACAAGATAAGATAGAAAAGTCTGAAAGAGCAAAGAAAGGTCCTTCCACATTTTGACTGTGGGCTGTTCTAAGAGTTCCTCATCAGGAAAAAATACTGCACCCTTACTGGTCCCCGCCCAAAGATGTGGGTCCTCGTTAGTGTCTGACATGCCATTTTCTGCTGCCTGACTATTTGTCATTTTCTCCTTACTCTGAAGAATGTGCCAACTCACAGTCTAGGAGCAGTTTGTCAGTCTGGGTAAATGATTCCAAGGGCTCTGAGCACCACCAGCAAAGTCCTCTTCTGGGATCAGGCCAGTGCTTAAGCCACTGCCATCATTTGTCCTCCTTACTTAAAGCCACTGTCAAAGTTTCCACCTCTTTTCACTGAGTTGTGGCTAGCTCATTGGAAAGGGAAGGGTAGAGGCAGTACAAGTTAGTCATAGCCCTTTGCTTCTTCATGGTTCTAAAAAGATCTCCAGAAATGTTAAGACTTTATAAACCCAGAAGAGAAAAGGACTAGGAGGAAAGCCAAGTGGGCAAGCTGGTACCACTTCAGTGGGTGTCTTACTAATATTGACAGGACGTGTCAGAGGGCTTACAGCAGGGATTAATGTTATCACAAGCCATTCTGTTACACAGCAAGTACAAAAGAGCCAAATACAGACAAATGACAAACACCTGAAATCACATTTGATGTCATGGGGACCTGGAGATGTCCTAAACTCCCACAGTTTGGTGCAAGCAACTATGTCCTTCAGAAACAGAGAGTTTCCTCTAAACACTTAGTTTCAGAAGAATCAGAAGGAACCATTTCCTTTTCATACCCTCCTGGGCTTTTCTTTATTTTTAGGTAGAAGTAAACTCTGGATCTTGGAATTGTAGAATATCCAGAGTTACAAGGGACCCACAAGGATCACGGTGTCCAATATTTCTATTGTGAAAGCACAGTTATCTCACATGACAACTGACGCTTTCTTCAAGTCTCCAGTTTCTCAAATTCTCCATTTCATATATTCTGCAACTTCAGAGACTATTTCTGCTTTGAGTGACCTGAACCACTCCATGTTATCCAAAGTGCCTCACAGCTGCAAACATTCAGGTTACCAACATCTATCCACTGAAAATCCATTGATTTTATTTCAAGGTTAAGACATAATATTCCACACCTAACAGAAATCTGAAGAGTTTGTAAGCATGCAAATGCTGTAGGAAAAAAATAGTGGAAGGGCTTCCAGCCCTCCTGCAGTCAAGGCTCAAAGACACAGACACATGGTTGGAGCCACAGGCACTTCTCCAGCCACCAGCTACTGGAGATACACTAGAAAAAATACCAATCGATCAAAGATCTTTGGAAGAGGGACTCCTATCACCTAATTTACCTCCTTAAAAGATACGCCCTTAGTTTAACCTAAGTAATCAATGTGTTTTGGAAAAAGAGAGGATGAATACACAGGTGCAAGTCCCTCTGTGCTGATGGACCTGACACAACTTGCTCAGGGTTGCTGGCTGACAAAAGTAGCCAGAGTTATGGGGGATGCATCTGACCCTGAGACATTTTTTTCCAGAGCCCCAGTATGTGTGGTGATTCTTTCTACTTAAATTCATCAGAGCAAATTAAGATCATAATTTTACAATAAGCTCAAATACATTAATTCCTCTACCTACAAACCTCATCTGGCTTCCCCAGGGATCCCTGGGATTGATTTCTGAAGGTTTTTGCCATATTTGGCCTGTCCCTGTGCCACAGCCTTTTGATACAGGGATCCTCTTTATTCATAAGCTATCTGTCTTTCCTGTCATATCCTTAGCACTATCTCTCTGACATTGGTTTAGTGTAGTGTTGGTATTAGTGTTAGAAATATAAAATGTTGGATTTGGTCTAGAGAATGACCACAAAGATAATCAGAGAGCTGCTGCACATCTCCTGTAAGATAGGCTGACAGAGCTGGGGTTGTTCAGCCTGGAGAAGGCTCCAGGTAGACCTTATTGCAGCCTTTCAGCACCTAAAGGGCTACAAGAAAGATGGGAACAGACTTTTTAGTTGTGACTGTTGTGACAGGACAACACATAATATTTTAAACAAGAAGAGTACGCATTTAGATTAGATATAAGGAAGAAGTTTTTTATAATGAGAGTGGTGAAACACTGCAACAGGTAGTCTGGAGAGGTAATGGGTGCTCCATCCTTGCAAACATCCAAGGTCAGGTTGGAAGGGGCTTTGAGCAACCTGATGTAACTGAAGATGTCCCTGCTCATTGCAGGGAGTTGGACTATATGGCATTTAAAGGTTCTTTCCAACTCAAACTATTCTATAATTTTATGAAATGGGAACAGTATCTGTCATTCACACAGGAGCTATATCTGTCATTCACTAGAGTGAGTAGAACTGAAATTTGTTGCACTGACCTGGAATTTTTTTCTTCTTGAAAAGTAACATTTTCGTTAAAGTATTAGAGCTCAACTAATCCCAGCAATAAAATTGTTGCTATTGAATTCCATGGTAGCTTTTCTAACAAGAAGATATCCTTCTGTGTTTACTGTCAAGTTTAAAAAGTTGTTGGCTCTGCTTAACATTTTGTACACACAGAGTGTTTTATCCATTTATACTGCCTGACTTGTCTCCTTCATGTGTGTTATATAATAATTTCCAAAGTCAGAAACAAAGAAAAATTTTAAAAGGAATCAGCTAAGTAAAATGACACAAGTTTAAAAACTCTTAGCAGCTGCAGGACCTGCTGACAAAGAACAAAGGGGTTTAAAAATCACCATATTTTATAACATTAGAATGCCACACATTACATACAGATTTTGCTGCTGATTATATTGTTACGCATTCCACTGTTCCCATGCCATTGGCCTTCAGGACTTTATTACTTATGTAATTCTAAGATCTGACACAGCTAGAGTGAAATGCATCTGATCTCAATGAATGGCATCAGATGAAAAAAAGTGGATTTTAGGAGAAAAAAATACTATTTTAATTTTACTGTGAGTCTATTGATTTGTGACAGATGTTACCATTCCCATTTAATTATTCTTGATTCATTTGCCAAATAAAAATAAAGATAGATGTCAAAGTATTTGAAGTCATCCAGAGAAAGAGTTTAGTCAAACAAGTTGTCTTTTTTTTTTTTTTTCCCCCAGATTTTCCATATTAAGGGAAACCTGTTTCAGAGTGGCATTTACAGTCCTACCTGTATACATTAAAGGTCTCAAACAATACAACATATAATTACTAATCAAGGGTTAGGAAAACATGTGGCTGTGAGAAGAGAAGAGGGTAGAAAGTATCCTGTAGTGAGTGGTGTCTCAAAACTCCAGCATGGTACTGTGTCAACAGAAGCACCTCAAACTGATGTTTCATGTCCACCATGTATTCAGAGCTACAGATAAGAATACACTTAATAGGCATCATTTGAAAGAAAAACATATCTAAATCCCAAGGAACTAGCTATATAAATGAAATATGTAAAAGCTGAACAATTTTTTACTCATCCTGGAGTATCAGCACAGTTCTTATATCTTTTAGATAAAGTGCTAATAAAGCACAGAATATGTCTCTCACCTTCTCAGCCTACCTGGGCCACTCAGGAGAAACCTCTGCCCTACAAGTATCCAGATAATAAGCTGTAATGCTTTGAAGAAAAAAAAAAAAATTTAAAAAGTTTGTTATTTGTCCTCTTTATTTTAAAATACTAGCATTATTTTTTTTAATTTCAAAATCTAATACTTCATTTTCTTGATATTCCTATGTGTTCTTTTTACTGGAAATCTGTTTTACCATAACTTTCATTATAAAGGAGTGCAATTGTGATCAAAAAGGAAGGTTTCTTTTGTTAACTCTCTGAAAGTGTAGCAACACATGTATCTGAATATTAGGGATTCACTGCTTCAGAACTGTGATACACAGATAACAAATATTTTATTTCAAAGAGACTATAAGTAGGTTACTTTTTTCACGTGATTCAGACGATGTTTAATCAATTTAAAACAATAAAATCCTTTAAATAAGCAAGGTAATTCCTCATGATCCTTGTAAACTGGACAACATTTTACTGTGGTCCACAGGCGTCTGGTGTGTCTCAGACATTTGAGGCAGTCTTTCAGAGCTTGGAAGGAGATAGGTAAATATAGGTGCTCAACACAGGTGTGCGGACTGTCAGCCTGAAAATGGTCTTCTCTCAACATTAACTTTGTTGTCCTTACTATATCTGATTTCCAGTTTATTCACTCCTTTATTTGTGCTTGCCACTGAAATGAAACTTTCACTGGTGTGTGTGGTTTGGATTTAAGAACAAAATTGCTAATGTGGCACAGCACAGCTTTCCAAGAGCCAGTGGCTGCAGCAGAGACCCCTTATGGCCCACTGGCTGTGTGGGGCATCTCTGCAGGGCAGGAAGAGCCTAGGTGACCCCCTAGCTCCAAGGCTGCTGATCTGGAACATGATTGCTGCAGAGAATAAGGAACTGCTGTACAGCCAGGCATACCTCAGCCATTGCAGCAACAACCCAAATGGGAAATAGGAGCCTTCAAAACAAATCACACAAGCACATGAATCCTATATTAACTACTACGCTGTTTCAAGACATTCTGATGGCTTTTCACATTTTGTTGGTGAGTCCTGCTGTCTCTGAGCTCTTCTGTTTGCTTCTCCTTGGAGCCACCTGTGCAAGGAGTGAGTGGCCTGGCAGTGTTTCAAGGGATGCCAGCTTTGGGCCCATAAAGACTGCAGTGAAACTATGCAATTCCATGGTTGGTGCTTATCAAGTATAATATTTTACTCTGTATGGTGTTTTTGCCCACCTGAAGACCACCTAGCAAGATACACTGAAATTTCTCACACCAGTTTTTTGATTTGAGGATTTCTTAGATTCTGGTTATGTTCCTGTTCTAAATAACTTCTTCAAGCTGTTCTATGGATTTTGTGTTCCTGAGTTTCCTTTGATGTGGTACACTGTAATTTGTAGTACACTGCCTGTCCTTTTAAACATGATGCTTAATCATGTTTCATTTTCAGAGTCTTGATGTAGTTATGGATCAACAAATTTGGTACAGATTTTTTTTGTGTGTTGGCTTCTAAAGATGTCTGCATATAATGCAGCAGGTGAACTTTGGATCATTACATAAAATATTTCTATGTGCAAATAAAACTGCGTTTGGTGAAGACATTTCTCTTTGGAGCAATCTCTACAGAAATGCATTCCTTCATTCTGCTAAAACACCAACAACTGAGGAACATGAAACATCACTTGGCATTCCTAGAATTCACTTTGCCCTGCACAACATATTTCTGTTGCTGAAAGATACAGTTTTATGCCTCCAAAACCCCTATTACTGTAATTAATGAAGTCAGCCTTCTCAATAGGTTCCCATGTTGTTATGCTGAAGGGAATGCAACTACATTAACTGTTGCAGGCTTCAGTTTTAGTGCAAACAAAACATGGAAGGGGAAAAAAAGGACTGAAAGTAGCTGCACATCTCTAGATTCCTGGGATAGCTGGGTTGACATAATATGAAAAAAGATATGTCCCTGCTATCTGACTATAGCACACACCAGCTGAAGCCCAGACCTGTTCTGGGAAGGTGTCTCTTGGGTATTAGCTAAGCTTATTCTTAAGCTCTCCTCAGGGAATTCTTCCTATAGCTCTTCAGGGATAAGTGCCCGTTTTTACTTGCGACAGGGCCCAGCCTCTCTCCTGTGCAGATATACAGTGTGGAAGGAGAGGGAGCCCCGGTTCTGCCTCTCACCGTCTGCTCCTGGCCTGCACTGCAGGAGCACAAGTAAGTGGTTACGTGCCCCTGCGTAAGTGTGTTACTACCTGAGCATATTTCTAGCCTGGTAAATGATGTGTTTCTCAGTTCTTGTTGGTGCACATGCACTATACAAGAAATAGTGTGCTCCTGCACTATCTTGCAGATAAGCCAACTATTTCCCTCTAAAACAAAATCTGTGTCCAGTTCTGGGGACAGTTCAGTCCAGCAGCTGCTCTAGAAGCAGTATGGGTGACACTGCCCCAGCTTCAGCCCTCTGCCTTTTACAGCCCTTCAGCACTACGTCAGCAGGCTTTCCATCTTCAGACACCTTCCCATTCCCTCCTGTCATGTCCCAGAACATGAAACACTTCCCCTCAAGTTTCAGGTGGAAAAAATCACTGAGCTGCAACACAACCTTTATATAACTGCAGGCATGATGAGTAAATAATTATATTTTAGGATTACACGACATCATATTGGCCACAAAGGAGACCCATGGAGTGTTCTATGTAGTAGGGATATAGCATGAGACAATTTTCATTAAATAATTTCTTCATGAAGTAATTTCTGAGTTATTTGCATTGTGCCTGCTGAGCTGAACATCTAAACACTCATCTCCTTGAAGCCAAATGGAATGTGCACACTGTCCCAAGTATGCAGCTCCTCTGATCGACCTTACACAGCAGCCTTGCTCAAAGCATACCTAGCCGTCACCTCAAAGCAATAAATTCAGTGCAAGACATATCAGCCACCCCCAGACCATCATAGCATTGCTGTGGTCTTTGCATCATAGCTAATGGCTAGAGCAATCATGCAGGACGAGAGAGATTGGGATCAAAATTCCTCTTGTCCCAGGGGTTCAAAGCTATTCTTCCAAAAAGAGTGACATAAATTATAGAATGGGTACCTTCCACCACCCATTCCTCTTATTAAGTAGCAACTAGATAAAAAAAAGAATTATCCTCAATGCAGACCCTAGGTTTACCTGTCTGCCTGAATGCCTGTTGCATTACAGTATCATATTCCCTCATAATTGTTCTTCTTCTAGCTTCATGAATATTGAGAGTGCTTAGGCACCAATCTTAGGACTTCTCATTTGACAAACTAGCATGAACTTCCAGGGGATAAGTAGGAGAGTAAAGTCAGGACTGATGTTTTGGACTCAGGTACCTGACAGCCAACAATTTTGAATTTCAGGCTCTTAAAAACTTTTTGAAATCTCACCTTGTACATACTCAGGGAAGAAAGGAGGGCACAGTCTCTGTATTTCCTTCCCTGAACGTATGGATTGCATTTATGCATGGCTCTAGTATGAAATACTGAGGAAAAGGAGAGAGAGAAGCATATCTGTGACACTGATTGCTACTTCAGTATTACCTGGTGCCAAAGTATAGCTTGGCCTCATATTAATCCATGGGTTAGTTGTTTTTTTCTTAAAAGAATAACTGTATTCAAGAATGTCTTTTCCTGTAGGTGCAAAAGAACACCAAATTCAGTTCTGGTGTTTGGTTGCACATTTTTCCTGGTGACATTCTAAGAAAAGCAAAGATAGTCTCTGAGATGGATAGTGATTCAGTTATTAAAGATGAGCAAGAACTGCTCACTAATGGATATAACACTTGAATTCACAGGCATCCTCAGATGCTAATGGAATCTGAAAGTTGTCAGGAAGATGTTGCAGTTCCATTTGGCATGACACACACCCTCCTCGTGCTGACAGCTCTCCGAAGTTACATTTTTTAAAACATATTTTCTTAATGCATTTTTTGGCTAACCAAGTCGTCCCCATTACCTCTGAAACACTTTAGTCTAATTCACATTAACCAGCTTACTGAGATACCAACAACATTCTTTTTTCCAGGATCAATTGAACAGACTTAAAAAAATGCTGGTATTTAAAGAAAGTTCAAGCCCTTTCCGGACTGCTGTAGGGCTCTGAATTTCTCATTTATCTTCCTCATTCCGTCATCTGTGCACACAATGAGCAAATGGCTTTAATATTTCCCCAAATGACCGATTCTCTTTTCTCCTGTTAGAGCTGATGGTACTGATAGAGTAAGGAGCAGTGGTACCTAAGCTGGAAACCAAGGGAACACAGGCAGTCCTAAGTATTTTGCAAAATTCTTTTCCATGATGTGAACTTTTCAAACAAATAGACCACAGAAGTTTAAGTTAAATATACTTGATGCTGAAGAGCTGACTGCCCTGCAACAGAACACCAGTGATTCACTCCATTTTTAGCAGCCATTGCTGGAGACTCAACCAGTCTGGGGTTTCACAAACTTTGTGGCAAATATGGGGAGAGTACTTCTAAGCAAAGATGTCCACAAAGCCACAGATTAATGTAAAATTACATGGATATAAAAGAAAATCCATACAGGTTGCCTGGCGATGGAGTCCCGAAATGAGATCTATGAGAAATGGTTTATGTACACGGCCCATTTACAGTGTGGAAAAGGTTTCTTTTACAGCTTTCTTGAGAAAATTTGACAGAGCTATCAGAATGTTTCATTACAATATCCAGCACTGCCAGAACCAAATATCTGTGTGCTTTATTTTCCTGTAATCTAGTTTAATATTCCTATTTCTCTAAGAATTTCTGATAGAAAATTCCTAATGATATTGAAGCTGCATTTTAAATGTAATGCCATATTTAATTGGGTTTAGATGCTTTATGTCAGAATCAAGACATTTTATTAAGAAATTACTAGAAGAGGATTAACCACATGAAGAATTATCATTATTTTCCACAAAATCAAAAATAACTCAAAAATTGATATTTCTAAGTCCTCTGTGAAAAGGCATCCCTGGCCTCTGTAGATCTCTCCATTTTGTGTGGGCTCAAATTGTCTCTCGTGCAGGGTAGTAAGGTGAATGATCTAGCAATGGCAAGACACTGCAAAATCAATCCATTCGTGATTACATTCAACCAGTATCTCCAAGAGAACACAGCATTACTATTTTGTGGTAATCTGGTCACCACAGAATAAACTTAAGTTATGCATGTGTCATGGCAGTGGATTTTGCAATTGAATTGACTAAAATGATGGGTTGAATTTTTCTCAGGGAACTCCTTCCATGTTTCTCTGAAAGACCCTAGCACAAGGCTCTCTAAATATATCTTTTTCTGGCTTAATGTATAATATATTTGTGCTAATGTAGATCTTGAGACTGCAGTGGAGATGCCCCTCTTCTGTACCATCTTGAGATTAAAGCAAATCATGCTTCTTTAATCCCAGTAATCTAGTATATAGTGTCTATAACTAATCTGTTGTATCAAATTGACACACATGACTGCTAAATTCTCTCATACTGAAGCCAAATACCAACAAAGTGAAAGGTGCCATTCTGGACAGAGGGAAAGCTGTTCTGGTCAGACTGACTGTGTAGTTTAAATAGAATAGCTCAAGAGGGAAGACACAATCCTCCTGTTTCTGGTTGGCTGCCTTGAAATAAAGATGCAGACATGAGATCTCAAGGGCAGGTCAGATGGGGCCCTGATCTTATGGGTGGCATCCATACCCATGGCAAGGGGGTTGGAACTTGTTGGTCTTGAAGCTCCATTACAACACAAAGCATTCTATGATTCTGTGATTGTATGATGAATGAACAAAAGAAGAATAAAGAAGTTTATCATATTTGCATTTTGTCTCTACAAAGTACAATTTGATTTCTGAGGCTCAAAGTTCAATATAATTTTTATATTCCTATAATGATTATGCACTGCTCTGTAGTAAAAAATCCACACCCTAAATGAAAAATTTTTCTTTGTTGTAAAGGTGTACAGTGACATGGAGATCTTAACGGCTGTGGAAATCTCTCATTCCTCATCATACCATCTCAGTGATGCAAAGGAGCAGGAGCTCCTCTCCTCAACTGGCTTAATTTAGCTTTATGCTGCCAGTTTTGACTGGAGTTACAACTACATGAATTCAAATCAAGGAACAGTATCCCAGACCTCTTACCTCTTAGGCTGTATTTTGTTCCAGTATTCAGCCACAAACGCTAATGTTTTACATTTTTATTTAATGGAATTTTAACTCTTGTTGCCGACAAGAGTTTCCTTGTTCACAGCAGGAAAGAACAACCGGTGCTGATGGTTGCACCAATGCAAGTTCCAGTCACACTTGTCTCATGTGAACTTTGTCCCAGTAGGAATGGTGAGAAGACCCTTTGCTGTCAGCCTAGTAACACAGTATGTCTGTTCCAGTAGCAGGTCCTGAGCAGACCATCCCTCGCTTCCCCTGATTTAGCAGCACAAACCCCAACCTGCACAGGAGGATGTTCAGTACAGGGCCCACAGACCTATCTCCTCCAGCAAAGGGTGGTAACCAAGAACTTTTTTTAAAAAGTAATTGAACATAGAAAACATCTGTGCCTCTCTTCTGTCCAGGTTTATTTTTCCAATATTTCACATACCACAAATAGTTCAGTATGACTCCTCCACTAGAATAGAAGAAAAGAAAAATAAAACCATGTAATATTTAATTTAAAAGAATATTGTTATTGACCTGACAACTTTGATCAAACAGCCTGTATCCCCCCCACTTCACCCTCTATCCACCTTCTGCACCTGATCTTTCTGTTTCCCTCTTTTTTAGAAAGGTATTTTGTTATCCTTTAGGGCTGCTGAGCCTGTCAGCCTCTTACTGCTTCTGGGATGTTTGGCTGCCCTTGGAGCATCATATGACTTCAGTTAGCTTGGGGGGCTCCAGCTGTACTCTTAAATGTCATGGACAGAGGTAACAAAAGGGGAGAGGGTTAAGAGAATCAAATATGTTATTAGACATTTCTTTTAAATCCTCTTGCAGAAGATGTAAATCACATGCTTGGCACACAGATCTGGGGATGTCACATGGAGGTTTGTTTGGTTTTTCGTTGATTATATCCCCAAACATTTGCTATTTCTTACATTTTTTTCCCTTTGTATGTCTTACTCATTCCTCATTTATTTCTATTTAGGTCCAAGGGGTCAGAACCTAGGAAAAAATTTTGACAGTTCCTGCAGCTGACACAAGAGCTTTCTCATCCAAGCTATTTGGGAACTTATTTGGGATTTCTCACCATTAAAATATATCCTGGCCTTTTTCTCTATTGGCCCATGAAGTACAGCTCCTTGCCCCTGATTGACAGAAAACACCTCTCGGGGCAAACTGACAGTCTACAAAAGATCTCAACAAGCAATTATCCTGAAATGCATTCAGATACCCAACAGAACTTAAAGTCAGAGTGCCTAAATTAACCTGAAATCAAGGTCATCAATTGGCCTATGAGCAAGGAGATCAAGGCATCATCTCCTAATGACATTCCTCATTTGTTTACTTATAACAGTGAAATGGGGATCCACCATTTAGTAAGTTAAAGAGTACTTACACACTACCTGTTTGTGCCAGGCTAAGTCATTCTGACTGCAGGGTTCTGCTACCCTGTGCCCCACAGATGACACAGACCTTCTGTGCTGTGTTGTGGAAAACACTGGTTTTCGTACACTAGATACCCTTGGAAAAAAATTAGTCAACTTGGTGAGCAAAAGTTGAAATATTTGCAACAGAAGCTATTTCTTTCTTTCAGAAACTGTGAAGTTCTTAAAAAATGAAAAGCTAGGATGGAGCTGAAGAAAAGTTTTTGTGAGGATTTTCTTTGACAAGTTTGCCATTAAAAGAACTATCTGGCTCCAATTATGCTTCCACCAGATTGTGCTGAAATGGTAAAGAAAGGTATGGGGGAAAATTGCTAAACTAACTTTTTACAAGTTTATGGATAGATGAAAAAAAACATTTGGGCTTTCATCAAGAAATTAATACATAGCAATGCTGATGGAAAATTTCACGGCACCTGTGTGCTGAAGATTTTGGTTAATAATTTTGTTATTCATTACATACAAGCTAATTTCAGTGGTTCAGGCTGTAGTCTATTAGGGAGTACACCATAGCAGAGTCATCTGCAGTCAGTAGTTATGCATGGTTTGTCTCACCTTCTGAGATTAAGTTCCTGGGTTCTACTTCTTTAGGCCTTTTTGGACATGATTTTGCTACAGTGACTGTGTAAACCGGATGTTCATGTTAGATTTTACAATGTGCTTGAATTTAATTTAATATCTGTGGACATATAAGAGTGGTTTGGAGAATGAGAGTGGAAAGACGGAGGATTATGTATGCACGTACAGAATCCTGGGATCATCCAATCCACATTTTTTTGAATACAAACAACCAGGTTCTGATCTTACTACAAGTGTTCACCATTGACTTTAAAAGACTAGGATAGGAAACTTCACATACAGCAATTCCCAAATCACTGATGCCTTTCTCCCACTACAGCAATGGCTCAAGGAGCCCTGCTGAAAACTTCCTATTTTTGCAAGTAGATTCTCCAGTTTTCAGCAATCTCGCAGAAAGCTATTCCACACAGTGAAAGGAAACATGTTATCTGTCACTATTGTATTATCTTTATTCATAAATGTTGTTATATGTGTAATGAAATTAGAAAGACAGCACATGTGTTCACCACCTGAGCAGACGAAAACATCATTTTGAATGGGTAAGATGTTAAAATATGTTCCTCCACAGTTCCAAGGTGCAGTCATGCATCTGATAAATATTTAGTTTTACAAAACTAACTTAGGAGTCATTTCAGTTTCCGGGACCAGAAAAGTTGTCTCTATGAACAGAAGATTGCAAAATGGATGAGTTTGTCTAGGAAAACAAGATTTGAAATCTTGGGGGAAAAACGACACTCCTTTTAGCAACTGTTTTTGAAATTGAGCTGATTTCATAAGCTCAAGGGAGCCTTGTTGAAGTCCATAAAGGGAAACTTGAAAAACAAGAAAGAATTTAATGCAACATCTGAAATATTCAAGGCTATGTTGCTTAAGTGTTTGCTGTCTCTTTCTCACCCTGTATTTCTGTGTCTCTTTTCATACCAGTTTCCTGTCATAAGATGAACCAAAGAGGAGAGAACAATAAATCATAGAAACAAAAGTACATTAATTTCTTAGTTTCCTTCTCATGTGACCTCAAAAAGGATTTTTTTCCTCCCCTATCTCTCCAGCATCAGAGAGAACAAAAATTGCATCTACAAATGCTTGATGACTCAGGAAAGGGAAACTGGATAAAAGATTTGCTGGGGTACGTTCCCAGGCCCAACAACATGGCTATACCAGTTAGGGAAAATTGTCATTGCTTCTTCAATGCCAGTAGAGTTATAGCACCAGCAGAGCATTTGGCCAAACATATTGAAGCCTGTTAATACAGCTGGTTTAATGCAAACTCACTGGCACTGATGCAAACGGGTGATTTACGATAGTGAATTTGTGCCCTTACACATAAAAAGCTCATTTCCACACACAGAAACAAGTGGGGAAGGGTGGCAGGCAGGGTGGCCCCAATACCCCTTTCAGGGACATGAGCTCCAAGCCAGCTGCTCCCAGGGCTGTCCTGGGGGATCCTCAGTCCCACTGGACAGGGTGCATCCAGAGTGGATCTCTTGAGCATGTTTTGGATTGAGGAGGGTCACTGCTTGTGGTGCTATGAGGTTTATTATGGGATGCAGGCAAAGGCACTTTTGGACTCTTTTGGACTTTGCTTGTCAGTACGCTTAGCTGGCCATACCCTGTGCCTGCTCAGCACAGTTTGTCCTGTCTTATTCAATTCCTTTCTACTTTCTTCCTGTGTGAGGAACTGTGTCTTCTGTGTGCATGTGTGTTTATGGGGATCTGAGTGCAGCCACAGGGCCAGAACCAGGGGTCAGAGATCCCTGTGTTCATGGTACAACACCTGGTGCAACTGCAGGTGTGCACATGAGCGCCCCGTAAATGCCAGTGAAGATCAAGTGGTGTGAGCTGTCCTGTAGGTGAGGTAACCTGGGAGCCAGAGAGTTGTGTGTCTGGGAGTGAGGAACCACAAGGAGGTGGCTGCTGGTGGGTCCCTGAGGTCCCAGACATCTGCTGAAGCGACTATGGGATCTGGTGGCTTATTTGAGGGGGCGGGGGGAAAGTGTGAGTTGGTGTGCACAAGGAGGTCTTTACCACCAAGTGGAGCGGAACTGTGCCTCCAGGAACTCATGTGTCTAGCTGTCAGCTTCCAGGAAGCCTGGGATCCAGGGGCAGCTACTGGGAAGACTTTGTGTCTGAACCCAGCTGCTGGGGGGATCTGCACTGTGCATACATATGTATAAATATTCCCCCTAATGGACTTGCATCCTGCTCAGTCGGAGGGAGGAGCAAGATGAGACCAATGGTACTGCTTGTGTTCATGTAAGTCGTCTGTGTGTCTGTCTGTGATCTGTGTGGCCAACCTGCACATACATGTGCATGTGGTGTATACTTGTGCTCCGTGTGCATGTGCTTACTGCAAACACAGGCTCAGCTTCATCATAGGGCGTGGAGCTGCAGTGGCCTCATCTCCATCAGGCTACAGATTTGAACATCTCCCTAGCAGTATTTAGTTTAAAAAGCAGGTTAAAATGTATTATTGCATCATGATTTAAATTGGTGGATCATGGCATCATGATTTAAATCATCCCACTTGGGATGATTTCAAGAAATGACCATCCCTCACTGGAAAGACATGTCTGTGCTTATGAAGGTCTCCTACATTTTCCTTGTCCCAGAAAACCAAACTGAGAAAATCCTCTATCATACAAATTGCCTCAGACATAGTTAATATGTTCAGAATGATTTAAAGTCCACAGCTGAAAGGTGATAAATAAATGCAAAGTCCACCTGTTTCCAATACACTGTGGCTGTATGACAGGCAAAAGAAGCAAGGCTTTCCCTGCAAGCTACAGATACTTGCAGAAGCAGGGATCAATTTGTTTTATGCATACTGGACAATACACTGTCTGGTGTGAAAACATGAGCCATGTTTGCACTATGCTTTTCCTTTGCCCTGAGTTAGTTTCACGTATAACTACAAAGAAGTTCACTAAGAGTAATTTTAGAGGTCATCCTTGTGGTCTCTCCAGCCCTCTTGCTATCTCAGGAATTATTGGCCCCGCAGTACCAAAACCGGGCATCAGCCTCTCCTTCCTTCTGTGCTGCTCAGATCCATGGCTCATCTCATACAGACATCGTGCCATGCTAAAAAGAGGTGAAACTTCATGCTGCTAGCATCACTCATTGAAAAACTTTGTTGATCCCTTCTGTTCCCTCTGTGAACAATTTATGGAGGATCAGTGTAAGTTTTTGCAGCGCAGGAAACTGTATGAAGTCTGGCATTTGCAGGAAAGCACGTTTTGTAAAAATATAGTGCGGTGCATTCTTTTTGTGAGTGCAGGTCTTTGATGGACACAGAATGCAGAAATAATATCTTTTAAACATTTATCCATGTTCTGTGGTGTGTTAAGAAACAAGCAGGTAGACACAACCAACCTTTAACATATTGGTGTTCAAGGTATAAACTTGGAGCACCACACACATTTTGAAGATCAGCTGTCCTGAACTATTTTTTTTTCCTGAACTACTTTCCAGTCAGTTACAGAATCACAGAATCAATAAGATTGGAAAAGACCTCTAAGATGATAGAGGGAAACAGTTAACTCAGCACTTTGAAGGCAAGCACTAAACCAGGTCCCCAAGTCCCATATCCGCACATTTTTTGAACACTTCCAATGACTCCACCACTTCCCTGGGCAGTTTGTTCCAATACCTGACCACCTTTTTCATGACGAATTTTTTCCCCTAGTATCCAGTCTAAAACTTCCCTGGAACAACTTGAGGCCATTTCCTCTTGTCCTATCACTTGTAACTTGGGAGAAGAGACTGACCCTCCACCTTGCTCCTATCTTCCTACAACTCTTTCAGGTAGCTACAGAGAGTGATAAGGGCCCACCTGAACTCTCCCTAACCCTCAGCCACTGCTCACAAGATTTGTGCTCCAGACCCATCAGCAACTCTGTTACCCTTCTCTGGACACACTGCAGCACCTCAATGTCCTTCTCATAGTGAGGGGCCCAAAACTGAACACAGGATTCGAGGCACAGCCTCACCAGTGCCAAGTACAGCGGGACAATCACTGCCCTGGTCCTGGCGGCCACACTATTGCTGATACAAGACAGGATGCCATTGGTATTCTTGGCTACCTGGGCACGCTGCTGGTTCATGTTCAGCCACTCATGTTGACCAGCACCTTCAGGTCGTTTTCTACAAGGTGGCTTTCCAGCAACATTTCCCCAGACTGTAGTACTTGCCTGGGGTTGTTGTGACCCAGGTGCTGGACCTGGCACTTGGTCTTGATGAAGGTCATAAAACTGGCCTTGGCCCACTGATTCAGTCTATCCAAATTCCTCTGCAGAGCCTTCCTGCCCTCCAACTGGTCAACATTCCTGCCCAATTTGGTGTCATCTGCCAACTGACTCAGGGTGCGCTCAACCCCCTCGTGCAGATCATTGATGAAGATGTTAAACAGCACTGGCCCAAATACTGAGCCCTGGGGAGCACCACTAGTGACTGGCTGCCAGCTGGATTTAACTCCATTCACCACCACTCTCTGGGTCTGATCATCCAGACAGTTTTTTACTGAGCAAAAAGTACATCCATCCAAGCCATGAGTGGCCAGTTTCTTCAGGAGAATGCTGTGGGAAACAGTGTCAAAGGCTTTAATAAAGTCCAGGTAGACAAGATCCATGGCCTTTCCCTCATCCACTAAGTGGGTCACCCTGGCACAGAAGGAGATCAGGTTAGTTAAGCAGGACCTGCCTTGCACAGACCCATGCTGGCTTGCACTTGTCCTGCACATACCACATGATGGCATTCAAGATGATCTGCTCCATCACCTTCACTGGCACCATGCTCAGGCTGACAGGCCAGTAGTTCCCTGGATCCTCCTTCCAGTCCTTCTTGTAGATGAGCAACACATTTGCTGACCTCCAGTCAGGACCTCCCTGTTTGCCAGGGCTGCTGCTGAATGCTTGCAAGTGGCTTGGCCAGCTCTTCCGCCAGCTCCTTCAGTACCTTGGATGGATCCCATCTGGTCCCATAGACTCACAGTCCCTGAGATGAAGACTGCTGCCACTCGTCAGAAATGTTAAGAGCCATACATATCCTGTGCCCTTCTGCAGTCACCAAGGATAGCTTTGTGAAATGCCACCAGCCCTTACTCCCACCCATCCCCAGCTCTGGCTGTCAAACTTCCTTTAGATTGGGGCAAGTGAAAAATCACGCTTCTGAAGAGTGTGGAGGTAAGGTAAGCATCAGACCTTTCGCACAGAAACCTTTAGGGCTAGGCACCGAAACAGGACAAAGAGGCAGACATATAAAAAGTGACATTTGTAAGAATATATGAGACTCAAGCAAGATACCTGCAGAAAAGGAAAGCATGGTAATGTATAATCTTCAAATCCCCCTATGTCTTCTGCATTGAACTAGATTTCCAAAATTGCCTGGCACTATTGTGCCCATCAGAAGAAACAGACATATGCAAGACTGAACATGAATTTTTGAGACTGTCTGCGTTGACTGTAGACATCTTCAGTGGTGTTGTGTTACAGACTTAACTCTCATTCCGCTCGGTTTTTTTGAGTTTATGAAGACAAAGAAATATCCTCACTTTTTCTACTCATGTTATCAATGTTCATAGCATTTTGCTGAGTGAATGTTAAAAAAACCTGGGTTAAAGCAGTATCACTGATAAACTCAACAGAATTTTTGCAAATGCTTTCCAAATAACTCTACAATGAGCATACATTTTTGAAAACTAGATTATTTATTATTGTTTTTAAATTATTTTAACTTGCTGCTCCAAGTAACAGCACTTCAGATATGAAGAAAAGAGCTTTGTCGTCCTTGGGGGGCAATCTAATTTGCTATTTAAAACACAGTTTAAATTTCTGCTGAAGAAAATTGCCAGCAGGCAAAGGTCACTTGGCTTGTCCAGAATCATATTTAACGCATATTTTACCTTGACAATAACCACACTTGTTGCTTTTCAGTGACCCTCTTCCTGTCTTCCTTGTTTTTAGAAGATCTGTTAAGTAGATTATTTTCTAAGAAAAAGTTACATTTTCAGAAGTACATATCTCCATGTTCTATGTCTGAACATCTCCTGGCTTTGTTTATGATAGTATGTTTGTTTGAATGAAGAACTCTGTTGGAAATTCAGTGTTATGAACCCAGTTAGGAGTTTATGAACTTCACGTTAATACCATCATGCAAATCTTCTCCTCCCTGATCCCAGCCTAGATTTGAGTCCTCTTTTTTATGACTCTTTTTTGCTATTGCAGCTGTATCTTCTCCGGTATTTCCTACATACCAGAGATCTCAAATGTACTACACTATCCTCATTCTGTGATCCAACAGCAAGTTCCTCCAGCAGGGAACCCTGGGTCATTCCTTAGCCTAAGGGAGACTAAATTCTTCCTCAAATGCCATGGGATGCAGCAGTAGTACTCCCACCACTCTTTTAAATTATAAAATTATACTGATCTCTGGGTAAGAGCTTTGCCTGTGGCTGTTCTGTGATCCCAAGAACACCTGTGGGATGTATGTCTAATGGAAAGATCAAGGGTAATTCCTCCAAGAAGACAGCAATATAAAGAGGTGCACAGATCAGTAGTTAAGAAATTATTCACCAAAATGCATCAGATGGCCTGTATATATGCACAGGCAAGAGCCATGGATCATCCTGATAAAAATTGTTCCTCTCACACAGGGGAATCAGAGCATCCCTGTGATAATGTGCCACCCAGATCCATCTAGAACATGGATTCTCCCAGGTGTCACATTAGTCAACTTTCAATTATGTGGGACCTCCCCAGTGAGCCAGGACTGTTAGTAAATGATGGAGAGCGGCTTGGCGAGCTCTTCTGCCAGCTCCCTCATCACCCTTGGGTGGATCTCATCCGGTCCCATAGACTTGTGAGGATCCAAGTGGCTCAGCAGGTCTCTAACTGTTTCCTCCTCGATTACAGGGGGACTATTTGGCTTCCTGCTCTGTCTACCAGTTCCAGAGGCCACTTGTCCTGAAGACAACCTGTCTTTCTGTTGAAAACTAAGGCAAAGAAGGTGTTAAGTACCTCCGCCTTTTCCTCATCTTTGGTGACTATGTTCCCTCCCATGTCCAAGAAACAATGGAGGTTTTCCTTGCCCCTCCTTTTGCTACTGATGTCTTTGTAGAAGCACTTCTTGTTATCCCTAACAGAAGTGGCTAGACTGAGTTCAAATTGTGCCTTTGTCACTCCAATTTTCTTTCTTTTTCTCTTTTCCCCCCTAATTTCCTTTAAAATCTCTCTGTTTAGCCAGGCTAACCATCTTCCCCACCAGCTCCCCTTTTGGCACACTGGCACAGCCTGCTCTTGTCTGTTCAAGACTTGCTTCTTGAAGCATGTCCATCCCTCCTGTATCCCTTTCTTTTCAAGGGCTGTTTCCCAAGGTACCCTCTGAACCAGTTTTCTGAGTAGGCCAAAGTCTGCCCTGTCGAAGTCCAGGATAGAAGTTTAATTGATGGCCCTCTTTGCATCCCTGAGTATTGAAAACTATTATTTCATGGTCACTGTGCCCCAGACAGCCTCCAACCACCACATCACCCTTCTGTCATGTGCTTCTGGAAGTTGGTCCCCACTGCCCTGTCCATAGACTCACACCCCACTGAGAGGAAGGCCAGAAGGTGCCATTAAATCATACACTGCAGTATTTCAGATGCACTTGCAGGAAGTCCAACAGCTTCAGCTCAGCTTGAAAACACAAGGAGAGGGAGAATTTACCATTTCCCTAGATAACATGACCCTTTATTTAATCTTCTTCTCCCATAAAATATTGCATGTCTCACTTTTGGTTTAAATCAAATAACTTCAGCATTACACCTGTCCATGTTAGCCTCTCTGCACTGCATGAAAGAGCTCTGTACAATTCTGCATTTGGGCCATCATAGTTTTCACCTGGGAAAGATCTGTTCTAGTCAGCTGTCAAGGTCACTTCACCTGAGTGGAGCTTCCACAAGGTTGTTTGTGTCCATCACCATCAAAATTTAAGACTTTAAATGACATTCTGTATTTCTTTAGTTTTGGGTTTTTTTGTTTCTTTGTTTTTTTTAATTAATCTCTAACACTACCATTCAACTCTCCAGTGGGTCTGAAACACAGCAGGTCAGTTTATGTATACCATTTAATACTAAGTGAAGAACTGTCCCCCTGATTCTCACTCTCCTCATTTCTCATGCTGTAGTACCTGCATTCACAAGCTGGTGAATGCACTTAAGAGACCTTTGAGCATCACCTTGTAAAATTCATCTGACTAAAAATCTTGCCTTTTACACCATTTAACTCCTAAGCATGAGATCCCTTCTCTGAAGAGTGGCAGCAAGAAAACAAACAACAATTTTTTTCCTCTTCTGGCACAAATGGAAATTGATTTATGGCTCAGATGTACAGCTGAGACACCTTGAAATTCCCCGGATGTCTACAGTGGACTAAAATCCTGATCTGACTTGAGCTGCTCATGCTCGGCTGGAGGGTTAGGCTGTGCAGCTCACTCAGATCCTCATGCTGGATTCCTTCCAAACCCAGTCGACCTCTCTTTTAGGGCTGGGCTGCAGCTGCAAACAGAATGTGCAGAGCCCTCTCTGAAAATAGTCGTCTTTGTTGTGACTAAGATATTTAGATCTTTTTTCAGTAGCATCCTTATTTGAGTGACTGATGTGCCTGGAAGTTATTTCTGAATCTGGGTTATTTCTATTTCTGACGTAAGATTATAGATGTTGTGTAATTGTTAAGCCCACTCTTTTCTTTGATAATATTTTTTAATCTAAACTTGGGACCAAACTTTTGTGGTGTAAAGTCTGTATTTGTGTCAGAAATATTGATGGTCACCACCAGACTAAGGGCGTCTTCCTCCTATATTAAATTATATTGCTTAGAAGCATAGCAAGTCAACACCATGCCCTCCTGCACTGTCACTTAGAGATCTTTTTTAGGTCCCTTCTTCCTTTCCTGTTAGAAAAACATAAGGCTGCTCAGTAACTCTTTCCATCTCAGGCTCACAAAAGAAAGAAGGGATGATCTAAGTTTGCCTATTCTTATACATCGATGACTCGATCAGCTTTGCTAAAGTTGGTCAAACATTTTGCATTCTGACTAGCAGGATTCAAGAGTGAAATATAAATTTGACTACAAAGGCTTGCAAAAATCAGTGTGTATCAGTAAATACATGAAATTTCAACAATAATTCATGGAAATTCCTGAGAAGAACTTGATGATTAAATGTTAACAATGTGCTATCAGAGAGTTTCTGAAACCACAGAGGACTACATGTGGACCTGTGTGCATGTGCACGGGTGCCTTCATTCATGAAACTTTGGAATCGTTATAAAGGCAGCTTAAAAGGGCCTGCTTTAACTGGAAAAGGAAAGTTGGAAGGACCAGACTAAAAAATTACCCTCAACCACATGAGCTGACTAATCAAAATAATGTACTGCATGAGCCTGAAAGTCGGAAAAAAATAAAATAAATCTCTGGGTTTATACGTAACTCTTTTTGGCACTCAAAATACATCTCTGAGAAGCTACCTTTCACTCAAACACAGGTGCTGTGTTAATAATTACTGTGCTTTTACACAGATCATTTGGAACTAAGAGCAATTCAACTTTTAAGGAGTAGTTTGTGTTCTCCATGTCAGAGCTTTACAGTATGTGATGTTTTTTATATTCTCTCTATATTCTTGCAAGGATTAGCAAACATCCATCTAAAGTAAAGATAAACATTTCAGTTTGTGTACACTTGGTTTATGCTGGAGTCATGCTTTTAGCTGTTGCTACAGAAACAGATGCTAAGATGTGGTAAATTTATGCTTTGAAAAATGAGTCTTCCTTTACACACATGCAGTTAGGAGTTCAGAGCTGAAGATCTAAAGTCTCCAAAGCTCTCATCTGTGCTAGGCGCATTCCAGCCACATGGACTGAGTTAGGCACTTGCTGTAATGCTTCTTCACGCTGACAGTAGCCTTTATGGCACCACATGCTTGCCCTGAGACCCCAAAGCCAGGGGCAAGGACAGCGGCTGGAGGAGAGAGAATTCCATAAGCTACGGTAATTAGAACAATCAGTGGATTTTTTTTATGTTAAATAAACCATTGCCTTTCTTGACTATTTTTTTTCAAATCATTTTTAAGAGGTTAGTTCTGGAAGATGTATTAAAGGTAGTTTTGAACTGCAGTCATTCTTTTTCTTTTAAATAATGACAGTGCACAAACATTCTTTGTGTTAGACTTTCAGCAATGCTCAGCTGTTCCCATGAAGAGCAGTGTCTTTGTGAGGTGCACTGTTTAAATTTATCATAATTTCCTCCAAATATCTTGAGTGTAATAAGATTAAAAAAGGAGCAGAACACGGAAGGAAAGCCATTAGAGTAAAAATACACATACATACAGTTAGTTCCTTTTCTTACCCTCAAAAATCATACAGAAAAGAGCACGGGAGAAAAAAAGACTTGAATATGCAGAAATTTCTTTTTGAGTTGTAAACAAATAAAAAGCTCTTGGCAATATTAGTGAAGATACTAGATCTTTGCTTAAATTTGTCTGTTTCTCAAAATATAAAGGTATATCCACTGTATCCAGCAACATCTCAAACAAAATGTCATGAGTTGACTTATTTCTTTTGGGCAAGGCAATGAGGTATGAAACGCAGTAAAAAACTATACAAGGTTTCATTCATGAAGCAGCAGCTAACTCTTTAAGCCTAAGGTACCTCTCTTCAATTAAGGAAAGTTGGACTTCTTAATATGAACTACATCACAAGCTCCACTACAGTGCATAATAGATCAACATGGCACACAGTAATTAGAACCTTGTCTAAATGATGACAAGAGGTTATAGGATCTATTTCAGTCTCCAGTCCCACAGAGGAAGTAATTACAAGATAATCTTTTGCTCTTACTTTTCTGAAGGCATTTTTTTTCAGCAGTATTAGATGTTTATGTTACCATTTTTTTGTGGTCTTACTTCACCAATTTTCATACCATTTAATGATCAAACAGAATACTCACTTTTATCAACTTATAAATTTAAACATATCCCAAATAAAATGCAGACAAGCAACACCAGCATAGTAATTATCTTTAAAAAAAATAAAATTCCTTGCACCCTGCTAGGAACAAAAATAGCTTTCATACAAATCTGTGAGTTAAGTAATAAAATCTCATGGGTTGGGGGTTGGGACCTTGCTCTGAAGTGAGACAGACTACTGAATTGGAACATGGTGAAAAACATACTCATCAAGAGCAAATGAGATTAGAAGCATCTTTCACATTGACCAAGCCTGCCTACCTCCAGCCGTAATAAATGTTTCAGTAACAGAGGCTGACCATAATAGTATTTTTGGAGGCTTAATGCCAAACCTGAAACAGGGCTCTGTAGGACTTTGTCCAATTACTTAATTTAAAAAAAAAAAAAAAGCAGTATTCATTAAAAAATATATTTTTAGCTGTAGCAGTACAGCTTTGTTGAACTGAACTGTTTTTTCTAACTTTCCTAAATGCTCGATAAACTTCCAGGTTTATTAAAACAATTTTACAGAAGCTTGAGGTGAACTGTAAATCTCACTCCAGGTCCTCGCTAGTGGTTGCTTCAGTGTAAGTATTCTACTTTGTGAAGTTCTACTTCAAGAAGTTGTTTGTTGGTCGAAAGCGTAAGGACTGACCATGCCATTGATCTTTCACCAGAGCTCCCTCTCTTCTGCTTCAGGGCAAAACAAGGAGAGACCCTGACAGCACTATGGCCCCACAGTATGGACCAACCATTTCCTTCCCACTCCCTCTCCTTGCTTCCACCCTGAGCCCCTTGAGGAGAGGATAGGGCAGCTGAGCTTGTTCAGTCTGGAGCAGAGGCAGCTTCAGCAGACCGAGCAGCAGCTCCCCAGTGCCTGCAGGGAGGTTGTCAGGGCAATGGAGACAGGTTCTCCACAGCAGTGCATGGTGGGAAGAAGAGATGCCATATACCTGAACTGAAACATGACAGTTTCAGCTGGGATATAAGGAGAAACTTTTTCTTTGTGAGGTCAGGCAGAGGCACGTGTTTCCAAGGGATGTGGTGGGGTCTCGATCCCTGCTAGCTGCTATGTGAACACAAAATTTGTCTTACACAAGGGCTGGTAAAGCTAAGTGCTGTGCAAAGGATTGCAAACACTTCTGGGTAAGGTGATTTAGGACAAAGTGCATTCAAGACTATGGCTTCTCCTGAAACCTATCTCAAGGGAAAAAAAAAAGGCATGAGAATGAAAGACACTTAAGAGAGAATGAATAAATACAACTATAAAGTGGAATTTCTGCGTTTCCCATTACAGATGAATTTGCACATGGTACTGAACTGGAGAAGCTGGCTCATTGCCACTTTTTCCTCAGTCTGTCTGTGGCTAGCAAAGCACCAGGCACAGGTTCAAATCAGTTTTTCTTCAGTCACGCTGAGACAAAAATTGAGGAGCAGGCCTATGACATATAGAATACTTTGGACTTCTCTGGATCTCCACTCTGACTAAAGCGGAAGTACCTGCCTTCTGTTAAGAAGGAGGACAGTTTGTCACCATCTGCATTATATTCACTCTCCTAAATATTATCTCAGATTCTGCTTTACGCCACAGTACCTGATCATCCTCACAAGCAAGAGATATTTCATGAGCATTGACTTTGAGAGATTCATGATCTTTTCAAGTACTCACTTGCACCCTATTCAGCTCAGGAAACTTAAAGAAGTCATATTTTGTTTTATTCTTTTTAATGTTGATAATCTGTAGGCTTATGACTGAGATATTGTCTTTCCAGATATACATCAGATTTACTTTAAGTTTTTGTGATTAGGTTTCCCTTACAGTTAGAAAGATATGTTGCTCGGTAGTAAAAAATATGTTTTACAATGAATACATAATTTTCAGTCTTTTCAAGGGGTAGTATTAAATTTTAAAGTGGAAGTATGGATTGCTGAGAACTCTAAGGATAATTTTTGTCCAGTAATAACTAAAGTGGGAATGGATATTATTGACTCATTCTGTAGAAAAGTCTCCATGAAATACTGAAAATTCTCAGTTAGAGAAGGGCTCTGTGAGTTTTACTTGTGGAGCTGTTGCCTGAGGCAGATGCCTTAGGCACCAAACGGACTAATTAAGTAGTCAACATCACCTCAATAAACTTCCATTTCTGCAGTGGTTACTGTGATATCATTATGTACTTCGGAGGGTCTAGCTGCCTCGCATCACTCTGCTGATGCAGTCCAGGTTGAATGAGGATGTTACTGAGCTCCCTCAGCCAAAGCTTGTCAGGAACTGCTAAACACCATGACACTGAGAAGCAGTGAACCAGTCCACACTGGCAGAGATGTCATCATGTTAAAGTGAGCAGCCTCTGGCACCTGGGGGCCACGGCAGCATCATCAACAGGAATTTAAGCTGCCATGTAACCATCATTTGCTACCAAGGGCCTCAGACAAAGCAGCCAAGACACACAGGTGAACCTGGACCCACTGCCAGAAGTAGGGAATAACTTCTCTAAAGCTGCATTTTCCACTACTTTCCGCTGTTTCAGTAGTAGAAGTCATTCATATTAGGGCTGATGTCTTACGCATCAAGCCAAGAGTTCACATGGAAACCTGCTAAATCAATAGCCCTCTCCATCTCACTTTACGGGACTGCTCTGTTCAGGGAAGAGGCCACTGGCGACACCTACCAGCACCTATATACAGATCCTGGACTTCTTTGAGGACTCCCTTTTCTTTTGCTTTCTGGCTAGTGACACCATCCTTTACAGTTGTACACTACAAATTGCTTTAAAAAGAACAATGGTTAAGTAACACCTTAACAAGAGTGTTGCTGTTTCTCTGTGTGGCTAGAAATGACTGTACAATACGCCTTCAGGGGATAAGAAGTATGTCAGTGCTTGCTTTTCCAAGTCTCTGAACCTGTTTGTAGGAAATTTGGTATAGCTGGGGTAAGAAAACCAAGACAGAACACAGTTCTTAGCAGAGTAATGATACATAAATAGCTCTTAGGGTGGCTCAATGTAAGCTTTGTTATGAGAGTGCACAGCAAAGACAGTAAGCAGCAGGAACAGAATGAACACTTTAGAAACAAAGATCCTGCTGTCATCCTGATGTTCCTAATCATGAATGCCCAAAAGAAAACAAAAATATTTCATGTGCCTTAGACCATGGGGCTTTTTTTGAAATTTTCTTTAAGGAGTCAGGTTGTGTTCTTCAGTTTTTGCTGCAAAAAAAAGTGACCTTTTACATAATACTGCAATAAGATCTGAAACTACTTTGTTCCATTACCTCAATGTTTGCATGTACTTACATTTATAAAGAACTAAAATATTATTTGAACCCATTGAAAAAGTATTAAAAAGGAGCCATTCTCATGACAGAAAAACTGATCCTTTCATATTATCCAGCCACACTGGTATCATGTAATCTTCCCTTCACACTTAGCTGACTACTGTGCCTATGATCAGAACCCTCCTTTTATAACCTTTACTTGTGAAGAATCTACTTTTGTCCATAGTTTTCAGTTCCTTGTGAGTGAACTGAAATGTCTCAAGAGATCTCCTCTAGCATTTCACCTGGGATAAGTTGATGCGGGCCAGAAACAGTCAGGAAAACAGCTGGCCAGACCCAGTAGTCAACAAACATTAGGTACAGCATTAGAATGGAATCTGAGGAATAAGTCACTCCTAATTCCTGAGGACTGTTTTATCATCCATCATCTGAGACAAAACTCAGAGATGCTTTCATAAGAGTCTTTTGTAGTACTGAACTCTCCTTTGAGACTAGCATGGTCATATGACACCAAGTTGGGAGGGAGTGTAGACCTGCCGGAAGGCAGGAGAGCTCTGCAGAGGGATCTGGATAGGCTGGAGAGCTGGGCTGATTGCAACGGGATGAAGGTCAACAAGGCCAGGTGCCAGGTCCTGCACATTGGCCACAACAACCCCCTGCAGCGCTCCAGGCTGGGCACAGAGTGGCTGGAGAGCAGCCAGGCAGAAAGGGACCTGGGAGTTTGGATCAACAGGAAGCTGTGGTATGCATAGCAGTGAGTGTCAATGCCAAGTTCTAAAACAGATGGTATATTTTCAATGTGTAACAGGAAGAGTCAAAGTCTTACGTGGAGAATATAGTATTACAAGTAATTAGTAATCCATAAAATAATAATTAAATAATGGTATGTTGCATAATCACTTTCTATTGATACCAGTTATGACACCAGTATCCATAAAAAATACACAAGTGAATCTTATGGGTAGCAATACAGTGAATTCAGTTTATTCACTACTAAATAAACAAATCTGTATTTTTGATGTATCACAAATCATGCTGTTGTGTGGAGATATATTTCTTCCAAGGAAAAAATTCCTTATTCATTTACTATCACTCCATTACTTTTTCTTTTTCATATAGTCCTTTTTTTCTATCTGCAACACTGAGTCCATCTTTCGTGGGAATTTTTTTTTTTTCCTTATTTGACCTCAAATACCATCAGGAAATTCATGGAGAAAAAAAGAATGACAGGACTAAGCAGATTTTTCTTCTCACTTAAACTAGATTTTTTACTTGTGATGCACTATTTTTATCACTCTAGAAATTTGACTTGGTGAATTTCTGTTAGAAAGACAGATACAAAATTTTAGTGCTAAATGTGATTAGAATAGTTGTGTGTTAATAAATCGTTGTATAATATTTTGACAATTTCTAATGGACAAATTATGTATACTTTTCACTCACTGCCTGATAACTTCAGTGATCTAGAGGAATATGTCAGTGTTTCTACAATTTGATGTACAATTGATTCCCCACTCCCTCATGCCATTCCTTTAGGAAAGTATTATGTAAAATGAGAAAATAGAAAGGAGGAAAGTTTATTTGTTTTTTTTTTTTTTTTCCTGAAAACTTGGTCATACAGAACGTGTATAGCACTTTATTAATACAGTCTTTGGCATTGAAAATTGACTCTTTCTATGGTTTATGTTCAGGAGTGTATTCAAGATCAGCTACTAATACAACATACAGGGAACTGAGTGTTGAATAAATAACTAAATGCACCACCTAACAGCCACTGACTTTTCTCCTATCTGTTTACTACCTAAAATAGAGACCATTTCCAGTAGCATGCTGTTATGACATTTCCTTGTACTATGCATTTTTGCTAATGGGAATTGTGATGGCCATTTCTGAATTATTCTGGTTTTACTTCTACATGTTTTTCTATCTTTATCGCATGGTGAGAACCAAAACAAGAAATTGTTATTGTTTTGAGAAAAAAAAGAGCATTAACAAATATTTGAAAGACATTCAGTACTTAATTTCTTTGGCAATATGGGATTATAACTGAAGGAGTATTCTGATGATCTAGCAATAGTCCTTTATCAATAAATTTGGTTCCATTTTTAATGTTGCTAATGTCATTATGACACAGCAATTTTTATTTCTCTGACAGGTTGTTAAAAGATTTAATTCTACATAGCAAAGTGAAATACTGTCACAGCTCAAATATTCAATAAAACATGATGCAAAGAAAAAGTCATGTGCTATTTTTTTCTGATAGGAAAACTGCAGCAATGGGGCTGAGTTCAAGTACCGTATTGGGTCTTTTCACCTTTGTTTTAAATATCCATATTAATAGCCTGAAAATGCAGGGAGTAATGAAGTAGGTATTTTTGCAGATAGCATATTTCACTTCAAAGAGATGTTTATTCAGGATCAGAGAAATGGTGGGGGGGAGGGCAGGGAGGGAGGATTAGGTATCCAAGAGAGCTGAAACAAATGGCAAATGAAACATAATACAAAACATGGGAATTGTAGGAAAAATAGCTTAGAATTTAATTCAGTACTATAATTTACAGTCTTTTAAATTGGATATAACAACTTAAAAAAATCCCTGACTGTATATGTGTAATTTCTAGTGGTACAGAACTTAAGGAGCATTTCAGTTTAACATCTGGATGTATTGAGACAAAAAGACTAGTTTCTAATGTGTGTAAGAAAAGGGATAGCAAAGGGTAGAAAAGATACCTTAATGCTTTAAATACCTCTTTTAGAATACTATGCAATATTGTCTGTCCTGTATCTTAAAAGGTATCACAGAACAAAAAGAGGTTGAGTTATATGTAACGCAGGAATGAAGTATGTAGAAAAGTTCTAGTCAAAGAAACCAAAACTACTGCAAAAGAAAAGAGAAATGAGGAACATTATAATAGTAGTTTTTCTGATGTATGTTATAAATCACGTATTTCCACATACCAAATTCTACATGACTGAACACAAGAAAACATGGACAGTAATTTGAAATTAAATATTGTGACATCCAAAAATACTTGTAGGTTTACTGTTGTGTTCCATGCATATGTAAAGGCAAGACATGATTTAGATCAAAAATTTAGGAGTTTTTAAAAAAATTAAATAGTGACATTGACAACATATATAACTTTTACCAATTATAAACCATTTTTTTAAAATAAATATTTCAATCTAGAGTTTTAGACTGAATAACTCTAGATCTGCCTGTTGTAGGTTTCTTATATCTTCCTCTGTCAGAGACAGGATATTGAACTAAATAGCTTTTGGACACATTCCAAAGTATCAGTTCTTTCTCTGTTCTCCGTGCACCATGTGTTTATAGTAAAGCTGTTAATACTGGTTCTAAATGCAGGTTCCCTGTGGTGATGCACAGTCCTTATTTCCAAAATTGAGAAGGGAAAAGGAGATGAGAACGCAGCCAAGGACACTACTGATGAAGGGAAATAGGTGATAGAGTAAATTATGTAGATGTAGGCATGCAGAATATATCAGTATAAGCCCAGGCAGAGGAACAGGATGGGTGATTCGACTTTAACTAGTTCTGATCTTTAGTTAAATACCTAATAACTAAAGGAAGACTCTTTCAGCTTTGAGTCATATTTGCTTCCTTCTAAGTGGAGAAGAGAGGGTGTTAAGTTGGAGGCTCAGCTTGTGAAAACTTTAAGTACAAAGCTAATTCTTGGCCCAAAATTTACTTAGGTCTACATGGCATAAGTATTTGCCGTTGCATGAAAAGTAGCTTGTTTGAAATCTTTTCCTATTCTAAGTAGTTTTGCCAAAGAGAGTCCCCAAGGTCGCATTGTTCAGCTGGTAGCATTTATCATCCCTAAATAGTTTATCTATCAGATATATCTGATAGCCCTCTGTGTATTTCCCATATTTTCAGAAGGTACTGTGTTGGCAGCTTTATAGTTCAAACTATTCCAGGCCTTTGTTTTTCAGATCCTGGGACAAACTCCCAGTCTGAAAAACTTTCATAAACATTTCTAATAAACCACACTAATTGCATTGCTAATTGCTGCCATTGAATTCGGTCCTCTGAATTTTCAGATTTATTCTGTTGTAAGCTTTCTGGTCACTATCAAGGTAAACAATTAGGAGATAATCTGCCTGTTACCCAGCCATCAGCATGTGCTGAAGAGACACTAGCTTCATAATAAGAGAATAGCTTCATCCTTCATGCACAGTTAAGAACTTGCAGCTGACTTGGCTGCTTTTGGGGCTCAGTGGATAAAGAATCCATTAAATCATTAACTTTCTTTCTGGATATAATTTTTTTAATAAAATTGTTACAAGCATCAATGGCCAAGAATATCTGTCCTATTTTTGCTATCCTAATACTGAAACAAATCTATTCCAAAAGTTGCTGGATAGAGTCTTCCAATCTTGTAGCAGGCCTGACACCAGGATATGCATTCCCACCTTTTTTTGCTAGGATTTTCTTTTCTTTTGAGCAGTCTCCAAATATTTTAATATGAAGAATTTTTTTTTTTCATAGGCAAAATATTTGTCTTTTCCAAAGTGGTAAGACAAGTATCCTTGATATATCTCACAAAAACTTACTAGGCCTGAAAGTAACAAAAATATCCTGAGGCATAATTTGCTCCATTATTTCAAAATATGTTAGTTACTTGAACTTAGGGCGAACATCTTCAACCTGTTCTTCATGTCTCTTAGCCTCATCCTTCAGCAAATTCTGCATGCAACTTAGATTAACTGAGATTCCTTTCCTTCTTAAAGATTCTAAACCGGTATTTACTAGGCTACCCAGTGGCTTACCAGTATATCTGGCTAATTTGTGTACCGGATGCACTGCAAATTTATTCTAATGTTAATTCTGTGAATTTCATGAAGTCTGATTTAAACCTTATCTGTCTTCATTTTATTTTGGGCTACAATGGCCTTAGTTCTCTTCCCTAGTACTTCATGTGCCTTAAAAGCATTCTTAATTCAGAGAAAAAAGTATGTTGTGGTTTTATTAGTTTTTACCTTGTGAAAGTCTATTAATTTTCTGGTGCACTGAGAAAGGGAAACCTCCTCTGCTTCTGTTTTTTCTGAAGTTCTGATTATTTTTTCAAGACTTTCAAGGACAGGGTAATTTCCTTTTCATCCTCGTATGGAAGACAGAGGATCTGAGAAGAAGATGAAAGAGAATCTACTGTTCCCCTAGCTATGCTTGCATCATAAGCCTTTTTCCCTCAGTTCTTTCATTCTTACAGGTGCTCTATTTAATTATTATTTGTTTGATTAACTGTCCCTCTAATTGAAACAGGAGCGGGAAAACACATGGCACTGAGATTCGGTTGGCCTTCTGATTTAATTGACTGCTGAGCAAAGTTTAGGAAAAAGTAGGAGAATTAATTCAACAATTAGTTTTTATGTTTTTAAAGGGAAGAAAGGATAGGTCTTTAAAGCAAAATGCAAATATTAAATTAAAAAATGCAAAAGAGAATATTTTCTATTTGGAAAGTATGTGAAGGTCTTGGTCATACCTCTCATGGAAATATCTATTGAAGTTTAGATAAAAAATGTAATTAAAATTAATTTTTATATGCTTAGTAGTTCCATGTTTAGACTGACTATACTGTATTAAAAAACAGGACGCAGAACACAAAGACTTGAAATACCCTGACATGGCCAGTACAATATGGACTATCTATTGAGAGCTATGATTTTTGACTTAGAGAGAATGTTACTAGTGCAACTAATGAAATAGGCACCCTGAAATACTGCCATCAAATTATAAGCTCACACATCTCACCAATTCCAGTAGAACCTCTAAGGCTGATTTTGGTAAATAAAGTTGTAACATCTTGTTCTTACATAGAACCCCCTCTGGTTTTACCCAGAATCTTATTGCTGAAGTTGTGGAAGTTACCTGCTAGGAAGTTATATCGCTGAGCCTTTAACTTAATAAATGGTGTGCAATAATCTTGGTTGCCAGACATCTATAACCTAAGACTCATTAAACCAAGCTAATTAAATAAAAACAGTAAGCCAAATAATTAAGATGGAAGTCATGACCTGTAATGACCTCAAGTCCTGTCTATGACTCAGAATTAATCTTTAATCATGCCTAATGGCTGCTTGCATATTTAATGCCTGCTACAGTTACTATCCTCCCCAAAGGGAATCTTCAGTTTCTTCCCCTCTTTCCGTAGTTCCTTTGGGAATATATATGTTAATTACTCTTATAGAGAAACAGTAGTGCACGTTTTCCGACCTTATCCTTTTCTCTTCCTTTTTTTTTTTTCTCCTTCATGACTATCAGCATTGTAAGTGTACATAAACTATTAGTTGTGTCCTTAGTGGGATCATATATAAGACTAACCTCAAGAGTTCCAACAGCATAAGTTGAATTTTTTGGGGGTGAATGGAAGTGACAGTTTGTTGCAGGTTCAGGTCAAATTTAATTTCTTGCTGAAATGACTTGGCCAGAGTGACACAGCCATAACAAATGTGCTATGATAATTTAGCAGATGTTTGTCAATAATCTTTGGAGAAATTAGAAATTTTGTTGCCAGTCTTCTTGTTTTCTCCTGCTTTGAGCTCTTGATCGTTAGGTTTTGTGTTCATTTTTACATTTACTCAGTTCTTTGATTCTGTTTAGTTTTAGGAGGGAGAAAGGTGTTTCTCATAGAGTTTTAGATCCCTGTAAGAATATGCCTTGTCAGATTTCATGTGAAATTTCACATAGTCAATTCAATTTCTATTCTAAGCTCACAGAACACTTCTCCCCTTCAGTGCTACAGAGAAAGATAAGTATCATGAACATAGTTTAACTAGACTGCAGCCTTTCCAGTATAACATACATTTAAGGAAACTGTGATAAAGTTGTCCTTTTCTGCAATCAGTTCCACCTTTTAAAGGGCTGCTGTTTCCATGAAAAAGTGCTAGGGAACTAGCAAAAAGAGGTTATCTTTTTTTGCAAAATACAACCCTTTTTTAGAGAAGGAACTTCTATTCTACTTCCAGTTACCAGAAAAAAACAAACAAACAAACCTCTGAATAACCATTGTGAAGCACCTGTGGCTATTAACCTTGTTCTGTACTCTCCTGAATATGTAAGTTGCCATTCAGTGGTGTATCTTCAGCTCAGTCTCTGAAGGAGGTATGATATTTCCTTTGTCTGCTTGTCTGAAATCAGGTAAGCATGCTTTTTACGTGTGATGTTGGTTTTTTCCATTATCATCCTAATTCAGTAAATCATTGAAGCATGTGCTCAGTCTTCCATATCTTGTGGACTTCACATATCAGATATTCAGATACTGGAAATTAACATAATTTCACTCATAACTGAAACCACTTTGATTTACAGCAGCTTTAGAATTAGCCTCAGTATCAAGAGCTGCAGGTGGCTCCTGAAAAGACTTAAATTTATTGCTTATGAAGTGTCAGGGTTCAATAATCTCTGATCAAGTTCTTTTAGATATTCCACGTGAGGGTTAATGTTTATATCAAAATTACTTATTTGAAGAGAGGTGATGTTACATGGGATTTCTGATTTAGTGGAGTGATACAAAACGTACTGAAATCACAGTATGAATGTGAGTTATGCTTAGCAAAATATGGCAATTGCAATATGCAGTTCAATCATAATGACAATGTGATAGCCATTATCAGTCTCCACAGTATGCTTAATGAAGTGAGGTTTGCATTCTTTGTGAACTCATTTTTCATTATTTCCTGTATTTTCAAGTTTTCTTGTATCTTCAGATATAGGAAGGTGGAACACTTACGCCATTCAAACCTTCAAATCTGGCAACCTCCTAATTTTTATGTTTAGCTATTCTTAGTCATTATATTAACTGTCATAGATGATTTAAATCCAGAAAAAGGAAAAGTAAATTTTTTTACTTTCCAAAGACAGAAACATGAGGCTGTGTCTGAGCCCATTACAGAACTGCATAAGCATAGCACCAGCACAGAATTAAACACTGCATTATGAAGCTAAAATAGAACAGATCAAAAGATTTGCTCGTCCTTATGTATAGAAAAGGAAAAATATGTTCAAAGTATCCATTTCACTGTTTTAAAGTACTTACTGTTTTATCTGAGTGGCTTTCAGTCCCCCTTCTTTCAGGCAGTATGGATAAATTGCCAATTGCATGACCTGATGTGTATGAGGCAAGTCAAATCATTCAGAAATCCAATGATTACTCTGTTACTTTGAATGAGTTCCTAAATTCATACCATATAAATATTTTACTACCTCTGGATCGGAAGATACCCTTCCAAATGACAAGTAATTGCTAAGTGGTAATGATGAGTTATGGTTCCAACACATACAGAATGTGGTGCAAGTCCTTACTGTGATCCTGTTATCCAGAGACTACTCACCTACACAGGTGGAAAAATAAAGTCTTGTTTCAAGGTAGAATTTTTCTAAATTCAAGTTCTTGCTACTTGGTACTGTTTTTCAGTCTGGAAGACAGAAATTTACTGCTATCTGACCTTTCACTTTGGATGTGCAAGCACTTGCAGACAGTGGCCAAGTCACACACTCAGTTGTCTGGCAGATGAGCTCTGAGCTGGGTCCTGTGTTTTCTTGGTATTTACTGAAGCGTGCCTGACTTTTTCTTTTTTTTTTTTATCACTGAGTTTTTATCATTTCAACCAGTTTCAAGTCTGTAAAGTTTATAAGATTTTATCAGCTTATAACACTGAGAGTAATAATTCATGTTAATTCTCAACTACTTGTTGAAGTACCAAACAGCTGCTAGGGGCCCATCAGGGCAGGGTCTGGCAGTACCTGTCCCACTGCCCAAGCCAGGGACAGAGAAGCTAGGAGCCACAGAAGCAGCCCCAGCCCTGGGCACTGGGCACCTCCATTGGGATGGGAAGAGGCTAAGGCCAGGCTGTGGATTCACACGTGAGCCCAGCTCAGCAGTGTCCATGGCCAGACAGTGCAGGACTCTGGGGAGCTGGAGACTGACCGCACTGTGGAGTTAATGGGGCAGGGGCTGATGGCCCTTGGGGACTGACAGCCTCAGGGTACTGACATGGGGTCCTGGGCCATAGGTAGGGTACAGGGAGGCCTCTGGGGGCCTGGGCAGGGGCAATGAGTCCTGTGAACGCCCTCAGGCTCTGAAAATCCTTTTTCTAAGCCACTGCGTTTTCAGTCTCCTAATTTCTAAGTGCAGCATTGATAATTAATTCCCAGGTGCTTTTATTTGCACTATTAAAATGCATCTTGTTCAATGGGGCCTTTGAGCTCAATGATCCACATCATTCTGTAAAAGTAATGTGTCCTTAGTATTTATTACTCCATCATTCTTTGTGTCATCTGTAAACTTCACTAATAAAAATACTAAATTATCCAGTAAACTACTGGTAAAATGTACAGAAATCATGTTGGCTTTACAAACCCTTTCTGCAGGACCACAGCAGGACCTGACTCAGTAGGCCAGCACTGGTAGCAAGAAAAGTAAGGGGAGAAAAATAAACCTTTCTTCTTCTGATTGTGTTTCCAGTAAGAAATTGTGGTGTGTGCACAGTGAGGGAAGTAATTCGGCCCCAGGGTTCCTGTGTCACTCTTTTCAGGTTTTGAAGCATTAAAGGACATGGGATCCGTTGTGTTAAATGGAGACTGAAAGCTCAGTAGTGGTAATGCTGGGTGGTGCCAATGCGTGGCTGTATTTTGATGCAATGCTTCAATACCAGTGAGCTTGTGGGAATGATGGATGATGATGGTGATGATGAAGCAATGTCAAGGACACTGCAGATTTACTGTTCTGGGTGGCTCTTTCTGCAAGGTCAGATTATCCTACGCTTTAACCGTTCTGTATAATGAGCTAGAAGATCATTAGCTAGATTTTTTGAACAACTCTGTCAGATGCCTAGCACCTGCTCGCTGCAAGTCACTCTGTTTCCAGCACTTTGCAAAACCTGTAGGGGTTTTGAAGGATGATAGGCTTTCCTTTACTAGTTTTTTTTTAGCTATTAAAGCTGCTTTAAACCACTGGCCTTATTTGATAAGAAGTCCTGCTGTCACATGTTTTTGCCTTTTCTAAATCAAATAGAACACACAGAGATGAGTTGTACTTGGGGACTGAAAGAACAAACAGTTCATCCTGTGAACTAAAATATCTGCTATGAAAATATGAGCATCTTGAAGACACAATAAAGTGATAGCAGTAGTGGAGCATTAAAATGTATGTGAGTTTATATAACTGTTTGCAGCTGTCTTTTGCTATTCTCTCTCTTTGAAGGTAGATAGGAAAGTAAGCACATAAAAGTGAACTAAATTAATGAAAAGCGTGAGTAGAACATCTGCATTTCTACTCACGTGTCATTGGGATGGAAAGCTTTATTTGAGTGCACCTTTGTCTCTTACCTAGACAAGTAGGATAAGTCTAATGAGTGTGAGCAGACATTGCTTGTATCTGTAAACCCTATCAGTGCCTTTTGTCAGGCAGAAAAATAATGATAAAAAGGAAAGAAGATTAGTCTTTGACAGTGACAATTCTCTATAAAAGACTTAAGAGTCATTGATGGTGTTTAATGTGTAATGTACTGGATAACATTTACCTTTATGATGAGACTTCATAAAGAAACAAAAGCATTGGCTTAATGGGTTTTAGCTGTAGTTGGACATTCTATGCTGCAGAAATCCCAACAGAGCTCGCTGTTCGAAGAGTTCATTGTTATTCAGTTTGTTAACATGACAGTGATCAAAGATATCCAGGCTAAACCACTCATTTATTCTAATTAAAATAACTGTTCCAGTCTGTTATAGGTTTTATCCTTATAGTGTGTATATCTAGCAGAAGTCTAATTGGTAACCTTAACGTGTTACAGAAAAAGGCATAGTGCATTCTGCCTCCGGGGGTAATGTGATTTGACGCAGAAGGACCAGTGTTTTAAAGAGCAGTCCATTTTTTGTTTCATCTCACTTGTCATTTAGATATTTACTGAGAGGTGGGCCCCTGGCAGCCAACCAGGTAGCTTGGGACTTTATTTTGTGTTACAGTTGAAAATATGACAATAAGAAAAGGCACTAAGCAGAGTGATATGTATCTACTTTAAGCTTTCATTCATTTCAGAAAAGCATGCAAAGGCTGGCTTTATGTGATAGTTCCTATTGATTTGTTCAAGTCAGAAACAACTCTGTGGTAGTTGGAGGAGTAGGCAGTTTGACAGGTGAAGTTACTGAATGACTTCTTTGCTTTGGTCTTTACTGCTAAGGCCAGCTCTCAGAAGTCCCAGATCCAGAAGGAGAGAAAATTCCAGAGAAAGTTTGACTTTCCCTTGGTTGAGGAGGATTGGGTTAGAAATCACTTAGGCAAACCTGACCCCCACAAATCTTTGGGCCCTAATGAAATGCACCCATGAGTGCTGAGGAAGCTGGCAGATGTTATAGCTAAGCCACTCTCCGTCATCTTTGAAAGGAAAGCCAATGGAATCCTGGGCTGCATTAGGAAGAGAGTGGCCAGCACTTCAAGTGAGGTGATCCTGTCTCTACTCAGCCCTGTTGAGGCCACTTCTCAAGTACTGTGTGGAGTTCTGGGCTCTCTGGTTCAAGAAAGGAAAGGAACTACTGGAGTAAGTCCAGAGGAGAGTTTTGAAGATGGTTAGAGGACGGAGCATCTCTCCAATGAGGAAAGGCTGAAGGATCTGGGATCATTTAAACTGAGACCATTTAGAAGAAGATACAACTGAGAGGGTATCTCATCAACACATATAAATATTTTAAGGGCAGGTGTCAAGAGGATGGGGCCAGACTCTTCTCAGTTCTGCCCAACAACAGGACAAGGGTCACTGGGCACAAACTTAAACACAGGAACTTCCATCTGAATATGAGGAAAAACTTCTTTAATATGTGGATGACAGAGCACTGGAACAGGCTGCCCTGAGACATTGTGGAGTCTCTGGCGATATTCACAACCCACCTGGACATAGTCCTCTGCGACCTGATGTATGTTAAACCTGCTTTAGCAGGGGGATTGGCCTAGATGATCTCCAGATGTCTTTTCCAATCCCAGCCATTCTAAGATTCTGTGATTCTGAATATTGATTCTTGGGACATTTTATTTGCTGTGTGTCATGTCCTGCAAATTACTTGTATTTCCTTTAAATTACCTGACCTTTTAGAATTGCAAAATAATTGTCTTCCTTTCTGTGAGAGAAGGGCTGCCACTGAACTGATCAGCTTGCTCAGCAGTTTGAACATCACTGGAATATTCAACCAATTGCTTAAAAACAAAGAACTGATGAATGTGCATATTCTTTCCTGTTTTATAATAGCTCTTACACCACTCTCATCTTAGAACCAACCTCAGAAGCTGTGATTAGTTTTGAAAATAATACGTGATACAGTCTGCCTTCTTTAAGAACTTAATATAAGTTGTATGATTAAAGTTTTGGTTCTGATCATAAATCTTTATTTTGGCTAGGCAAGACTACTGTTTTATCTGCTGCATCTGAATGACAGTTACTGGACAGAAAAAAGGACAAGTTAGGGAGTGATCCTTTCAGTGGAAAAGTAGCAACTGAAACTACCACTGTGAAAGTGTTCTAGTTTTCTTGCTTTCACTAGCAGGAACCAGACCGTGTCCTCTGAGAGTCAATGTGATTCTTTCAGTCTTGGAGTGAAATTAGTGCTAGTATAGTATTTATGATCAGTTAACAATGCTGGTTCACTCCTGAGCCTGTATCTTGCCTAGGTGGGTACATGAATTACTTAGGAAGTGCAACTGGGCATCAGACTCAACTGGGAAGTCATACTTTTAGCAGCCACCTTCGATGCATGAAGCAAAGCAGGAATACTTATATGCTTGGGCTCTGGATTCAGCTGTGAAGCAGCAATTACAAGCTGAGGTAGCTACAAGCCTGATTTCCAACTGCAGCTGCCTGTAACCTGATCTGTCTACTTGGTGTGTTGGAACTCAGCAGGCTTTCCTTTAAGCCTGTGAAGCCCAGTGAGTATCAAGACATGATATCTATAGTCTAGAATTAAAATGTTAAGTTGGTGAATTAGGGCGCAGAGCAAAGACAAATACTAAACCATGGCCTATTTCCTGTCCCTGGCTGCATCTGAAAATCAGATATAAATAATAGTCATAATTTCAATAACTGTTGTGATAGTTGTTTAAAATAAAAGGGTCACAGTGACTGAATTGGAAGTCTGGATTGTTTCACTGATCTTTGTTAATGCTTTTTTTTTTTTTACCAAAGAGTTGATGATTTTTTCTCCTTTCTTCAGGAAGTCTGGTTTTTATGTTACTATTCTGCATTGTCTCTTTTCCAATAATAAATTGTCTAAATACTAAACTATATTTCCACATCTTAAAAATCAAGGTCAAAGCAACCATTTGCTGTTTTTGTAGTAATGAGATTTTTAGAAAAAAGGTGTCTAGCAATTTTAACAGTGTATATTTCCCTTTACTTCTGAAATCTCAGTTATTTTTCATACATCTATTTCCTGCAATCCCCAACCCCACATGGTTTTATAATCACCTTAAGTAAATATTTATTTTTCTTAAGAGCAAAGTATAAATAATACTTGTATTACATATATGGAGTGCCACTAAGGACAACTTGAGTACATACTAACTATATAGAACTTAGATTTGCTTCAATGGAGTCTTATGGCAGAGATAAGCTGAGTTCCTTATTTTAGCTAATATTGTGAAACAAGAAAGATTTTCTTTGTGACAGAGACTCTTGTTCCTCAAGCCTTATCTCTCTGTCCATATTCCTGCATAGAACATAACTGTGAAGTAGTATTTATATTCAATTTTCTCCTGCTGTGGCTTACCCCTCTCTTGTAGTTTTGTCACAACAGGTGGTAGAAAAAAACCTCAATGGGAATTCAGAGACAAGAAAAGCATCGGGACCTGAAAATAAACCAGAATAAAAGTGTGGCTATGTTATTTATTTTTGCAGTATACTTGCTATAGTAAACAGTAAGAACAAATGACGGGGATAGGAAAGATATATTAAGTAACGACAGGAACACTTTAAAAACACTGCTTCTCTCTCTCAGAAGCAAATCTGGCTTACTTTTCCCTGACTCTTTTTATCTTATTTCCCTTTCTTCTGTCTGTGCTTCACCACTTAAGATTTCCACCCCATCAGTTAGGCCAACAGCTGAATCAGCTGTTGATGGAGATAAACAGTAAGTGAGAAAATGAAACCTAAAAGTGAGCAGGAGCACAGTGGATGGGCATTGAGAGATAAGAAGATAGAGTAGCAATCTCTTAAAATGATAATGAGAGATAAGGTGTTTATAAGTCATGAAATGATAATTGGAAGATACTTACAGTTTTACAGTTCCTGATGACAGCTTGGTGTTCAGCTGTCTACTTGAAACACATTATGCCAGATTATCTCAGAACTGTCCAGTTTGTGGTCTTTCCTTAGAAGATTCTGTGCATTATTTTGCACTGTTACTCTTTCACTGTCAAAAAGAAAGCTGTAAAGTAGTCACAGAAAAGTATAAACTCTGTTTTCCTTATATCACTGACTTGCCACTGTTGAATCTGTCTTACCTCCATTAAGCATAGGATCCTATTTTTATTTTCTAACTAATAAAGACTGTGGACCAATGCAAATAAATTCTCAAAAAGTACAGCATTCGTTTGTATACATTTCAGAGGTTTTATTCTAGACTGGTTTTATTTTCAGCTTTTAGACTAAGTGCCTATTAGTGCTTTAGAGCGCGTTAGAAATACATCTGTGGTAATAAGGGAAGTGGCCCAGTAGAAGCAGATGTATAGAGTGAAACAGGTGGTGTCAAGGACCATGTGTCCTCACTGAACATGTTTTGGGGTCTGTAGGTGTACTCTTGAGAGTAGAACTTGTTTGATCTTGTGGACTGAGTTGATGGTGGACTGTCACCTTGCTGGTATCTTAATTTAATCAAAGAAAAATTCTGGTTTTGTGCTCTAATAATTTTCTGTGCTGAGCCAAAGGGCAGTAAATGGGAAGTTCAAAATATTCCCTTCAAAAATGCACTCAGATCAAAAGTAAAATGCTAGTATAGATGATCTGTACTTAAAATACCTAATTAGACTATGTGAATAGATACTCAGTAGTTAAATCTTGACTTACGTTGAAAACTACTTAACTTAATAAATAGACCTATTAAAATCAATAATGAGACTGCTTCACAGTGAAGTGCTACTGAGTATTAGTAAGAACATTAAAATCTATCTTAAAGTCGTAATAACAGTGTTCAGGATTCATAATTGATGGACTCATTCGCAGACCAGAATTAATAAATGAGCTTTTGCCATACTGAAAAAAAGAGAAAAATTTAAGCTGATTCAATATGTGCTTTATGGCTTTTCTGAACTGTAAGTGTTTACTTACCTATGGCTAATACAAACTTTAGTAAAAAACAGTCATCCCAGTATTAAATATTCATGAAAGTGGCTGGTTACTGACAGCAGTTAATATAGGGGTGATTAAAGAGCACTTTGAAAGTATGTTCTCCAAAGCAGACTGTTTAGGACATTTAAGCTTAAAGGAAATGGCCAATGGCAAATAAAAGATTTGTGTTATAACAGTATTTCTAAAGTCACTACTCAATGCCAAGCAAGGTTGACAAGAATAATAATATATAATTCCTTTTTAAAAAGTAACCCCAAAACTCAGGTGTTTAATTATTGATCCAAGTAATATTTTCCTTTCAAACTCATCCGGGGGCTAAGAGCCATTAGTTAAAGCATCTGACAGAAACTCTTCCTAAAGGATTAATGAAATGAACTCTTCAGCAGTTTGCAGAAAAGGATTTTTACACTAGTAGATTAAATAAAACAGACATGTAAAGCATACTGAGTCACTTAGAAAGAATAATAATTACACTAAGGTTTCTCCCATTCCTCCTTTTCCTGTACACTGCTTCTGACTGATAAGTGGTACATTCAGTCAAATCCAATGGTAATTAATGTTACATGTGAAAACAAAATAATTTTCAGGCCACATCTGCTACCTTTATTCATACTTTATTACTTCAACACCCAACATGTTTGTTCATCTCTCTCTATATATATAGAGAGATAGATATAAAATAAAATTGATTGATATTTCTCAATCTAAGGAAAAATATCATAATTACGAACCTGTTTGTTGCTGTCTTTCTCTTCTGACTGTTAAAACATTTATGAATTATGTGTACGGAAATATTTCACAGTGACTGTGAGGCAGTATGACAGTTCTGCTATGGCTGTCTGAGAAATCTCTACCTTTCTGCCCATTCTGTAAAGTCAGCATAGAAGTTTTAAAAAAGTAGATACCTTAAATGCTTTCTGAAAATCTAATTTTGTGCCTGTCTGTACTTCTTGAAGCCTAACATCTTTAAAAATTGAGTCCAAAGTGACTTCACCAAGATATTACTGGAAGAGAAAGGACTTTAACACAGATCATAAGTTTATGCCCCAGCCATTAGATCACTTCTTTACAATACTTTTTTTAGTCTTTCTGCAGTCACAATTCTTATAAATGTCAGTGGGAGCAAAATTACTAATATTGGAGTTATGAGCCAAGAGTGGGGAAAAGCCAACTTAGATAAATTTTATTTTTCACTCTTGCAAGCCAATCTTCAATAATCCACTTTATGGTCCTCCACACCCTGTTGAACTGTGGGATAAAAAAGTGCAACTGACATAATTCATCACCTTGCATCTAAAGGCAGACTCTCATTTGGAGAGTAGTGAAGTAGGAAGACAAAATTAAATTGGTTTGGTTTAGTTTAAGCCTCAGGAACTGTAATGGCATATGCCATTTCACCTAAACAGGTATTTTTAGTGTTTTGTGTAGATCAAAAGCATACTTTGGAATTCCTATCTATCGTAAAATTAAAGAGATGCTTTCACTTGGTTGTACACCAGGAGTGAAATTATGGCCCCATTCAATATGATGGAACATTTTGCAATTGACTTCAAGAGGAGCTAGGACTTCACCCCAGGAATGTACTTTCAGGCTAGCTAACATCTTTTTTTAATGTACCCCCTACGTAGCCTATTAAATATTCTTGTCATTACAGAACACAGAAGAGCCCATTTTCCAATTTGTCACGCTCTGACGGGCACTGTTTCATAGAGCTCCTCTCAACCCCTGTTGTTTCCTACTTACTAGTTAGAGCATGAAAAAGCCAGTGGGTCAGAGGTTGCTTCCTCAGGCATCACGTATACCTTCTAGCGGCTAAAGGGGTATGAAGGCTTCCTAACGGGCAACCTGAATTTAGTTACAGGCTTTTCACATACCTGTTCCATCTTTTATTTGAAGATTTTTATTATAGGCATGGCTTAGTAAAAAAAAAAAAAAAAAAAAAAGATTTGAAACACCTGGTCTATGGAAGTCATAGGGAGAGAAGGCACCATGGGAAAGAACTGAAAAAAAAAATTCTGTGTCTCTTATGACACCACAAAAGAAAGAAAAAATGTACTGAATGTTAATAACTATTATCTTTTGTCACTCCTTACAAAAAAAGGAACAAAACACCACACTTGAGAGTTTGTAGTGCATTTCAATAACTCTGAATACAGATTACCTTGGTACATTTGTAGAAACACCCTAGGGTCTGTGAGTACTGATGTGTGCTGCTACCTCTGCAACAATGCTGTAGCGGCTGCTGTTCCACAGCACTGCCTACAGCTAAATGGAAGACAGAGCTGAAAGAAAGACCCATAAAACCAGTTATTTTCACCCAAAAATGTTCACTAAGGGATGCAGAAGGGCTGGACTTCATCACAATTAAATCTGAGAGGATAAAATATGACAACTGAAAAAATACTGAAGCTGACTGCAGGTTTTTCTTGTGATGGATCTAAACTGCCAAGAGCTCAGAGAGGTTTACTTTGAATTTGATGAGAAAACTTAGGAGCATCAGCTTATGTAGTTAGTTTAGTGAGCGTTTATCTTCTACACAGGTATTTATATATAAGAAATGCTTTCATTTATTTGTGCAAATGGAATGAAAATCAAAATGTTAATGATAAATTCAGGATTGCCCAAATTCTGAATTAACTACATGTTTACTTAATTGTAACTGAGAAAATATATGGAATTCTGTTCTTATAATATTCTTATCATACAAAAAAGCTCAAGAGCCATATAAATTAACAAAAATACTAATAGTTACAGTCTCATAAAGACACAATTATTTGCTTTATTTTTATGGACACATTCAGAAATAGAACCCCATGTGACCAAAACCCAGGAATTAGATTTCCTTTCAGTAGTTTTCCTTAAAAAAATATTAATGATTGGCACATTTTCAGCTGTTAAAAATTGTGTAGGTCATAGTTTGAAGGAAAATAAGTAGAAAACAGTTGTGGGTTTAGATCTCAGAAATTCTACTGTCTTTTACTGTTTTTTTAATTTGCTTTTCAGAACACTGCATTAACAATATATTTTTCCTCAAAATCTCTCACAATTTTCTCTGATACAACTGTGTGCAAGTCTGCAGTCTATTTTACTGCTTGTGTAGATTAAAAGCTCTGCTTAGGACTTATCTTCAAAGCATTTTACAAAGTGTTCTCCTAACTGTATTCAAGTGTGCAATAAGTTTTAGAGCCTGAAGTGATTCTTGTTTAACTTGGGAAGGTTTAGGGAGATTTTGTGCATAATAGAGATGGTTAATATAAAGCACTAGTATGGACCTAGAGAATAAAAGAAAACAAAAACCAAAATGACCTGCACATCTAACGCACTTGACAGTTTTTAAGCTGACATACTCAACATACTGTATTGTTGCTATGGAGGCTCTACATTCCACTGTCTCAGACATGGCCAATATATATATGTACAGATAAAGACTGCTATATCCTTACATCAGAGGATTTCATACAGTTTATCTTTTGGGATGTTAAAAGCTTATTAATGCATATCTACAGTATTCAGAGAGAAAATAAAAGCCCTTTTTTTTCCTTCATTTTTATTCAAGAAACACCAGAAACCTCAAATGCTATTGCATCCCCACTGTGTGAGGGCCTATAAAAATATATATAAATATATTTCCTTTTTTTTTTTTTTTAAACACCTTAACCAAACGGGCAAAAAAAGAAGTGTTTATATGCCACTTTTACATCCAGGAGTAAGGTTGAAAAACTGTGTCATTCAATCAAATATCATGTTAAAAAAGTGTTTTCTCATTCTTGTTCACTTTTGTTCCCATATACTACCTAACTACCAGAAAAGTGGGCTAGTGAACTGCGTGTATGATTTGGTATATGTTTATTTGGGATTTTTAAAATCTGGGTTTTTTCTAGACTCTTAGCCAGTAGACTCATTGTTACACTTAATTTTATATATATACTATATATTTTATATATATATAAGTCAACTATATTTATGTTTTGCTTCTAAAATCAAAATTAGAACAAAATCTTTCAGGATGCCTGGGAATAAGATCCTAATAAAGTTCAGTCTTTTCAAGAACATAATTTTAGCAACTTCAATCCCTTTTGTTTTCATTATTTATCACATTTTAGATAAATACAAAGGGTGAGATAAATTAAAGATGACGTCACAGTGATTTTTCATCCAAAGGGTAGCAGTTGGATACTTGAACTGAAGTACTTTATTGGCAATGATAACAGGTCAGACTTTGGCTGTATCGGTCTATTTAGTGTCTATATAGTTAATTAACTGCTTTTATCAGAATTTAAAAGACACAAGACTAATTCTATTGCTGTTGTTGAAGTGAAAGAAAACTGGCCATATTGAATATATGGGTGAGTGATTATCTCACAGTGCTGAAAAACAGATGGGACCAGGAAAATGCAGGACAATATTTGTAAGCAATGTAAAGCTATCCTTTTGCACAAAGAGCTAAACCAGGGATTAGCTTCTCCAGTAAGCAGTCATCCTTCACCTTCTATATAGATTCTTTTTGTACATATCTACATTTTGAAGACTTAATGTGAGTGTACAGAATTGGGTAGGAAAGAGAATGTAACTAGTCTGTTCTTTGGATATGCAAATTGTAGTCATAGATTTAAAAGGACTTTGAATAATTTCCAAGTCTTGCACTTACTTTCAGGGCTACAGAAACATATTTGCAATCAGAGCTTAGGCAGGTCTTAATTGTGCCACCTTCTCTAGTAGTTATCACTGGTTTAAATCAAATAAAATTATTTTCTGTATAACCTACAGAGCTAGTTTTATGCCTTCCTTTGTTTTCCAGTACATTTACTGTGGACTTTTCAGTATGGCTAACTAACTGGTAGAAGTATTAGTTAATGGGATAAAAACAGTAAAGGAATCAGTTTAAAAATCAGCAACCTCATAGGGATTTGGATATCATCCTACTTAAAAACATCTTCAGTGTGTATTCTTGAGAGATTTCTGCTGGTGGCTTAAACTGCAGCCAATCAATTTCTCATTCTCCAAGCATTTCTTGTACACCTTCAGTGCACAAAAAGAAAGAGCAAGTATTTTCCATCCATCCCTACCTCTTTTCAGAGCTAGATTACCTCTGTTGTCCCTTAAAAACCTCTGCAATCATTACAATGAAAAAATGGCAAGTAATGAGGCATGTGAACCATGAAGAGTAGGATACTGAGCCTTTCCAGGGAGAAGTTCAATTCCCTGTTTGAAAAATTAGAATATGCTTGCAGGCTTAGAAATATTTTTAGTAGGTTGAGGAACAGTAACTGCAAAAGAATAATTGAATATTCTTAAAAAGATTGTAGCCACTTTATGTTTAATCAAAATGGTTCATCTACCTTTTTTCCTGTATTGCATTGCTATCTGTCTCTCTAATATGATCATTCAAAGAATGAAAAGAAAACAGGGAGACTAGATCTTGGGTCATGTCAAATGAGGGGTTTTTTTCAATCTTTACTGATATATTATGGGCAAAATGATGTCACTCATCACTGTCTTGCTTTTCCAGGGGTAAAATGACTGTACTAACAAAACTATACAGATGTACAAATGAAAAGATAAGTAATAATCATTATTATTTAAAAAGTACATTTTTGTAGTATTACTGGACTTTGAAATATGATGATATTGCTGTTTTAAGGAGAAAGTGATAGCTTCATACATATGGCATTCAAAATAAGCTTATAATTTTTATTCTTGTAATGATTTTCCTGGAAAATGTTTAGCAATGTACATGGACTAAACTGTGTGGGTGAACTATAACCAAAGCTAACATTAGAATTAAAATGTGCAAGTCTGCAGCCAAAAATCTAGCTCAGTTTCTTCTTTTGAAATAAGGATTCAAGAGAGAAATAATTTTAAAAATATTTCTATTTTTTCCTTATATCCAGGTGTATAGGAATATCTTAAGGAAGAACAATCAATATTTGCATTAGGAAGTAATTTCAATTGTATGTTGTATGACCTAATCCACCCCAAATATCATGTGTTACTATGGATATGTCATTAAAACATAGGGTCTGAGCATTAGCATTTAATTGTCATCAACCTGCTGTCATCTACTCCCCTAATATTAAGTCTCATCTGCCCCCTGCTAAGGTTAGATACCTTTATACCTCTGGGTGATTGTGCCACTGTCTCTGTCTATATATATTACAGGATGAAGAGAGGGGCTTTACTTCACCAACTTGGGCATCCATTATTTCTGACTACATTGTTTTCTGTAGCACAGCTGTGGCAAAGTCTGAAAGCATCTCCATAATACTTGAGTTACTATACAGTCTGGGCTGTTCTGTGCTTGGCTGTGCTCATCCTTGGTCAACACAATTCCAGGAACATTCTATCATGCTCAGGATATTAAGGAACTTGGGCTGTGGACATATCTGAACGTACCTTTGAGCATTTCTGATGTAAATACGGCATAAGTCTAGCCTAAAAAGTTGACATTTATGCTCATCCAGCTATTGGCAGGTACTATATGTCTTAGTTCCCCTTCCACAATGCTGTATGATCAAGACAGGAAAGGTAATCAATACTTAGAATTGTAAACAAAAATCATAGACGGGCCCTTCATATTACTTTCATCTAAAACTCTGGGTAAAAGACTTTCTGATTTATTTGCTTTGTCTGAAAAGTGGTTTGGTCCAGACAAAGCATCTGCACTAGACAAGGACAAACAGTGAGAGGAAGCAAAAGTGATAACCAAGGACATTCTGTCTATTATGATATTATACTGAACTGTCAGAAAAAATTAAATCAAAAGGTTGTCTGATCTCAGAGGAGAATCATACAGGACTTTAGCTAACATATATGCTGTTCTGCCTTATTTTTTATTTTAATCAATGCTTTTTTCTGTGCTCTCAATTTTTACCATTATTCAGGACTGAAAAATGAGCAAGCATGACACATTTCAAAGGATGCAAGGCACACTAAAATCTTTTTAGAAGGGGATATTAGACATCATATTTTGTTCAAGATTTGTTTAACTGCCTCACTGAAAAAAGAAGATAAACATATATAAGGGGAAGGGATAGCAGGCAGAGAGACGTTGACAAGCTTGGGAGGTGGGCCCATGGGAACCTCATGAAGTTTGACAAGGCTAAATACAAGGTCCTGCATGTAAGCTGGGGCAAGCTGAAGCACAGATACAGGCTGGGTGGGGAATGTATTGGGAGCAGTCCTGAGAATAAAGACTTGAGGATGTCAGAGGATGAGAAGCTTGAGACCTTCCTTATAGTACCTTCTGGTATCTAAAGGGAGCCTACAAGAAAGCTGGAGAGGGACTTTTGACAAGGGCGTAAGTTCATAGTACAAGGGACAATGTCTTCAAACTGAAAGAGGGCAGGTTTCAGTTAGATATTAGGAAGAGATTCTGAGGGTGGTGAGGCACTGGAACAGGTTGTGCAGAGAAGTTATGGATGCCCCATTCCCTGGAAGTGTTCAAGGCCAGACTGGATGGGTGTCTCAAAAATCTGATCTAGTGGAAGGGGGGGTTGTTGCCTGTACAGGGGGATTTGGAAGTAGATGATCTTCAGGGGCCCTTTGACCCAAACCATTCTATGGTTCTATGATGATTCTATGAAATAATAACTGAACTATTGTCACAGTACAAATATTAGTGAGGGAATATTCCAGTACAAAATGCTACTGTGAATGTTTAAATGCTGCATTAACCCAGTAAGTAATAGAAAATGTACCTTGGATAGTGTTAGGCACACAGATAGTATTTCAATAAAATATACCTAACAGACAAGGGAGCCCCTGGTGGCCTAGTGGTTAGATCGCAGGACCTTCACCGCTGAGGCCTGGGTTCGAT
>JAWMRA010000001.1:44739512-44765224 GCA_035584735.1 Pseudotriccus pelzelni | reverse complement strand
TTTACATTTTTATACTCTTGTAATTTAGTTGATTTTTATTTTTAACCTTGGGAAAAACAAAAAAACAAAAAAAAAAAAAAACAAAGAAAAAAAGGCAAAATATACTATTTAGGACTTTCTTACAATAAACGACATTTTTCACTTGATTGTTTGTGGCCAGTGCCTGTGTGCAGGGCTAAATGGTGACTGGTGACACATGGGTGTGCAGAGCAGCAGGTGTCATCTGGCCTCTCTCTGCCTTCAGATAAGCAGGACCTAGATAATGTGTCCCGGCGTGTACTATGGTGGTGTCACCAGACTGCAGTGACAGGGCACAGCATTGCTACTTCTCAGAGTACCGACCAAAAGTATAGACTGCTGGAGTGGGCTGACAACAATTTATTTCCCTCACTGCTTTGAAAATAGCTAAAAACCAAATGACTAACTGTTTCTTAGAAATGTGTCATCACATGAATACAGAAAAATCTGCTCAGCTATTCAGTTATTCAGTTCAGTAAAAGTGTTTTTAACATGACTGACTGAAATTGGCAACACCTTATATCTGGAATACTACTTTCTAAACAGTGTTCATATTCCTCAAAAAAAGTAATATGGAGGTGAAAATTACTAGGAAGAAAGAGAAAGAAGGAAGGAAGAGAAGAAAGAGAAGAAAGGTAAGAAAGAGGAGGAAGGAAGAAAGGAAGGAAAGGAGGGAGGGAGAGAGGAAGGGGGGGAGGAAGGCTGACTTTGTCTTGAGAACATGCGTGAAACAAATGAATCTGAAGGAATAATGCCCAGAAAATTAAAACAAACTGTAGCAATGAAATGTAGTAAATTTCCATTCCTAACTTTAAATGTGCGTAACCAACTCCTAAAGTGCTAGAGCTTACATACATTTAGAAGTAAAATTATTGTAGTACAGTCAAGCAGCTGCAAGGCAATTCTCCCTCCCTCTGGGTCACTTGTGGTTCCCATGTATACCCCCACTCTATTAGACAGGACAAGATCATAAGTCATAGTTGTATCATGATTTAGGAAACTAAAACGTGAAAGCAGAGGTTTGAAACTGAATTTCACTATAAATAGGTCCAAGTTTTCCTAAAACAAATTTTCAGCTAGAGATACGTAAGGTGTTCTGACTGTGAACAGTCTGCTAGCTTTTCTGATTGCTCAGAGCAATCAGTTCTGGTAAAAACTGAATTTAGAGTAGACTATGCTGAGGAAATTAGATAAATAATCTTGAGATGGAACAACTGAAAATGAACGATAACATAATCAGGGACCTACACCCTACAAGATGTATCATATCTTCCTCTTCATTAATTTAAGAGAACTCAGAATTACAGTGTATTTCCTTTAGCCAAAATTTTTAGCCCAGGGGTTACTGTCTGAAAATATCTTGTGAACTTGCAAAAATTTTTGTTTGAGCAATTTCATTCTATTCTTACAAGTAATTTCCCTAATGCTGCTCTAGAGACTGGCTACAAGGGAAGAGTACAGTTCCATTTTTGTTACAGGGGTTTCCCCATTACTTTATTTGCCTTTGTACATTTCAGTGCAGAATAGCAATCCCCAGAGCATCGGACTAAGTTCTCTCATCTCATTCCTTCTTATTTCTCTCTGGCTGCTGTGGTTTAACACTCCCTTTACAGTCAATTAAATGTAGTTTACAATGTCCATTTGTAATTTTTAACATTTGGGGTGTTTTTTTATCCTTTGTTCTTTTCAGTCTTCTTCCCTCTACTTTTCCATTTAGTGTTCATGTCTAATCTTACCTACCATGCTAGCTCTAATGACTTCAACCATCTGTGCTTTACCAAGGGATTTTCGGTTACTCACCCTTACATGCCGTATTTGCTACTCTTTCTTTGTTTACCAAAAAAATCTGTAACTTGATCCCTCTGCATGGCTGTTCTACTCGGCCTGGCTTCAAAGCTCTTCATGTTTAGCTTCTTGGTGTCATCTTTGACTTCTTAGTTTTCTTCACAAATTACTATCTCCAAATTTACCCCAGCTCTGCTACAATCTTCATACATGACTACCCTCTTGCCTGTTCTCTGTGTCTTCCAGGAACTCTCTTCTGGATCGCTGCCCAAGAAATCCTCTTGCTATTGCTGTCAGGACTTCCTTCACTGACTATCCAGACCTCAGGAACTGCCTTCTGTGCCTGAGTAATGCTGTATTTCAAGCTACCTCTCACTTCAGTAAACATTTATCCTGGATGGGTTCTGCCACCTCTAGTTAATACAGAGAAATAAATGGCCAGACACACGTCATTTTGGTCAGATCAGCAAGTGTTTCTCATATCTTGGTGCAAAAGCAGCCCAAGGCTCTAACACAAGTTTATGCCATTACTCCCCTTCCCTCAACAGTTCTTGAAGAGCAGTTTTCCAGTTTCAAGCAGAAAATGTGTGAAGTATGGTCTGTATATACACCTATGTATACCTAATGCAAGGCCTCTGGCAGTCAAAAACTAAATCAAACCACCTCTACAATTTTTTCCTAGAACTACCACACAGTTCAGTGTTTAGGGTTACGACAATTTTTTGCAAAGTATAGTATCAGAGACTATAAATAAGATATGGAAAGCTCAGCTTGGAGAACTTGTGCAATCAACTTATAGAAAAAAAATAAAATGGAGATTTTACTTCAGTGCACAAACCATAAGGAAGAATAAGATATGCATTTCCTCAAATAATCAGAAATGTTGGAAAGCTTTTCACCAGCAAAAACTGAGGAGAAATAGTGCTTAATATTTTGAGATATCACACAGGTAGCTCTGTATATTAATCTACCTCTTCATCAGAAACAACCAGCAATGACAAAGGAATACAATGGCTATATGCTGAAAATGTTGAATAAATACACTTAAAATGTTAAATAAAACCCCTACCTCACTGAAAGCAAATAAGAATTTTGTCTGTGAAACTACTGGCAACATGTAATCACATACAGTCATATACTGAGGAAATTCTAACTTTTTCTGGCTACATACTGTTCTAGCTCTTATTTACCCTCTGGCTAGAATATGTTATGCTAATGAAGTATGACAAAAGTTCATGTTTCATGCAGGGAAATTAAAGGAAGGCCTGGTCATATAGACGATCAGCCCTTGAAGAACCTTTACAAAAGGTTGCATGGGATTCCGAGCAACTTGATCTAATTGAAGATGTCCCTGCTCATTGCCAGGGTTGGGGTGGGGGGTGAGCAGTTTGATTAGATGATCTTTGAACGTCCTTTCCAACCCAGACTATTCTATGATTCTATGAAAATTTTCCTGGAGCTGCAAGAAATAGTGGTTAAGTTGGGTTTCATTTTCTGAATGAGTCAAAATTCAGACAGTAAATATTTCACTCTAAATAGCATTTTCATTTTTACACTACTTGTAAGACCAGTTTGATTCACAGTAACAAACAATAATCCCAAAGTTACAGTCTCCACATTTATTGCCCTCTTCCCCATGCCCTCCATACCTCTGATACCACCAGTATGACCAGAGAGCCTTTCACCTACCTGCTAAAAAAGTATACAAGATCAGATCTGTGAAATGAAGCTCAGTACAAAGGATCAACAATAATTATTATATATGCCATTTTTAAATGCAAACATATCATATATTTGAAGTTTATGTCCCATGAGGGTTACAGTGTAATGTAGTCATGTGAAAGATGCCCCTAGTTGGTTTCTCTGAACTGGCAATACTCCGGATAAGGATTAATTTCCAACATTAGTAAAAAATAGGTGATTATTTGGACAATAGCCGTACAACTTAGGAGTTTTGGTTGCCTTTATAAAGACACTGTGTCTTTTAACAGTGCTATGGGAGGTCCACTCTTTGCTGAATGTGTTTGTTACATGGGTCCACCAGGTCAGGTAAAAACAAATTATTACTTTGACAACTTTGTTCTCAGTCAAAAAGATGATGATGAAGGAATACTTTCAAGTCATTCACAGGAGAGAGGGGTAAAAAATCCAAAGCAAAGCGAAAAAAAAAAGTCTCAAATTGCCAGGAACAGCACTTTGGAAGGGAAAGGAATGCATATTTAAATATAAAGGTAGGACTAATTCGGCCCACATGACTAAAATCTTGGAAGGGTTCATGCCTAAGCTGTTGAGAGCTGAAATTAAAGAGGTCACATATCACTTCTCCTGTTGGCCTGGACAGCTGATTTGTCCATAGCTGAGAAGGAGGAGCAGACAAGGAGTTGGAGTCCAAAGAGAGTACCAAGAGGTCAGGGGGGTTAAGAACATAGCTGTGCACTGAGATAAAAATGTTAAAGACCACAGAGACTCAGTGTATTGGGATTGACTGTTTCAGATGGGTAGGTATTTAGCAAGAAAGAGCTCCACCAGACATGTGATAGCATGGCTTTAAATTTCAGTCAACATAACTTAAGTATGCCTAACTACTTTTCCAAACAGGATCAAAAAAATTATTTTTAAAATAAATGGTGAATTTACTAAATGCACCCTCTCATTTGAAAAGTACACTCTACATTTCAATATTTTATCTTGACAAGAAAAATATCTGAGGGGTTTAAAGAAAAGACTGGTCAACATCTGCGTATGTTCACTTTGTGTATTACTACGCATCAGTCAGATCAATGTTGCAGTGCTGTGCTAATGTCTGGAATTCACATTAAAGTGGTGTCAGGAAGCCTGGAGTTCGAACGGTATTGATGGTAAATGGATATAGGTCACTTGGACCAGAAGACTCAGATTTGCCACGCTAGTAAAGAAAATGGAAATCAATAAAGCAGCAATCATTAAAAAAATAAAATAAAATAAAAAAAAAAACAACCAAAAACCAAAACCAAAACAAAAAAGTCCTCCCCCCAACACTAGAAAAATGAAGAAGAGTGTCCATACTGATGCATGGATACTAAAAGTAAGCTTTGTTTTTCTTACCACCACTTTTAGTAACTTGGATTTTTTTTTCAAGATTTCACAGAAAGAAAAGTATTTACAAATGCCTGTTTGATCTCAGTCTAGAACTGACTACAGTGGATTTCAGCCTGGTTGGAAAACAAGCTACAGAATAAAATTCCCATGCTGTCTCAGCACTCATTCCCTTCATCCTCCTGATCATTTCGCTGCCTTAGAAATGCCTACCAATACGTACATTGTTTTGATAAAATCTGCTCACACAGGATGCAGCAGCACAGGAGGTCTGATAAAGGGACACAGTACCCACCTAGCTGATACAGTAGCACTGTATGTATTTTAGCAACAGGGGTACTGACCAGCAGGGTGCTTAACTTTAATAAAGACCTTTTTATAGAATTTTTAGCATAGTACAACTTTTTTCTGTGAGAAAGTCTGACGGATGTTTTATCAAAGTGACCATCAAATATAGCTTCACTACCTCATAATTTTGTTTTTACTGGAAAAGGAAAGTGTTTAGCTTGACTCGATGTTTGTGTGGGGATTTTTTGCATCTATTTTGCTCATCACATTTGTTGTTGCTCTTCTCAAGAGACTGACTTCAGACCTTTATCTTCTTCTTCAGTTGACTGGAAACCTTGCATCATTAGAGGCTATGTATGGAGTCATTTAAACTACATTAGCCATCTTAAAGTTAAGGCTTTTGCCTAGACTGGTTGTCTATACTCATCCAATAGCCAGAGTATGACTGGTTTCATATCCTTAGAAGTGTATCCTGAAACCAGTATCCAGTTCTCTATAAAACCCCTATAGCAGCTTTGAGTAGAGGTAGCAGTTTTACATAGCTAAACTTAAGTAAACCTGTCCCACTGTGAAAAGCCTAAGATAAAATAGTATAACATTGCTTAATTTGAAATATGATGTAGTAGATATATTGTTGTATATGTAGAATAGATGGGCTTAGTACTCTAGTATTGCTGTAGCATAGTTGTGAGACTGAACTGAATACAGTATGGACTTTACTTATTTAGTTCAAAGTAAAATCCATAACTGCAACAGCACATAATGAGAACTAGCATTATCTACAGCAAACTGGAATCCAGGTAACGTAGAAATAGTCACTGAAATTGCTCCAGATTGGCACATATCCTCAACTGCTGTGTCATGCAGCCTGAGTAGAGCCATGCCATGACAGCTACATTAAGACCACAGCTACTCCATGCAGCCTCCCACGTGGAGCTCTTAGAGCACATTTGTGGCACAGTGGCCTTCTTCACTGTCAAACCCACAGAAGGACATTTAGGAGATGTCTACATTGGCAAGTCATGAGAAACAGTAAGAGAGAGTCCAAAGGGTAAAACAGTTGTTGAGAACATAGCAGCTCCATCACTGTGCTTTTACTTCAGATCACTTCTGGTCTGGTTCCGTGAAGTAAAAACCTAACTGCTCCTGAAAGAGTTTCGGAGGACAGAGTCTGGTTTAGTTTCAGCCAAAACAAGTCAAGACTATTCAGCAACACGACAAAAAAAATGTTGCGTGAGGGAATAAGCAGAACAGTTAATGAGGACAGTCAGAAGGGTGAATTCAGCACCTCACTTCTGGTTTGAACAGAAATGTTAATATAGATGCATCCCTGTGCACAGTAAAGCATTAATACAATAGCAATTAGTGCAATGTGTGAACTTCCTTTTTCTTTGGGTAGTTCATCCTGAAGCTACAAGGAATGGAACTGTAGGTGAGGGACAGAGGCAGGGGCTGCTCAAGCAAAGCAATCAAAAAAGTGAAAGTTGCACCCATGGCTAAAGCCAAATCCATTATTTTCATACACATCTTCCTCCGACTTAATTTCTCTGGCCTTTTTGCTATTATTTACATTAACTTACAGTAAGTATGACACAACCACAATGCCCAAAGATTTTGGTTGGAACAAAGACTGCTAGGTATGGTCTCTACAGCTCTGATAGTATTGTCCTGGCTGAGCATAAGAAATCTGACTTTTTTGAGATGGAGGAAGAGACAAGTCTCTTTAAATCAGTAAATAGTATCAATTTAACTGGCTAGGGGGTTGCTTGTTTTCATCATTTCAACTCATTCTTACAGGATTTGAGACAGGGATGAAAGATGGATGTGGCAGAACAGAAAGATCTTACAGTAAGCAAGCAATGCTGTTAACATAAACGCAAGCTCTATTCTGGAATACAAAGATCTACCATAATTGTCAAAGTTACTTGAGAAGCTGCATATGCTCCAACGCACCAGTAAGGGCTTAAATTATTCATAGGAGGGCCAAAATAGCTCGAGACCAGAGGGGTGTCTCAGTTGACACCTAGAAGTTATTTTCCATCCAACACATAGACACATCTGGGCAGCCTTTTGTAGCAGTCTTAATAAAAGATACTTTATGATTTAGCACACACCAAAAGCAATTTGTCCAGTTGTCTGCATATACCAGCAGATGCAAAGACAAGTGGAGAAACACTTCTCTATGTAAAAGGCAAGACATCACTGGTATTACCGAAGAAAGCATCTGCCAGACATGAATCAGGACCTTCAGAAACAGGCTGTGTTTAACATCTCACAAGCTAATATGGGTCATATAACAGTCAATATACCTTCAAAGATTCTAAAACAAATAAACATACACTTTACCTGCAGAAGACTTTACTCTGATTTTGTTATCACTTACAATGGAGCCAGTGTTTCAGGAGCAGAGAAAGATCACTAATTCACACAAGTCATGTTCTGCATACTGTCTTAACCTGCCACTACAGACACTTCCTTGAGAATGAAGCTAATGTTATTATTTAGTACTAATATTATTAAACCTCTTGGCAGAGGCTTGCACAATCTGCTCTTGTTTCAGTCACTTAACAAAGGCCTATAAAAAAGATGCAGGAGGAAGTAATTTACCCATTCACAGATTAAAACTGAATGTGCCAACATAATGTGTTTTGACATTTGCCAGGAAAGAAAGTTTGGTAGAGCATCAGATTGCCCCTGACTGTACATAGGTTTTTAAGCAAAGGAAAAGACACATGTCCCAACCCACACCCACAGAATGTAGACCACCCACACTATCACTAACAAATTTTGCTGACAGGTATTAAGAAAAAGGGCATTGTTAGTAGCAATAGAACCAACCTACCCCTAGGTTGGTTCATCTCTCCCATAAGGAGTTAGAAAGGTTTCTGGTTATTTCCCAGAGTACACTGGGCAGAGTAAAGGTGAGATTCAGGTGAGAAAAGGCAAATATGAGCTTGCATTTGTCTGTGAGTGGACCTATGATACCCACACTCTGTTGCAGACCTACCGCAGCCCTCTGGGTGACTACAGAAAAGTCACTTAGTATGGTATTCATCTTATCCAAATCTAGACTCTTGCAGTATAAACATCTACATAGGAGCAAGTCACCCTGTGCTCCTTTTGTAGTCAACAGAGAGAAACAGATACTTCTAGGGTGCTATTAATCTCATCCTAAAGAAGACATCTTCCAGATGATTTATGTCTTAAAAGTACCTGTTTTTCCCTCACTAGAAAGGGAGTCTGAGGTGATTTTTGCCATATGGACACCTCAGACATGAACAAATAATATATCTAGCAGAACCATAAAGCCATTGATATTCCACACAGCCTGCAGTTAGTATAAATGTTTGGTCAATAATAACTCGAGCTGAACTCAGACGGTTGACCTAGAGGTGAATGGCTCTGTATTCCATTACTAAGTCTCTGAATCATCCAGTGTCTCTTTTCTTTTTAAGTAAAGTCTCTCCCTGGGTTTTAGATGTCACTTAATGGAATGTGGATATTAAATGTATGTAAAGCCATAGCATTTTTGGATAGAGCTGCATTCCACCATGTCCCATTATAAACATGATCCCACCCTCCTCTTTGGAGCTGTCAATCTGTCAAGCCTGTGGACTCCCAAGGCAAATCCTTGTACTTTCAAGGGACTGCTGTTGCCAAAAAGAAAGTTCCCAATGAAAATAGTTCTTGTGTGGAGACTATCAGACATGTTTTTTATATCCTGGGATGATAGGAATTCCTTTAGCAAAAGTAGAGCAGCTTGTTTTTTTCCCAAGTTGTTAATTTCCATTTTATTCCTATTCCTGTCATCAGAAGTCTCATTTTGTTTCATGGAAGTATCTTCTATCATCTTCACTTTTGCTTCCCATTATTTTTCTGCACATTTTTGTACACTTTCCATTGGAATTTCCACTTCAGTTATAAAATATTATCCTTTTTTTGCAAAACAATTCTTGTTGCACTTTTGCCTTCAACCTAGCAGTAAACTTTCAGGGCTGAATATTGTTATTATTAATTTCTTTTTAAAGAGATTCATGCAGCTGTATGTTCACTTGAACTCCAAATGCCAAGCATTGTTACTTCACAGATGTCATTTAGTGGAATGTGGATAATAAACTCTGGTTTATTATCTGGTTTATTTATTTATTTGGTTTACATGCAGTACCTGGGTGCTGAACTGCTTTGCACTTTAAACATTCTTCCTACCACAGTACACAACATGTGTTCATGTTACATGAGCCAGATAACCATCTTTACCGGTGTCTGACAAACAGAACCAGAACTCCATCTTGTCAGAGGCAGTTGCAGTTGTTCACTTTAGATGAAATAGTTTTCCATATTCAAGACACTCCTCAAGCACAATTTTTTTTTAAAGGAGATACACAACAGACTGTCCTTTCTGAAGCCATATCTGCACTTCCACTGAGAAGACTGTGTAGCCTAGACTGTCTCTAGAACACAATGTTCCTCTTCTGAGGGCCAGATGTTATCTGAAACATTACCCAAAGAAATACTTTAATCTTCTGTTCATACTGTAAATTCCTGTATAAATCTTAAGCAGACTAAATGTGATCAGAGACAGACATTCTTCTAAGGCAGCTAAACCCCATCTTCAGGGTTTTCAGCAATTGCCTGAATTACACAGAAATGAGCACCTCAAGCAGGTGACCCTTGCAAAACTGAAGCAAGACTACGATGGAGACAGGAAAAATGGTGCTTTGAAGGTGCCCATCTCCAGGCACCTCTCTGAAGTGCAGAATTTTCCTAGAGAATTACTTCAGATTAGACAATTATTTTCTACATACCTGAAGTTACCTGAGAAGAACGGTCACTTTATGGCTAAAATGTACCTCTATATCTATTCATAACAAATAGACTAATTCTTAGTTTCTCTCCACTTGTTTCCTTGGAAGATACAGATGCATTCAGGACTACAGCAAGTTTGAAATTAATTCTCCGTCTTTCCAGTGTGGCACATTAATGCAACACAAATCCTGGAGATGATGAGGAATTTTTTTCCTTGCATTTGTATTTTAAGCATATTACCACTGCTGAGTGGATCGCTTACGTATTCAGTTCAGAGAAGCTTAAGATCTGGGCTTTGAACAGAAGTCTTCAGACACAGGCCCCACCTGCCAAACTTGTTATTCTATCTCTCTGACAGGGATGCCTAAAGTAGTTTTACACAGGTGTCCTCTTTCAGTCAAATTTGAGAGATAATGCATAACTATTAAATCCTTTCACACTCCACAAAAGTAGAGGTTCCAGGTAGAGGAAAGAGACTTACTGCTTTTACAGGAGGAAAGGCTATAGTAAAAACAGATACCTTATTAAACATCAAGGTCTTTAGACAAGTTACTACATACATACCCAGATCCTCTTGCTGGACCACACCTGTGCAAGCTGGGGTACTGATGCTTACCCATCCAGTTACGGGCCTTGCTGGAGTATACCTCTCACCCAAACTCTCACGCTCTGACTCGCTTTCTGGGGAAAGCTGTGGAGCAACTGGCTGGTCCACGCTGCATGTCACCAAGACGCGGGAGTAGGAGTAACACCATGCTGTGTAGCTCAGCCCATAAACACAGAAGCCTTTGCACATCGAGTAGGATGGCTGCTGGCTGTCTGACATAAAACCATAGGAAATCAGGTCGTCTTGTCTCTCTGCTCATATAACTACTTGTTTTCTTCGACTTACAGGCATATAGAGTTTCTGTAATTAAATCCAAATACAAAGATCAATTATTTCGGTTATTATATTTATCATAGTAGCCAAAAAAAGCGCAAGATCCTTTCAAGGCGTAAATTACATTTTTGAGACTAGGTAATTGTTTAACACTGATCTGGGATACAAATGCAAGAGTGAAACAATTTTTTTTCATGTCCCACATGTCCAAAGTTTGATATGCTGGTCTGGGTGCTACAATAGATAAAAAATATTTTAAAAATACTTATGAAAATACACATGTACATTCATGATGGGGGGTACATATGTATATCCACATGTATATAAATGCAACTGTTCATGTCTAGGAGTCACTAAGGAAGTTTTTGCATTTGACTTTTACAAGCAAAGGTTAACTTCACTATTTCTGTTGGCCTAGTTTTTTTCAACTCACATCTCCCCAATCAAAAGCATTTCTTTGAGTAAAGATGCTTATCTGGATCAATGTTATCCAGCATATATGTCAGCTATTACCAGGGAATGTTTGCAGGAAACATAAAAGTAGTCTTTATTGCATAGAAATCTCCCACTCTTATTCTCCCAAAAATCTAGCTTCGAGATTTCAAGACACAGAACAGGGAAAAATACAAAGTGGCCTTTAGACCACTTTCTTACTTTTTTTTTTTAACAGAAGGGGTCTTCAAACATTATATCTTACTCTCATATACTGATCTTGAATTGCCACATCACGAGGCCGAAACGCCTTCATCTAATTTATTAAGGTCACTTTAAATTCTGACCATGTTCTTCCAACTGTCCAGCAAATGTATCAAGTTCTTTTTTACACCGAAAGCCAAGATGTTAGGAAAAAATGCGCTCCATCTCCCTGCTCCTGTAAGGCTACACTTGCAGCCACACCTAATACTGCTGAAGCCTTTGAAAGCCTCTGAAGTCTTTGAAAGCACCATTTCAAAAAGCTGTTTCAATCAGTTTAGGTTGACAATTCTAGGCTTATTTCCTCAGCTTTGCAGGAGACCTGTGTGGAATAAGTCTGTCTAAAGTAGAGAGACATCTTGTAGACTTTTTTTCTCTTAGTCTCTAAATCAAATGCTCTCAGAGAATGAATTAAGATTTATTTGACACAGCGTATTCTCGGCATGCTTATGTTGGCTATTCTAACTCTTCAGGACTATCCTGCAACTTATTTGTAATTTATTTAATAAATAAATTCAGAAAATTTCCAAGAGGTGCTATGAGACTTTGATTATAGCTTCCTGATTTTTTCAGAAGAAACACGCTTGCATCCTATCATGTTACTGCAAAGACTCACCAATGGTTCTGAGATTGTACAGAATTGTTTAGCAGGCCCTGGCAGTTTGAATACATCTATCTTCTCTTCAATATGTCCTCTTCCTTTATTTTACCTGAGTTCCTGTCTCCTCAGTAAAATTAGGGACAACAAAACATTAAATGTTTTAGACTCCTTTACACCATGTCTGTCTTGCATTTCTTTCCTGTTACATGGGATCTGTACTGTTCTTTGTCCTCTGGACTATTTCTTGAAACTTTTCTTGCTGCTTTTTTTTGTTTCCATATGCAAGCTGAAATTAATTTTTGCATGTTGGACTTTCTGCTTTTATATCCACACACCTGAGCTTTTCTTACTGCTGATTCTAAATCATGTGCCCCCTTTTTTATCCACAGAAGTATAGGCATGGAAAGATTACGTTTCTTCTGACCATGGAAGTCAGGTAGGTAAGGAAGAATTTTACTTATTGGGGTATGAATGTTTTTGATTCTGATACGGTCCTCAAATCCAGCAGTTTTTTTCTGGATTCCACAAGTGAGTGATTTCGTGCGATAAGCACTTCTTTACTAATTTATAATTGCTATTCACCCTGAGAGCACACAGTGTGACTTCCACATAACAGCATGATGCATAAGAACACCCTATATCCATGGTACTGCTAGGAGTAGAGTGCCCGGGAGCAAGAGCTGGTCTTATTTGGAGGCTTTAGGCAGGTGATCGGAGAACGCTGCTCTTGACCACTGCTTGCTCAAAGGCTGCATGCCTCCTCCTCCTTCCTGGAGGCCCTGAGGCCCCTGATGTATCATTAGAGATAGGGCGTTACAGAGTTCCTGTCTCAAGAACTCCTTTAACAGCATTGGTGTTATTTAAATTATTTTGATAATGACTTTTTCTTTATTTAATATTAAACAAAAAATATAGCATTGACTAACACTCCTTGTTTCACTTACAAAAAGTTGCAGAAATGAATCCATTCCCAGCTGCCCTTCCCTTTCTCACATTTGACATATAATTTCACTCTGGATAAGGAAGTTTTTTGGCTGGCCATAAGACGGAGGAAAAATTTGGTCCCATCAAGAAAAAAATATGTCAGTGCAAAAAGGACCTGCCAACATGAAAACTTTTTTATGTTGGGACTTTTTGCAGCTCTTTAGCATTCACTATTTGAACTAAACAGCCTAGAAAACATTACTCCAAGCAGAATTGTAAAAAGATTTACTAGTGTCAATGGAAGTTTTTCTCATTTGATTACCCTGTAAATACTCAGCACAAGTCTTTACCAAACATTTTACCTGTGGTGCAGCTGCAAGAACAATTCTGAGAAGTGGCAGAATGTGGCCTTTGGCTGAGGCAACATCAGATCTGTGAGGTTGTTCTAAACTGAGGCATTTCTAAACCTGTCAGCAAAGTGAATGATTTGCCACCAGATCAAGGAAGAGCAGCTTGGCACTTGACATCAGTTTTTAGTCGATGCTTCTGAATGATTTCTCCAGGGACTGAAGAGTTTTGAAGAACACTGAGAAGGGATTTTTCTTTTTAGCCTCTATTATTTACTGCAAGAGATAAGGGGAGACACAGCTGTGCTGAGGAGGACCTCTACAATATGTGTGCCCTTTCCCAAGGCATACATTAAAACATCAGCTGTTTAACCAAAATTTTTATATACTTCCAATTAGTAGGAATTTTTAGCTGTTGTAGTTTCCTTTTGCCCACACTCCTTTCATCTCATTTTTGTTTCTTACTATATTTCACAGGTCTAATCAAATCAGTGCCTCAGTTCCTCTGCATTAGGAATGAGCCCATATCCACCTCACTGGAGGAGTCTGCAGGTCCCTACAGTGCTCTGTCCATACTGGTACAGAGCTGCTTCCCACATCTGGGGGTGCCTTGCTGTATCCCACCCTTACCTCAGAGGGCGGGCATCCCCACGCACGTACTCCCAGAGCATCTCCTCCCAGGACTTATCCTGCAAACCACCTCCACATCTGCCCCAGGTCCACCCTTGGTGCCACTGGCAAATCCTGCCAAGCACTGCCAGGAAAAGGGACCTTCACTCTCACACAGAACAGGCATGGCACTTGGGGCTGGCACGTGGCATTCCCATAGTACCGTGCCCTGCCAGCGAGCAGCTGTGGCAAGGCCCATTGCCAGTTGTGGGAAGGCACCTCATGTTTTTCAGAGCAGAAATAAAGTACTTCTGGCAGCAGGTCCCCAGTGGCAACAGGCTCCATCACCCTCCTGTGTAGAGGGCAGATGGTGGTCATGCAGGCATCCAGCCAGCACCACTAGACCCCCACAGCCCCAGCCCCATATGCCCCGCTCAACTGCTGTCACCACTTGTCAGACCAGGAATCATTTTTCAAGTACCACTACCATGGGTGAAGCAAATGCATCACAGGGCAAACTGTGTTTTTCAGCATTAGTGGCTACCAGATCCAGAAGCTGCTGAAGCACAGGAGGTGGGTGAGTTTGACTCACTGCCCCGTAAAATACTGGCATAACTAAGAAGCAACATTGCCAATGTCATGGCTTTCTGCACAGCTAAATTATCCAACAGAGATGTACTACGAGAAAGAGCAAAAGGATTTGAGGTTTTCTTTAAGTGCAATCACCTCAACAGTAAGTTTTCCTACAAATCTTCAAAATTCAAATGTGAGAAGAAAACACTTTGGCAGTTCATAATACAGCTCGACACCAGCGCCTCCACTGCTGTCGCTGCTAAAGCCTGGAGTTACACAGTGCTGAGGTCTGGCATGGGAAAAGGGTACTTTTAAAGTGCTGTGGTGATTCAGGCACGACGGGTACTCAAAGGAAGGTAAAACTGGCAAGTAAGTCTCTACCCCCTAGCAGTCTAAAGCCAAAATAAAGACAGTGAGGCAAAGACCACCTTGAAGGCTACTTAAATCCCCACAGCAACACCAGTGTTAAGCCAGAGCCCCGGGGGAAAAGTTTGGCAGCCTGAGCAAACAGCTTGCCTCTTTTCTCCCTCATGTTTGCAAGAAAACAAGAACTACGCTATGGTCTCATCTTGTGGGACTATCACAGGTGACTTCTCAGGTAGACAGAGGCACTGCTAGGGAAGCATCTTTGGCTTGCTCATGGCATGCCTGCTAGGATGGAGCAAAGTCATCACCACTGTCTGGGCATGTGGGAACATAGCTCATGATTGCAAGGTCTGAACATGAGCTGGAGCAGGTCAGAGGTGAGCAGCAAGCGGAGGAGGTCAAGGCACAACAAGACTGGCAGATTTGGATCATCTAGGCTGCAGGGTGCAAAGGCATATGCAGAGGTTGGAGTTACAGGGAAAATACTCTTCTAGGATTCTTTAGAAAAGACTTCTTTTTGGACTGCTGGAAACTAAGTAAAAAGCGCAAAGAGCAATTTTTGTATTTTAAATTAGTGAACCGTATTACGTTTGGAGACAACTGTTCTGGAAATGAAAAAGAATTTTCAGGAGCCATCCTACCAGTTCTGCCAACCTGATCCAGGGCAAGGTAGACATACTGAAGGCAAGACGTTTTCCTTCCACTGACCCAGATGTGTTTTTCCCAGTGCAAAGCACTGCTGCTGTACAGCAAAGGCTGCTGTAATATTATTCAGGCATAACCTTCCCTCTTATCCTGAATGCCCCTTGTCAAAATGAGGCCACACTGATCCTCAAGATTCAGGATCACATAAAATAATGCCAGAAAAGAGAGCTGTGACTTTTACACACATTCATTTCACTATTTTTAGCACTCAGAATCTTAAAGTATGGCTATAACAATCACCATTTTTTCTTTAGTCATTTATCTGCCTTTTGTGACCTAGGGATTCCTAAAACTTGTCCACGATGGTATTATTTTCACCTGAAGTTAGGCTAGCTACATTTAATTCAATTTTGGCATAGATAGGATAATAGAGTTTTGATAATGTAGATCCTCATAAAAAAGAACTAATTTTAAAGTTCCAGGAAAGTATTTACATGCTATGATCAACAGATCAGTTGGTTAGAGCTTGGTGCTAATAATGCCAAGGTCATGTGTTTGATTCCTGTACATGCCATTCACTGAAGAGATGGATTTAATGATCCTTGTGGGCCCTTTCAAATCAGAGTATTCTGTGATTTTCTCTCAAGTCTGTAGTACAAAGCAAGATACACTAGTTATGTGTAATCCTAGGTGTAGATGTCACTTCTCAAGCCTTGAAGAGATGTGAGTCAGGTGAGTTTCCTTTCCTAACTATGAAAAATGGTTTTCATAGATCATTGGCTTTACGGCAAAGATTTAAGCCACAGGGCAGATCAACAGGATGCTCAACCTACCTTATTTACCTCTAAACTTGTCTGGACTTTGCTAGGGCACTGTGTATATGTTGATGCTCTCTGTTAGACATTCTGATACTGTTCTCAGAGGAGTTCTTACTTGGCACATAAAACCAGCTAATGTGATTACATATTCTTTTGACTGAATCAAAGTGGTTTTTCAGTCAAAGGAGAAGAAACCTGTAGGCGAGATCATGGGTTCTATATTTCATCTACTGTATAAATTAGTTGGTAACCTCAGCACTTGTTTATAAAAAATATATAGATCATTACCTCTTGCACTTAAAATATCTCTGAAAGTGTTCTGCCACTTCATGGCTGATAAGTAAGACTTTTCTGCTTAGGCACATGAGGTACGTCTTCTGTACATATGCATTCATTCAAGACAGAAAGAAAAATCTATTTTTAGTTTAAAGAACTATGTTCTCTTACATGGCTACAGACTCTCTTCTGAGACGTTTTTTGGTTTTTGGCAAAACCAAAACAGAAGTTATTTTAAACTGAGTCACTTTGATGGAAAAGGATGTTTAAGTCCGGCAAAATATAGCAACCACAAAACCAGATCTGAGCCTCCTGAACAAAAATCTTGTTTTATTGGTATGTGAAAACTCATTCATTCTAGAAATCTGGAAGATTTTACTTCCTAGTATCCCTGGGACACGAAGATGTTGCACCAAATAAACAGTTCTAAGCTTAACAACATTGTGAAGACTCTTAAAAGACAACACTTTTTTTTTTTTTTTTTTTTACCTCTCTATGTTCATTGAGTAATTTTGTGTGTTCAGGTCTAAGTCACAAAGAAGGGACAAAAGGATTATTCCTGCTCATTATAGTGTGCAATCAGGAAACAGAAATACTATACCATTAAGCTGGCCAACCATGTGGCATGAGCAGTAATCAACACACTGTGAATAGCCATAGAAGCCATTGTTCCAGTAGCCCACAAGCCATAAAAAAAAGGATACTGCACTATCTAGAGATCTGGAAAAGTCAGTTACTTTACAGACAATTTAGAAACAGGAAAAAGGAGCATGATTTCTCAATTTATCAACAAAATTGTATAACTTCAAACATTTTCACCTAGCCATTTGTTCAGCCTGTCATGCCTTTGGAGCAAAGACTATTGGTAATGTGCCCCTTCCTGGGTCCCTGTTTTCAGAGCAAAGCATGCTGAGGACACCTGAGATCACAAAATAGCCACTGTTCTGTCCGTCTGTAAGTGGCACGGTCTGTTACTGCTCAGAGTCCTCCTGGATTCCTGCCTCACCAAAGCAGCTTGAAATCAAACAATGCTCCTTAGATTTGAAGAACTTGATCCTCGAGCACATGGTGCAGCACCTAACCCACCTGCACAACCTCTGTCTGTATACGTCGCCATTCATGTGGCCAACAATGTTCAATCTTGCTTAAGAATGATTGTGAGAGGTTTATAAAGTGGCTTGAGAACACTGGACAGAAGAGGCTGTGCAAGTATAATAGATTGTCTTTCAAATTGTTACTTGAGGGTGTCATAATAACAAAGAATTACACAGAATACTGGAATTCCACAGCACACTGGAACAGATTTTTATCTGGAAATTCTGGAATACAAGAGAGAATCAATTTAAATACAAAGAAAGTGAGTGACTGATGCCTTACTGTGGTAGCATTTGTCTAAATTCTGTTTAATGGAGATGTATCTGACCTTTAGCAATTTATAAAGTGGCATTTAGGTATTAAAATAGAGGTAAAGTTTTAAACTTCATTGTATAAAAAGGGATTTCACTAATTAAAGGTTTAAAACTATGAATGCAATTTTAATTTAAAAGCTATTTTTTATGCTGGATTTAGATACATTTACAGATTTGTTTTGCTTTTAATAAAACATCCTTTTTGATCAGAAATTCCTGGAGAATTTAAGATGATTGCCTGTTTACTTGGATGTCAGATGTAACACTGAGTTTTCTAAACACTTAGGCATGTGCTTAACTTGACATCAGCAAGACCACCCCTGTGCATGAAATTAATCACGTGCAAAGATATTTGTAAGACTGGCATCTAGCAGTCTCGTAAACTCCCGTCTTGTCCTTGGGAAAGGTTTTCAGTTCAAGTGGGGAAAAGGAGTTGAAGGTGGAAAACACCGATGTGAAAGGACAGCATAACATTACTGTTTCATAGTTTGAAGCAAACACAGAGTGATTTCTATTTTTTCTCTTCACATCTGCAGAGTAGGTATCAGCTGTTATTCTGAGGGCTGCTTTGGGGTCATCTCATGACCTTGGCCCACAGGCAGAGCTTGGTGTCGATCTAAGCCACTAAGGATTTGAGTCATCTTTCCACACTAGCTAAGGAAGGATTCACACTGAAATTAACGGCATTTAAAGAAAAAATAGCAAAGCCAGGAAAAAAATTAGATCCACACATCCCAGAGTGCAGCCACTTGCAGGCACAGGTTAAGTAAGGAACAGAGCTGTGGAGTGCCATGTGATATGCTCAGTTACACCCAGAAATTGAAATCTTCTCTGTAAACAATGAACTGGCAATGATTTGCAGAGCTTTTCCCTTAAAAAGGGGTTCATAACAAGCTTATTTCTCATGTGAGAGCTGTTCACAACTCTGAAGTGAAATGACTGTTAGTCATGTCATGTACTTCCCCCATAGATCTTCTTAACACAATCATCAATTTCCCCTTTACCACTCCTGTTCAGTTTTGGGTTCTTCTTTTCTCATTCAGGGCCCTGCTGAACTTTAAAGATCTGTTGGCATGTTCCCATTCTCCCCACTTGTTCTCTCAAAGGTGGAAGCCTCTGGGCAGCTTAATTTCCTTCCCAAACACTCTGTGTATTCCAGGCTGTTCCCTGCACACACAGAGCAACTTCCTAATCTCGGTGCCTCATAAAGTCAGACCTTCCTGCTCAGTACAGAAAGCTGTCTCCCATCATCTCCACTATATGCAGGATAAACCTAACAACTTGCACAGCTACACTTCGTCTATATTTAGAGATACAGTGTCATCCCAGTTTTTCTTAAACCTGACTTCCCATTTTACAGCACTATCATTATCAAGCACAAGAATGACGCTTACAGACTAAAACCAAATACATTCATATACACACATATGCACAGAGCAGACATATAAAGTAATTTTTTAGACAAATTATTTCAACCTTAGGTACCACTAGCTGTCTTCATATCCCCCAAATTCTCATATTTTTCCAAAGACGTACACTGTCACTGGTCAAAGTACATGCACACTCCAGTGAAATGAGTGTCTTTTTGTAATGTTCAGAGTGTGCAGAGCACATGTCTACCAGCATGCCCCCTTCTCAATCCATCCTCAGTTTTATTCTTGAATACTGGTATCAAAAAGGGGCAGAAACAAACTTAACATCAATTTGCAGGTGTTAAAAAAGGCAGTCTTTATTCAGCATGCTGGATGCTTGGGGATAGCTCCTGTAATCAAATGTACTAAGTGACAGTTAGACAGGGCTTTTTATTACTTACTTTTACATATTCATTAGCTGTTCTTACTTACTTAATACATATTCATTAGCTTTCTTTACATAGTCACACCACTATTGGAAGTCCTTTTTTTTGGTCCTTCCTGGTCTTCTTCGTTGCCTTGACCTCAGTTCTTAAGCAGGCACACTGTCATAGCGTTTCACCACCAGGGATTGTAACGTTTTTTCTTTATGTTATTTGGATACACAGAGCTTAGTTTACATCCTATCAATATACACGGTCTTGCGCAGAAACTAACAATACATTTATACAGATTTACTCACCAAGGCCACACCTGAGTGATCTCATCTTTTCACAGAGACGGTCTCCTGTTCCCTCCTATCCTTTTCTTGGACTACTAATGCTAAATTCCAGCAGGTACCACCTGGACAATTTTCCCCAGAGACTCTTATGAATTCTAGCCATTCAATTAATGTGGTACACCATCAGACTTCTCAGGGTACAGGAAATCTGCTACATGTAGGCAGAGTGGTTATCAGAATAGCATTTACCAAGGTGTAACTTCATTTAGGATATATATGGGAGGGTACTATCATACCATTCCCAATAAGATACAATGCCCAGAGAGGTGGTGGATTCACCGTCCCTGGAGGTGTTGAAGATGAGGCTGGATGTGGCACTGAGTGCCATGATCTAGGAATCACAGGGGGGTTGGATCAAGGGTTGGACTTGATGATCTCAGAGGTCTCTTCCAACCTAGTTAATTCTATGACTCTATGATTCTAAATCATATCCCTAAGCAGCACATCTACATGTCTTTTAAATACATCCAAGTTTGCTGACTCTACCACTTCTCTGCACAGTGTGTTCCAATGTTTGTTAACTGCTTCCATGAAGAATTTTTTGCTAATATCCACCTTGAGTCCTTTTCTCTTGTCCTATCTTGCTACCTGGAAGAAGAGACTGACCTTCACCTCACTACATACTCCTTTCAGGTGGTTGTAGAGATCAGTAAGATCGCCCTGAGCCTCCTTTTCTCCAGGCTAAACAACTCCAGCTCCCTCAGTTGCTCCTTGTCAGACTTATGCTCCAGATCTTTCAGCAGCTTCTGTTTTCCAAAGATGATGACAAAATTCTACGAACTAGAAGATTTTATAAATCAAAACTGACAGTGGCCATGTCTTATGCAAAACCCAAATAAAGACTCAGAAATGCCAAAACTAAAATTGTCCGTTTTTCAGAACCTTTGAGCGCCCTCTTTTATCATAATTTTTTTCTTGTTTCAAGAACCACAAGTCGTAACAAAAGAAACTAAAGAACATGAAATAAGATCAAGTTTGCATAGTCCACAAACTTCCTCAAGAAATAGTTTGCTGTGCAAAACCAACAAGGAATTGAAAATTGCTGTTCTGATTCTACTGATAAGTTGTGACAAAAAATCTGTCTGTACAGGAAGCCCTTCAAGGAATGAGGAAATTTTTGCATTTTACTAATCTTGTTTATTTCTTCTTTTAATATTGTGAGTTAATTGGTTGAAAATTCAAATATGTGAATCTTTCCCATGTAGAGGATGTTCTTAAAGATAAGCTTTTCCTCTTCTGAAGACCCATATTGGGATTCCTTGTTGATTTTGTTTGTTCCAACTTTCCTGGGGTACCCAGCAACTTATGGAGATAATCAGAAAGCTAGAGCCTGCAATCCTAGCTTTCTTTATTGCAGAGGGCTTGGATTCAGTAATGTCCAAAGTCCTGCCAACATCTTCTGACACCTCTTCTATCAGGTGGGCTGCAAAAAGCTTGGAAGCATGGAAAACTGACATCTTGATTTCTAACATCAGACAGTCAACAAACAGTTACAGTGGAAATAACTACAAGAGAAATAGCTAAGGTATTTTCATGTAGATTCTTGTTTTTTTCACTGTATCTTTGATAATACCAGTTCTATCTTTTCCTAATGGGTGAAACACAATACCCTAAAAGCTTTGTTCAGACTTGAGGTTTTCTTTATGTCTCTAAAACAGCTGTTTCAAAGTGTTTTAAACCACTGGGCTGCTGCCAGTCCTCAGTGTTTTTCTGATTTCAAACACAGTTTTTACAAAGCTGAAATTGAAAACCATTTCATACATTTCTGCGAACAGCTCACCATGACCTTAGACCAATGTTTTGTGGAAATGTTGAATAGGAAAGGATTGTACTCTGTGAATCTCTTCACTGAAATGCTCTTGGCACATAAAATAAATAACAGAGAAATAAATCATTTGCAGCATAATCACTTATCCTTTGTAGGAGAGAGACCGGATTACAGTTTGTTCCGTGTAACTGTGATAGTGCTGCTGATTCAGTTAGTAGAATTAGCATGAATATTACTGATTTACGTGGATATAAAATTATCACTGATCAATACTCTGTGTGCTCCATAAATTGCTCCAAAATCTGCCCCCAGGACAATTATGAAACTTGAATGCTATGGTATTTTTTAACAAGCAGCTTTTTAATGACTTTGTCTAAGAAAAGCAAGTGTCCAGCACTTGGGTGACCAGTGTATTGCAGGACGGCCACATCTTTAGAAAATCTCTGCACTACCTCACACTTTTTAAGAGTGTAGAAGAGTTCAGAGTTTGTGGTTGTTCTCCTCCTGCAGGCAGTTAAAATGAAAAACTAAAAGTGCAAATTTTTCTTTGCAGATGCCCGACTTCATTAGTGAAGATTGAAATACAAGAAGGTGCAGCATATTAACACTTACTGTTAACAGGGTCTGAGATCGCAAGTCATTTTAAGCAAGTCATACCGGCACAAGCTCTGAACTGCTGAAAGAAAAGTGTCTATCTGATGTGTTGAAGCAGTCTGAGGTGTGTTTTGGGTGGTAGTGCTTAAAAACTCTCTGTAAAAGCAAGCAGTGCTAATTGCACAGTGAAGTTTGCCAAGGTTGCAAGGAAATTCCCAGTGTGTGTTACGGCAAATACCATTGAGACAATTAATCAGTGACTGGATGACAAGCATAAATAGGGTAAGATTTTGTTATATTAGTAATGCTGTTTGCCAGAACTAAAAAGGCCAGTCTGCTTCTCCCTGTTCTTGTGTAGAACACCTACACTGGTAGCTGGAAACATTATATAGACTCTGAGAATATTCACCACTTATGTGTTGGTGTGCAATCCCTTCTTCCTTATTTCAGCTTCTGCCTCTGTGCTTTCTGCTCCCTTTCACTGTGACCACCAACTTAAAGAAGTACACACAGCCTTTGTCCTCTGTGCAGCTCTGTATGAAGTGCAAGTATGACATGGAACAGCTTTTCTGGTTAAAAGAAATCTGTGAAAGAGTTTGGGGAGGTAAACAAAAAGACTAGAAACAATCTCTACCCCTGACGACTTTATCAAAAGGCTTAAGTTTGGCTTTATCACCCTCGCTAGGGATTGCAGCCCTATGTAGAACAAAGATCCTGAATACTTTGCCCAGTGATGTATTGGCAAGTCACTTGATTCATTTAGTTAGAGATTCTTTCTCTGTAAAACTAACTCAACACAATGTAGGAACACTATGAAATCTTTATGCATTGTGACTGAGGGAGAGTAGACTGAAGTAATGAATCACTGTTCCAGTGTTTACCTAAATCACTATAAGTCAATGCAAATAGAAGCATAAAAATAAACTAAAGATTTTAATTTTAAAATAACAACAACAGCAACAACAACAATAATAATAATATTATCATACGTACAATATCAAATAACCCATGGTGTCCTGGTTCCAGCCAGGGCTGGGTTAATTTTTTCAGTAGACTGGGAGAGAGCATGACCAGGACATGGATGTTATTCTATACCACCTCATATCACTGCTGGGGGGTGGGGTGGGGTGGGGGTGGAAAGGACTCTCATGCAGGCAAAAGGATTCCTTCTGGTAGAGAAAACGTGGTGAAGGAAGACAAACAATATTGTCTGTTATCAGTTTTTTTCCCTGTGTGAATTGTTTCTGTTCTTATACCCTCTGTTATTAGTATTGTTGTTACTGCTGTTCCTGTTCATTTTCTTATCTCATCGGTATTTCCAGTAAATTAGTCTTATCTCAACCCATGATCTTTGCCTTTTGTGCCTCCAATTCTCAGCTGCATCTTGCTGCAGGAAGGAGTAGCAGAAGGGGGAAACAAGAGAGAGCGACATGGTTTTGGAGAGTCTAGTGGGGACACTGAATTGGGGAATACCATTCCTAAACCATGAGACACTGTAATCCTGACATTTGAATTATATTACCTTCAGGTCTTATTTGATTGGTCATACTATCTGTCTACTGGTCTTCTCTATATCTTATTTGAATATGTGGCACATGTCTGTCTCTGTTTTATATGTGTATCATCTGTGGTGCTTCATGAAGAACACTGTTCAGCATGGTTTGTCATTATACTATTTCCACTAAATAATATTTTACTTTGCTTAGAGATTAAATTAACTGTTCTGTCTTGATGTTTCTACTTTTGGAATTCTGCACTATGTGCAAGCCATCTAATTACTGTAAATAAAATGAGCCAGAATAGCCTAATTGTGTCCTTTCCTAAATGACAGACATAATGACTGAAGAGTAATCAGGTAATTATGATGTGAAAAAAAAAGCGCTACTAATTTTTATCCTCTGTGATTATTATTACTTACCATCAACCCACTTAATTTTCATTGTACCACTTCTGCTTCCATAGAGCAATTGTCTTGAGAAGTAATAGAATTCCAAGACATGGAAAAGGCAGGGCAGCGAGTGGAATTAAACCTGACAAAACTGTGCTTCATGCCTTTACTCAATTTAGAAGATTAAAGTGAGTACTTTTAAAAATTAAATTGACAAATTCAGTGTGTTGGTCCCAAAAGAAATAGTTTTGTATTGGCCTCTTTGGAGTCTACTAGACCAGACCTGGAGCTACGTCTGAGCAATGCTGTTGCCTAAAAATCGGGAGCAAGAAAACTCCAGGCAAATTCAGTACAGATAAGATATAAAGCAGGCCTTTCATCAAGGCTTTCTGGTTCAAGGAGTAGAAAGGCGCGCACGTGTGCAGTGGTTTTACGATTTTGTAGTATTATCCATCCAATCTGAGAACTGTCTGCCCCCAAATCTGCCCCCTGGCACACCTTTGACTGCAACCCAGCTGCAGGGTGCCCCTGAGGCAAGGCAGTGATCACAGAGATGACAAAGGAATCACAGTCTGTTACAGGATAACTTCTGCAGTGCTGGGAGAATTCTGTAATGAAAAGACAGAGTATAAGCAGTTGTCTGGTACTGGATTGTTACCACTCTCTATGACACAGAATCACAGAATATGCTAAGTTGGAAGGGACCCACAAGGATCACTGAGTCCAACCCGTAGTGCTGCACGGGACCATACGCAACAGTCACACCATGTGCCTGAGAGCATTGTCCAAACACTTCTAGAACTCTGTCAGTCTTGGTGCTGTGACCACTTCCCTGGGGAGCCTGTTACAGTGCCCACCCGCCCTCTGGGTGAAGAATCTTTTTCTATTATCCGACCTAAACCTTCCCTGACACAACTTCAGGCGGTCTCTAACAGCTTAATATCTTTCTTATATTGTGATTACCAAAACTGCACACAATGTTCAAGGTGAGGCCACCCCAGTGCAGAGCAGAGCGGGATGATCCCCTCCCTCGACCAGCTGGTGATGCTTTGTCTGATGCCCCTCAGGACACGGTTGGCCCTCCTGGCTGCCAGGGCACTGCTGACTCACATTCAACTTGACATTGACCCCCAGGTCCCTTTCCATGGCCCTGCCTTGCACCATCTCATTCCCCAGTCTATATGAACATCCAGGGTGGACCCATCCCAGATGCAGA
>JAWMRA010000001.1:44671814-44739412 GCA_035584735.1 Pseudotriccus pelzelni | reverse complement strand
GACGGTCTCCTGTTCCCTCCTATCCTTTTCTTGGACTACTAATGCTAAATTCCAGCAGGTACCACCTGGACAATTTTTCCCAGAGACTCTTATGAATTCTAGCCATTCAATTAATGTGGTACACCATCAGACTTCTCAGGATTCAGGAAATCTGCTACATGTAGGCAGAGTGGTTATCAGAATAGCATTTACCAAAGTGTAACTTCATTTAGGATATATATGGGAGGGTACTATCATACCATTCCCAATAAGATACAATGCCCAGAGAGAGGTGATGGATTCACCATCCCTGGAGGTGTTTAAGATGAGGCTGGATGTGACACTGAGTGCCATGATCGAGTAATCACAGCAGGGTTGGATCAAGGGTTGGACTTGATGATCTCAGAGGTCTCTTCCAACCCAGTTAATTCCATGATTCTAAGATTATACCTGTCATTGGCATGGGCCACTTCTTATACACTTTTTTTGCAAAAACGACAGGACAAGCAGATATTGAGGCTGTATTAAAAGAAAAACATGAAAGACTTGGAAAACCTCTGTGGTTCATAAAGACAGGAGAAGCTGAAATAATCAGAAAAAATACTAGGAGAAATTTCAGAGAAAGAGCAACCATAATTCAAAAGAAAAATTTTGCTAAACTTTTACCAAGACCAGTGAACATCTGATCCGGGAAAGAACATCTGTATTTAAGCTATTGTGATAAACCAGTTACTCTGAAGAAAAACTGTTTATGATTGGCAGTAAATAGTAGATTCAATTAAGTCTATTTTGCAAATGAAAGTCCCAAATGGATTTGCAGTTATGCTGGATTTAGCTACCTAAATAATCTTCTTCTGTTTCTTGGACCAGGCTATATATAAGCACCTTGTTTTCTTAGAAGTCATGTAAGAAAATATGCCTCATAACTCAGGTGTGGCTTAAAATATAAAACCAAATACTAAATAATAATTTTGCTATAACATCTAAAATCTTGTTTCTTGTATTTGCATTTGTCAAATAACAGTATTAAGAGCCAAATTAAGAATTTGGCCTCTATCACCATGTTCACTTTATGATGAGTTTAAATAATTTATTTCAGATATCTTGAATCAGTAGGTAGCAAGTGGTAGGCCTTATGAGTGACTATTGATATTTTGACTGTGTGGAGTTTTTGTTAGTTTGTTCATTCTGTTCCTGTTGCCACCTCCAGTGTATTTTGTTTGTTCAGTGTTCAGAAGGAGCACATCTTTTTTTACATGCTTTTGATTTTCAGCACTACTTAAAGAATACAGCACCTAGTATCATTTCAAAACGACCAGAAAATAAAGTTCAAAATAAGAACTGAAACAGTATATACATTAGCTCAGTCCCAGAAGAATGCTCCCACATGCAGCTCCACCTTTGGGCTGCACAGGTCTAGATCCAAACTGGAAAACACATCACCTGAATTTGAAAGGCAAGAACTGCTAAAAAGCCAGAACTGTTAATGCTAATGATAGTCATCACTAAAAGAAAGAACATAGAAAACTGCATCACTGAGGCATTAACATGACTCTCAGCTATACATCCAGATCCTCATTTTATGTCAAATGGAAAAGTTGCAGTGCAGCTAAGCTGACTTATCCTTGCTGAAGATCTCCTGCTTTGGTGCGTTAGGCTACTACCATGGTGAGTTACAACTCCATGCTTATACATATAACAGGATTTTTTCTACACAAGAGTTATTGACTGATATTTCACTGACATAAGAAAGAAAGGTATGTTGATGTATTGAATATAACCTCTAAAATCTGGCTCAGACTAGTTACTGAAATTCCTGAGGGGGGGGAGGTGTTTGTTCCTTCATATCTGTTCTACTTAACAGTTGATACTTACTCTTGCAGAGGAAAAGAGTCCAGTCTTGCCATAACATTACCTTCCTTAGCACAGAAGTCAGGAAGGACACCTTGAACTCCTACAGAGCCTCTTGCCAGAGCTGCTGCATATAGCAATCCTTTTCAAGAACTGTTTTCTGGCTGAAAATGAATCACACTGCTCATGCCCTCACTGTTGAGACAGCAATTTGAGTGGGAGTTTTACAGGCATAGATGCTCAAGAAAATTCACTTGAGTAACTGAAAGATGATTTGTGTAACAGAGACACAGACATGAGTGTTGGACTTCTGAGCCTGTGAAATGTGAACCACTCAAGTCCTAAATGCTGCTTCCAAAAATGAAGAAAAAAATTTTCACTTTGCCTTTTTCCTTTCTGTGAAAAAGAAAAGCCCCTTCTTGGCAGTTGCATCCCTGTCAATGGACCTGGAGAACCTCAAGGAACATCTCTGCCTACATGAGCCCAGGGCTTAACAGAAGGCTTAGGAGATATTGCTGCCACCACTGTGGGACAGCACATCTGCCCCACCACTCTGATGGTGTCTAAAAAAATTTGAGGCACCAGTGGCCTTTAGATGGCACATGTGATGATGATCATCTGTGCTTTTCAGATGTTTCTGTAAATCTGAGAGGGAACGTCTGAGGATAAATATCAATGACCAAAAGCAGTGAGCTTCAGTTATTCACAGCAAGCATTCTACACCCCTCCAGATCAAGTGCATGCCAGAACATTCAGATATTCTCACTGGCGATCCCCCCCCACCATGCTAAGCTGTTCAGCCACACTGATGGTGGGCAGTTGTTCATCAGGTGGTGTATTAGAGCTATTACTTCCTGGAGCCTTTCTATCATTTGTACTGTCCCAGCACGGTCCTCCAGCCTTTCCATCAGGGAACATGGCTATATAGTCTCTTGTTCTGGGAGATACTGTGACATTCTAGATACAGTCCAAAAAAAGCCAACCCTAGCAGCAGTCTCATTTGCAAACGCAAGTGGGCCTGCATTTGCATTTTCTGTACACAAATATAACATGAAAACAATTTACAAACTCATAGGTAAAGAGGTACCAAACTGCAACTCTCTCCAACCTACAAAGAAATTGATAGAACAGTGCAATGCTGGAAATACCTATAACCGTGCCTGTATGAGTGGTGGCAGCTTACAGGGTCAGTGAGGCTGGTTTTGCATTGGAGAGGGTGAATAAGGCACATATGGATTACAGACACCTGAAAATGCAGAAAATGGCATTCAGTGCAGATATTGATGATTTGTATCAATTACTTCTTTCAATCATTGCCAGCTTTTAATAATAAATTGGATATTGCTTAAAGCTTCTTCTTTTTTTTCTTTTTTTTTTTTTGGGGGGGTAGGGAATGTGTTAATGAACAAAATACAGAGGATGAATATGCTTACATTTTTTTAAAAAGATTTGAAGTGAGACTAGAGGGTGGTGAAGATGGCAATGCAAGACTTGGTACGGGAAGATCCTCTTCAATGAGTTAAGCCCAAACACTATAGCACCATGAACCTGCATGAGCTCTCCAGCCTGAGGTGAGGCTCATTGTTTAAGCTGGACGTAAAGGAGTAGACAAGCTAAATCTTAACTACAGTGAAGCGAAAAGACAATTTTTATTACCAGTCCCTCTGAGTAACCTCCAGTGATAGAAACACAGATAAAAAGATTATGGAAGTAAGCACAATTTTTATCAAGAAAAACCTTTATATCCAATGTAAAAGCTAATAAGAATTAGTCTAGAATCACTATTAAAATCTTTGTGCAAAGCTGTACTGTATCTCATTATTCTGCATTAATAATATCCTTGGACAGCATAAGAAATTCCCTGTACACTAGTCTTTCCTGACTTTCTCAGGTTCATTTGATTACATTCAAGAAATTCATCAAGGGGTTTTAACTGTCATGTCTGTTATTGCTAATGGTGTTTACAAGATGATCAGGTTCTGTCAGGGCAAGATTTGAAAGTTTCTGTGAGGCCTTCATAACACAGTCCTCAGGAAGAAAAAGGAAAATACCGTTTAAGTCCTTATTTACGACAGTATCATGAATGTTTGTTAGTTAATCACCAAGAGTGCTAAAACAAATAATATCAGCTTCCTGGATAGATAGCAACATCCCCTTGTTCTTGAAACTCCCTCCCTAGGGCAGCTATGCCAGCCATTCATATATCTTGATTGTATATCTTTAGTTATTTACTTGATTTTTATATATTTCTCTAATATGACTCGGTATTTGCAGGGTGACTTTCTGAAGAGAATGTTTTCAGCAGGGAATGTGCAAGACATCTTCACTGCAGTTCAGCCATTTGTCAAGGAACAGAGTTTTTGACCATGTAGTATAAACGTTTGATTAGGTAGTGTAACAAAATCCACTACACAGTATACCAGTAGAACCCACAACTTGTCTTTTCAGTCAGTGTCTACCCTAGTGAACTGTCCAAGAAGACAAAATAAGGGTCTCACACTTACCCACTGAGCCAGGATGCCCAGCTGCCCACTTGTCCTGAACACCACCCCACTTCTCCACTGTTAGACCGATTGTTTACCTTGGAAGGGAAATGCAATCTGGATGATGTAAGGCATTGTAAGAGCTCCACCAGACTACTTTTTTAGAGTTTTTTTTCTGGCAATTATGTTTGGAGCTGGCAACTCCCCCCAGGAAGGGTCGGGGGGAGCACATGCAGTCTTCCCTCTGTCCCCATCCCTCATCCCATGGCTGACATGGTCTCCACAAAGCTGCATTATACTGCTTGGATGACACAACGTAATTGATACATATGTCTATCTACTAAGCATATAAAACAAGGTTATTTCATGTACTGAAATACCAATAATAAATTCAAATGGGTGTGGGGGAAAGCTGTGTAAAGTTTGTGGCTGTTACGAAGTGGTTTTATGCTAATTCAGCCAGTCTGGGATCTTCCTCAGAGTCCAGCTGCTGGTACACGTGGGTGCAAGAGGAGCCTGTAGCCCCTGTGCCTGGGTGCTGTGTCCTGAAGCTCTCCAAGTGCATCACAGTATTGTGAAATCTGGTGCCAAGCGAACTCCCTCCCTCCCTCATTCTTCTGAGATTAGCAGATCTCTTGGGAATGAAGGGAATTTGGAATATCCCAGTAGCACCTTCTATGGTATAAACGTGAGAATGCCTTCTGCATTTGAAAGCTAAGGTATTTGTGAGGATACATTATTGAGCCTTACTATGTCAGAGAAAAATGCTTTGATCAAAACAGCTTTTTTTTTTCTTTTTTTCTTTTTTTTTCATTTAAAATACCACAGTGTATAAAAAAGGCAAAAATATATGCTGGATCTGGTCTTTTTGTTAAACTTCAGGTCTAGAAACCACTGTGAGGTAGGGAAAAGTGCATGAGCAGAGATGGCTCACTGGGGTACAGATAAAAATGCAGAGTTAGTTGCTTTCAGTCTCCTTTTCCGGAACTGCTCATCCTTCCCAGGGCTGTACAGAATACAACTGCACATCACTGGGGATTTTAGGTGCAATTTTTTTTCATCTTTGAAGACACCAGTGTCACATGCAGACAGCCCATACATGCCACTTCAGAAAATACACACATTCTCTGCTCCCCGGAAAAAGGTGTAATGAAGACGGTGCCCTTGGCCTGGACTCAGCAGAAGGACCGGTTTCAAGCAGAGTCAGAGACATTTTGCTTGATTTGAGACTAAACGCTTCATAACCCTCCTCTCCAATTTACCCATTTAGTTAATGGTGGACAACAAATGCTTCCCCAGCCATGGGTACTGCAAGAGTAGTTTTGTTTTTACTTCTGATCTGCTCAGAGATTTATGGTGATGAGACCATATAAGTACAGAGAGAACAGCTGGGATAGACATATGCTACAGCATGTGATTCAAAACTGTCTCATATGTAAAGATTTGAAACCACAAAAACATCTTCCAAGAGAGTGCAAATAGGAATTCCATATCCTTCAAGGAAAAACCAAACACTGTGAAAAACAGAGATGGTCCTAGTTCCAGGCTGTGAATTTACTGTTGCTCTGGACTCATTTAAGATATATATGTAACACAAATATTTTTGAGATATTATGTCTTTTCCTTCCCACTTCCTTAAGGTGACAAATTAAACAATTCCAGTTACTTATTGAAAGAGATTTATTTTCCTGCCTGTCCTCGTGGTACTAGAGCTTCTTCCACACCAAAAAAGGACAAAAAATGTAAAATAAAAATACTATCCATTTCTCTAAGTCTTCATCGTGATGGTGTTAGGTACACTGTGAGGAATTTATTATTCACCCTATGAAATTTATGCTAGCTACTTATGCAAACTCTGGCACTTATGTTCCATGAACATTGTGGCATTTGCTCTTCATGCACCAGGTGATATCTTCGATATTTACACATTCAAATTATCTTTTAGTGTGTGTGTGTGCGATTTTCAGGTATCTGCCACCCTACTGCAAGTAAAAGCTAAAAACATGTCTATTTATTATTCAAAAAGTTATGATGGAAGTTTAGGGTAATCTTGAACCTTCGGCATGGAGGTGTGGATGAGAACATCTGCATGAGCCTTGCTCATGAAGCAGTGGGTCAGACAAAACCACAATATTGGCAGGAGTCAAAAGGTTTGGTATATGCCAATATGACATAATATTTGTTTTACAATACTCTGTAGTACTGACTGTTAAGAGACTTATGACTCTCACTGGAACCAAAGAATCATGACGCATTTAACAGTTTAAACTGTTGAACAAACTTCCTGAGAGCCTTAACGTACCCACATTGGGCTGAAAGCAATCAGCAAGGAAACAACAGTAGCAAAACTTCATGAAGTAGAAAAGACCAGAAGTCACTCTGTTATGAAAGAGACAATAACTTCACATTTATCACTGTTACAACATTATGACAATATCCTTTCACTCTGTTGGAAAAACCATAACCATTATTACTGGGATAAAATTTTTTCTACCTTCAATGACTTTACTTATTTTGACAGAAATCAGACTGTGGTTATTTTTTGGCTTTTCTAAGATAACACATACATTTCGCACTTTGCCAATTAATTTTGATGAAAAACAAACAAACAAATAAAAACAACCCAAACCACCCAAACAAACAAAAACACAAACAAAAGCAAAACAAACAAACAAAAACAGCAAAGAGGTCAGGGAATAAGCCCATTTTGAATATAAAGGAACGTATGTAATCTCATCTACTCGAGTCTAACTCATGAGTCACTATCTAAAACAGCATGACACCAACACACAGCAGGTATACCAGATGTTTCCAGAAGAGCAAGACTGGATGCAACATGAAAAGGTGGCTAAAGCAACCTTTATTTCAGTTTTGGGAGTAACTGCTTAGCTATAATTAGAGGTGCCAACTGCTAACAAAAACCAGTTTAGCACAACATTTCTCCACGGAAACAAAGAAGTGTTGCAAAGAGGGTGTCAAAAAAGTGAGAGATTTTCCTGAGTTTGGGAGCAATAATTACCTTAACAGGAACTCCTCCTTACAATTGAAAAAAAAGCCTAAGATATAAAAGCCAGCTTTGACTGTCAACCAGGCAACAACACAATTTGAAAACTGCTCTTACCACAGAAGTTCGCATTTCTGAGTCCTCATTTCTGTTGATAGCATAGATATCACTGAAGAGAGAGGGACATTCATAGGGAGTTATTATTTTCCAAATATGGAGAATGCAGGATTCTTTTCAATTTCTTCCTTCTGACAGGAAACGTGAGACTGGGAAATCTTGCTGCAGGAGTCTGTCTCAGCACCTGAGTCACCAACATTTGGATGAGACAAAACCCTGGTTCTGCTCTCCCTTTTCCTTAGTTACATTTTTTAATCTTTTTCTCCTTCTCCAAATTATTTGTTTCCTCTATTGCTAGCCTTTTTTTACCCTATCTTTACCTTCTTCCCATAAAAATTATTGGCAGTTGCATGATAAGCCTTTGCCACACAGATGCCTTGTCATTTAAGCTGGGACATCAAAATATTACACAGAAAATCTGAAGGTACAAATTGTGTCCACATATCTTTCCGTGGCACACTCCATATGCAGGTGTCTGACAGTGCTAATTGTGACTTTGTTTCAGAGTTTTTAAAATCCTGCTGAAAAAGAAAAATTTCCAGGAAACACCATAGCATGTCACCTGGAAGTGAAGAGGTGGTGCTAAGCTGATGATACCTGGAACTTGGTCTTCATTGGATTTGAGTGACAGCATCACAGAATTTTCAGCTCTGGCTTGTGTCCAGCTTTACTCTCCATCAGAAGTGAATGCTTGCTTTTCAGAAACTAATATGACAACTTATTAACACCTCAGTCTTCGATGAAAGCTCAAGTTAAGAGTTTCTGAGACAGCTATTCTTTACCAGTTTAACCAAACAGTTTCTTCTAAGACTGGTAATTTCATGCTCTTTACAGGCCCTCCACACCAGTATATGCAGCGTGTTAAATTCCATTTCATTTCTCCTGGTACACTGGTCACAGTGGTTTATGAAAGGCTTGAAGCTGAAGGGTTTCTTTGACAGGGAATCAAACCAGGTCAAGCCTAATAACACTAAATCCTGGCCCACAGACCATCAGGAGAGGTGTATTTGTAATAGCAGATTTAGTAATAACCAGATGCAATTACTGGAGTACTGAGAAGAAAGAAAAGGGTATAAATCTCCCTGATGAAACAGTAGGCTTACAATAGGCACTACATGCTTTGATCAAATTAAAATTTTTATTACACTCTAATTAAGACCAGCAATTTATGACTGGCATGCAAAACCGTTGACATTTCCTCTTTGTTCAGTCCCACAGTAGTAGTACAACCTGCACTTTTAAGTCTAATTTGACATTTGTTCACAGAGTACCAGTCATTCAGTAAATCTCATGATTATGCTTTCCTGGAAGAAGATAAAACTAGCTGTCTTTAGACTTATTTCTGAACTGTAAATGTCAGACTCCATGTGCCAGGACAATGTAATGGATGTGTTAAAAAGGTTTTTATCAGATCCTACCATCATCACAGCACAGTTCTGTGCTTTCCATCTCTGAGAGCAAAGAAATGACCTATTTCATGAAGTAAGTGAATGCTGTGTAACTCACAGAACTGGAAACATGCCAGAAAATAAATAATATATTTAGCCACTGTAGAGAAGTTATTTCAAGTGGTTTATGTGTTTCTGAAGAAAATAACTCAAAATAGACAGTTTTAAGAAACCATTAAGTGGAGTGAACTAATTAGAAACAGATCACACGGTGATAAATGAGGTAATTTGATCTGTTGACTGGACTGCTAGCCGTAAGTATGTAGAGTGACCCTGCGGATAATTGTATCACTACCTGTGCTAATAAGGCTTTATGGAGATCAAAGCTGTACAATATTCCCAGATCCTCCAGCAACTGAATTGTACTAAGATTAGCTTAGTAAATACATATCAACTAATTTAAAGCAGTGTTATTACAATGTTGCAGTTATGAGATAAAGACAAGGCTTTGAAATGTGGCAGCCAACCTTAACTCTGACCTGGTCCTGCTGCCCTCGTTCCACAGAACATGATGGACAGTGAGACAGGAGGGAAGGGGCAGCCCAGCATCAGTTTTGGTGGTGGTGTCTGGAAGTGACCTTCCAAACCTCATAGAAAGATACTCCAGACTTGTTTAAAAACCATGCCACAATGATGTCTGTGAATGAGCTTGGAAAGAAACTAAAATCTAGAACATCTAGTGTTCGGCCCTATTGACTCTCTCAAAACTGTACTTGCTTTCAGTGCCTTTCTCTCTGGTGGGAGTTTCATGGTACTTACATAATACTTATGCTCCATACACTTGAAAACACCTCTGAAAACTGCAGCAGCTGACAAAGACAAAATTGCTCTAAAGTAAATGCAGGTAAAGTTATTTCTTCTTGTCTTACTAGCATTGATTTGAATATCCTGTTATTTGAGATGATAAGACATTGTCCAGTGTTGCTTTTATCTTTCTTTTTAAGACATGTTGTATTTAAACTTCTTCAGTTGTCGATCAGGAGTTGAAAAACACAGCTTGCTCAGTTTTCCTTTTTTTGGTCCCTCAAAATTTCCACTTTTGAAAATAAATAACACTGTCAAGGCATTGTATTTCACAGAATAACAGAATCATTTAGGCTGGAAAAGACCTCTGAGTTCATCAAGTCCAGCCTTTGACTGATCACCCCGTGTCAACTAGACCACAGCATTACGTGCCAGTCCTTTCTTGAACATCCCTAGCCACCTCTAGGGGGACTCCACCACCTCCCTGGGCAATTCATTCCAATGTTTAACAAACCTTTCCATGAAGAAAATCCTCCATGTCCAGCCCGAACTTTCCTGGTGCAGCTTGAAGCTGTGTTCTCTTGATTGTCACTAGTTTTCAAGGAGAAGAGACCAACACCCACCTTGATATAACAAGGTAGTTGTAAAGAGCAACAAGGTCCTTTCAGGACCTTTCAGGTCCTTTCAGGTAGTTGTACAGAGCAATAATGTCACCTCTGAGCATCCTTTTCTCCAGGCTAAACAACTCCAACTCCCTCAGCTGCTCTTCATAGGACTTAGCCTCCAGACCCTTCACTAGCTTTGTTGCCCTTCTCTGGACACGCTCCAGCACCTCAATATCTTTCTTGGAGTGAGGGGCCCAGAAATGGACATATTACTCCAGGTTCCTACATTTTCTCCAACAAATACTTACTGTCATCTCTGATATACAAAATTGTCTGTTTTCTTGATCTATCTTCCAAACATCATGCAGTAGTGCAGAATTTTGTTGGGAAAATATATGTAAAGTGAGGATCTCCAGTCATCTGGACCATTTCTAAGTGGCAGGGAGAGACCTTTCGTCAGACCAGCCAGTTTCTCAAGTCACACAATGATCTGCTCAAACTCATCTCTGATGATCTACATATGCATACAGATGGACAGACTCCCTCAGTGACAGATTCACTGCTCATGCATTGGTCAGTATGGAGAAATATCTTGGAAACCTGTATCTGAGGTCTGGCTGTCATTGCCTAAGCTATTCACAGAAACTGCTTTGACCAACTTTTCCCTGGGAATTCCTATGACTCTTTTGAGAATAAAACTGAAAGCCATATCAGTTCTTCTGGCATCCTACTCCCAGACACGTTTTTGCTTAGCTGCTCCCCAGTTTCGAGCTATGCTGTATGATGGACAAATTCCCAGGTGACGCTCAGAAAGACAGTAGTCAGAGATGTGGTCTTGATCTCATCAAAGCAATAGAGGCAACCCAAAATTGACTTCAAGGAGATTCCTGAGAAACATAACCACCAGAAATGGCTCTTGACCAAGTGATTTGTTCTAGGAAACCACACATGGCTCTATGGGCCATAACTTGACCCCCTTTATTCTGAAGGATGCAACATCACATAATACTAGAAGAGCTTCCAAAGATGTTAAAAAGTCTTATTGCAAGAAAATTTCAGAGCAATAGAACTCTCCAGAGAAGATAAAATCATAATGGAAATTCAGACCGTAATATACACAAATATCTTAGGCCTTCTTTTGGATGGAGAGCCTCGTTCTACCTGGTCTGAACACTCCTTGAAATGTTACATCTGCAATACTGTGAAACCACCTAATCTGACAGGTTTTTCTAGGCACTTCTGGAGCTCCATCAAATAGGGAATAGCTGCATGGAAGCTATTACATTTTGCAGAGATTAAATGTGCTTGAACACTAATGCAGGCTTTCTTCCAGAAAATATTTGAAAATGGGTGATTTGAAAAATTCCCTTCCCTGCTTTAAAAAAAAAAATTATTGAAAGTTAAAAAGTGCATGTCAGTTATGCAAAGCCACACAGAGGGCATCAAAACAGATGCCAGTTCTCAAAGGGATCCAGACAACTACAGCAGGCATCACTGCAAACAATAACCTTACACAGAGTTGTCTTATAATTTAGTTAATAATAACATTGAAAAGGAAAACAAGATTCAGAAATCCCACAAAGCACTCATTCTAAAAGATGAAAAGATCTATTTCCAGTATTCCCAGCCTCTAGCATAAACCAGTCCACATCTCCAAGATAATCCAAGAGCTCATAATGAAAGAATTCTAATAGAGGATGAAGAAAGTATCTTTTCTTTTATCTCAGAATTATTTTGTGCACCAACTACTGCTGAAGCATGAAGTATCCATGTGCAAATGACTGCATCACATCTCTCAGTGCCAGTTTCAGATTTTAAGTCTCCTCCTGTTAAAACCATGCTATGTTTACAGCTGGAATTTTTTTCTACCTTTAACAACCAGCCACTGGGTCTTGGCAAAATAAAAAAGAGGTGTCAGCAATTTAGAATACTATATTCTAAATCAAGTTTGCTCGTTGTGATGGACTGAGTCACTGCCTCAGGGACCACATAAGTACATTGCAAGGATTGATTATTCAAAGGGAAAATTATGTTAACCTTTGGGTCTCCCTGCATTTTGAGAAATTACTGTTCATGTAAGGATAAAATGGACATGGAGACCAAGTCACAACAAAGTCCTGAAACTTGCCCTACAGGCATAATATTAATTTGTCCATGATGGGAACAAAGGCTAACCTTTCTACCCACTGTCTCTGTGGGAGGCAAAGGCCTGCCCTGAGCTCTGGTGACCACATTCTTTCCAGATATAATAATGGGTTTTAACACGTCTGTTATAATGTTGGTATATAAATATGCACAATGGTCAGTTGTAATACTGATGCACTAAAAGAGGGCATCATATTTTTTTCCTCTGCTCCCTATTCTACCAGCACAAGAGCAAGCACTGACAGCCAGGACTTTCTTAGACTGTAAGTGTTCTCACTTTCTGCATATTGGCAACACCTATAGCCCCTCTCTGTCCTGATTGATACCTGGAAGAGTAGTCTTATCTTCAAGGGACACAGACAGGGTTTACACCATATGCCTAATCCTGGTCAGGAATTATACCCAGCACCCCAAAGAGAAGAATCAAGCCCGTAATGTTTTCTGCAGGACAGTCCTGCAGTTGGAAATCCTGCTAGCCTTCAGGACGGCTGTACCTGCACACAGCCTCAAAACAGCTCTTCATATCATCATGCAGCAATTAACTATTTGCACATCGCCAGTTTTCCTTTCTTCAGAAGATATCTTGCATAAACTGGAAAGCACAAATAAGGTCTACCTTATGATTAAAGAAAGGATTTGTTTTCAAAAAGAAAAAAATTCTTTACAAAAGCAGATATTCTACTTGTCTATGCATATTGAGTATGACATTTCCAAAGAAAACAACCAGAGCACTAGAAGCATACCATTGACAACACCTGCACCAGAGAGTTTAAAATCATATCATATGCCACTATAATGAACATAGTTTGTTTTCCATTATTGCTTAAATATGATGATAACCAATTTAGGGATTGACATAAACCCCATATTGTATTATTCTGAGGCTTTGTTAAGAGCAAAGAATGTGTGACCAAATCAAAGGCTTTACTAAAGCTAATAAACACTGCTTCAGTCATATATGTGGCCTTTATCCACAGCTTGATTAATATCACATTTAACCTAGAATACGGCTGAGGTTATGGAGAGCTTTAAACAGAAACCAGATTTGAAATGGGGTAGGGTGAGGGGAGTAATACATTTAGATTAATAAAGCCATTGATCTTTCCACACACCAAACATTTGGAAATGTTAGCTAATAGCACTAAGGCAGCTGAAAACCTATGATTACATAAATCCAAGAAAACACCACCTTTCTGGTACACGAAAAGTCTTCCAAATTGTTCAGAGATTCAGCAAGCACTGAGACATGCTGGAGAAATCATGAAAGAAAGTAATTGCAGATTTGAACTGTAAAAGGGGGATTTCATCCACCCATCTCTTCAAAGGGTAATTAATTGTTTTCAGGACTTTATTAAAATGTATAGTTTCAGAAGAGGAAAAGTTGATTATTGTTTAAAAAAAAACCAACCAAACAATACAACAAAATAGATTAACTTGACTTCTCAAAGGTCAGAAGGTCTCTAAATCTGTTAACAGGCCAGGTGATGATTATTTAATGCCCTAACTATTTGTTATGTCTGTTACAATTTAACCCAAATCTTTAATTCATTAAAATGGGTTGTTCTAGCTCTGTTTAAAAGTCCTTTCATTCCTTTCCAAATGTTCTCAGATTCCTCAGCCCTTTTTAACATGATAATCTAAATAAAACACAGTTTTTGCTTTTCTTAACTCATCTTTATTTCCATTTCAAAGTTGAGTATAGTACCTGGATCACCAACATCTCTCTTATGGGTTTTTTACCATTTCTTATCTCCCTACTGACATACTTCAACCTGTCATGGATCATTTGAGGATAACGGTTCCCTGCTTTAACCTGACTAGTTCCTGAAAATCTGAACTGGCTAGAGATGATCATCATCCAGCAGTTAAGCAGTTGCCTCCCTGCTGAGTAGCTATTATTATGCCACATAGTCCAAGAGCACTAGGCCATAGGCTGGATGTGTAAGAGGAGAGCAAAGAGTTTTCCCTCTAAAACAGCAGCTCTCAGATTTGCCATTAGAAAAGTTGCTTCTGTTAGAAATTTTCTGTCATTCAGATAGAGGTGAAATTATCTTAAAGGCTTTAAAATAAGTCAATCAAAGGATATTGTAATAGACAGCCGGGGTGAATGGTATTTGCCAAAAAGCTTGAATACAATACTGCAGGACCAATAAGGAAAAATGAACTGCTGGGAGACAGCAATGGCCGAAGGGAGATCCTGAGAATACACAGACAAGATAGGAAGAGCCTTGAGGGGAGGGGGGAGAGGGGAAGGGCACTTATGACTTTTGGAAGGTCAAAACAGGTGTATTTATCCCCAACTACCCTTTTCATTTGCAAGTGCCTGAAGACATGCAAGAAGGGATAAGCTTACTTTTGTATGTGATGCATATACTGCACCCAGTCACCCACATACTTTTGTATAACCTAGATGGTTTTTTTAAGACAGGTATTTGTAAAGCCCACTGACTAGGTTTGTGAAAAGTTGTATAAAATCATTAACTCAGAGGCAATTAAGGGGGTAAAAACAGTCAAAGCATTCAATGTGGAACCTAAATATACAGTATAACATCGATTCAAATGTGGTAACCTGACTGGATGTATAGTTTGGGGGATTTTTTTTTTCTAGTGTCCTGCCACTAACCCCTCACCCATTTAGTACATAAGAAGAGTGTAACTGAAGAAAGGCAAAATCTATGCTTTCAGTCAAATCCAAATCTCATTGGACAGATTTCGTTGCTAATGGGAGCCAGCATACATAGTGCTATGATAAAATATTAAAAATTTATTAAAAGCATCTCCTCAGAGTTGAAAGCAGAAAATATTTAATCAGTCCTGACAATCAAAGGATGATCTAGTGGAAACATACACAAGATTCATTCCAGCAAAGAAAAGATGGGTGGGCGAGTCTTCTTAACTTGCCCTGATTTATTTCATATGTTTTTCTACGTGCATAGCTCCATTCACAGGTCTCTTACCGTACCTGTTGACACACTGGTACACTGGTACATTTGGATCATCCCAAATGATTTTTTTTATTCTGCTCTTCAAGAAGTTCTGATTAAAAAGCAAACCCAGGAAATTCTGTTCAAATGAAGATACCAGTATTTCACATGTACTTGTGTCCAAGATTTGGATGAAAAATGGAAATAGCACAGTTTTGGGGAAGTGGCAAGGGAAATGAAAACAAACAATAAAAGCAGGAATGAAAATGCTGGAATACTTCATTTGAACATTTTAATGTAAATGACTCTGCCACATTTCCAAGACTGTCACACTACGTGAGAGTACTTTCAGGAATTTCCCAGGGCTTTGCAAATCTTGCGCTGTCCTGTGCTTCGTACGTTATATCCAGCAGGTTACCATACATCCAAAATGATGACAGAAGCACCAAAGAAGCCAGGTGTGAGTTTGTCCAAGCCTTTCCCAGACATCTGAAAAGTACTTCTCTGATCATCTAACACTTTACCCAGTACCCAGCTGTGTTCACATATTTTCTTTCAGGTCATCTTCTCCTAGGAGTCTTTTTTTACTGTTGTCTCCTGATCAGCTTTTCCTATCCTTCCCATTCTTATTCCACCCAAACAGGTGAACCTGTAGCAAACCCACGAACCGTGTGTTGAAAGACCAAAATAAATGGCAATCATGGAATGACCTGGATGTGCAGGACATTATGGAGATTTACACCAACTCCTTCCTTACTGTGCACTTGTAAAGTTGCACAAGGCAGCTCTGATCGCATCAGTTCGCACTGGCATCTGTGCTCCAGCCATCCCATACAGAGACTGGCAGCTTAATGGCTTTTTTCTAGGGCCGTCAGTTCACCCACGGTCCACCAAACACCATCACCCTCAAATTCCTTGGCAAGAACACTGGTCATCAAGCCCTATCGAACTGAGATGAATTGCATTTGATGCCTCTGCAGATATATTAATAAATTGCAGTATTAGCTTGGCTGCTGTTGAACAGCTATAGTACAGGAGCCTGTCCCACCTATGATTTTTATTCCCAAAGGTATCTAAGTCACGTTCATTTCCACTGATGTGAAAATATGAAATATTGATAACTCATATCATAAACCAAAATTATTTTAAAATATGTAATGTATATGCATGGATTTTCAACACATCTCGGAAATTAGCTGTGCTAATCTCCTTTACTTTCAAAGACAGTTTGGTTCCTGAGAATATAATTTCAAATCATTAACCTCAAATACATTTTTGCTATGAACTTCAACAGGATTAAGTCTTAAAGAGACTTACAGCTTTAAGGTACAGCTATAAAAAGCTACACTGGGTGTGTGCGAATGTTCATGTGTCTCTAAACAAAATAAAAAAAACCACAATCAAATTAATTATATTTTCAGAGGAAATATGCAAATAATGATGAAAAAATTCTGCTCATGGGAATAATTGTGGTCACAGGGAAAGTTGGAGTGTATTCTTTGAGAAATAATATGCTAATGGTATTAAAGACCCATTGAAGACATGATACATCAAATAACATACTAAAGGTTTTATGTACAATCACCATACTTCAACTTTGTCATCCCAGGCTTACGATTTACTAAATAGACAAGCTTGATGCCTTATAGAATGCTCTAATGCTATTTTCAAAGAGTATCTCTAATAATCAAATTTCAAACAGTCTCTCTAATAGACCTGACACTCTCTAATTGTTGCCATGCGACGATTTACTCCTGTTGTGTGCTGGCCTGTTTACTGAGATGTTTTTTGCATGACTACACTGGCCTAACTCACCAAGCCTCAGCCTGGAAAAAACCTTAATACTGAAAAATCTTAAGAGGTTTAGCCAAAACTGATAGCTTTGATGATAGTTCTACCTCTGGCTCTGTCTGAGAGCAATCAAGGACCTGCAGCCATCCAAGGACAGAAGAACAAAGGATGCTAGCAACATTTCATAAGAGTGCTTCCAGAGGCAGCAAGATGATGTTGCTTGGGAGAAACAAGGGATGAGAAGAAACTCTTTGGCACATCTCAGGGTCAGCCTGCTAGCCTGAGAAGCATGGTGAGACAGAGGACCTCTAGCTAAGTTGAACAGGTGGAAAATCCACCGTTTCATTTTAATTCCTTTTGCCTAATATCTTTATGTCTACTAGTAAACAACTAAATACTGGAGTTTTCCTTAAGCAGGTTCTGGGTCACAAAATCATGTTGCAGGATGTCAGCGTGCTCCACCATCCCAGCTGCCGCAGCAGCAGGCTGGACCCAGGGGTGTAGGAATGCTTTATTTAAGATAAGTGAATACAACTACATTGTAAAAGCAAAGAATCACATAAACACTAAGTGGGTTATAAAGTAGTTGCTGTACATTTTATTTTCTCCCACTTCTGACCCAGGCTCTCTCTTAGTGAAATAAAGCTGTGCAGTGGGATGCACTTGTGAAAGAGTAAGTTCTAGTCAGAAAATCTGCGTCTGCACTTCACTGCTGAAACCTGAGCATGTTTGCCTCTCTGGCTACCTCGGTGGGAATATAAATCACAGAGTAAAAGCAGCATATGTTGAGATTCGTATATATAACTCATTTTGTAGCCCACAAAAATGTGGGCATACATTTGGCAGGTGCAAATTGCCAAACTCTAAAAATTGTGGGCCTTTTTATCTATCGGTGTCTGCCATGCATGGGCTGGATGGGAGCTGGCTCCTGTCCAGCCTACTTGCAACTCAGCTGAAGTGTGTCACATCTTTTGTCTCCCCTCAGCACAGGATTGCAACACCTTAACAGAAAGCTGCAGCTGACCTTTCTGAAAACAGACCTCCCAGACACAGTCCTGTTTTCAGAAAATATCTTCCTTTCTTCCCTCCTCTTGCATACAGAAAGCTATAGGTAAGTAACAAAAGAGGCTTGGCAGGACACACAGATAATTAAATATTTCATCATTCTTCTGATTTCAAAGCTCAAAACAAGAAGAGGTTACAGAGGGTTTTATGTAAAATACTTCAGATGGAGTCTAGCTATATAAGAAAATACTGGGATGGATCCAGATACAGATGTGCTATCTACCCAGAAACTATTTGGCAAGTCAGTGAACTGTGATATTGTAAGAAAGTCTGGGCTTCAGGACAAGTTTTCAAAAAAGTGCCTGTTGGCTGAGCTATCATAGTAAAGTTGTTTATTGGCAGAGAAGTTATATGGTAAGCTGAAACGAAGACCCTGCTTCTTTTCCCACTGTGATTTTTTTTTTCTCACCACAATTAATTTATTATAGGTAGTTTAGTCCAGACCTTCTGCATAGTGGTTAAGGGACAAAGTCTAGACATAATTTATTGGCCAGTGCCTGTTGAAAACAGAATTGCAGAATGCACATTTTCCCTCTGTTTCTCTTTTTTCTCCTGCCAGACAAATCAAGTACGCTGTATGCTAAGTATCTGGTATGTGAGACCAAACTGACTGAGGAAGGTTTTCTTTTTCTAGAGCTGTCCTCTATCATACTGAAAGATTTTCACATCATGTTAAACAATAAATATCAAACTAAACAATAATAGCAGTAAAACTTTTATTACTTGGTATGTTTTTTCTGCCTTTCACGTGAGCCCATAAAAACAAGTAGCAGTGTTCATCAGGTCCCTCCATTTCACAATTCCTGTTAGCTGGCTAGATGCTTTTTATAACCACTGTATACACTGACAAAGCGCAGAGCAGTTTAATTACATGATCACAAGATATCAATGGCAAATTCAAGAACAGAATCCCAAAAACCTATCTATGTTATAAAGGTGCGTACTGTGGTGCTGCAGAGAAATATCAGAGCAGTAAAACTTGTGGTATGGAGACAGGCCAGGAACAGCAGAAGTTTGGGACTTGGAGGGTCCTCTTGCCATCTTCAGAACGCTCTACAAATATTAATTTGACAGTTCACTAAATCATCTTTAAAAGAAGGCCTAGTACAGGTTTCTGCTTAGTGGGAAGACAGCTGGGATTGAGAGTCTGCTCTGAGTGTGCCAGTCAAATCCGCAGCAGAGATGAAATTAGAATTAAGCCTTTCTGCATCCCAGGACCGCAACACAGCAGATTAGACAACCCCACTTGCCGTGGGGACAGAAAGGCTCTCTTTTTCCATGCAACCATGTGGATGGGACTGTGAAGTCTTATCCCCCCATTGCCGTCAGCACAGAGATCCATGGCAGGTTCTCGCTCAGTCCAGGCTCAGCAGAAACCAAGGGGATGGGTCCCACAGCCTGACTTCAGTCTGAAAGTGAATTCAAATTCATTTCCTGAAATGCATTTGCCTGGTTAGTCCAAAGACAACACAGCTCTGAGACAGGGCAGCGATCTCTGTTGCTTTTACCCACAGCCCAAGCAGTTTCTGAAGCTGTCACTGAATATGTGCAGAGAGAACAGGTGTTACTCTGATGTTCCACTGCTGGTGATTGGTGCCTGGGGGAGGAAGGGCCCCATCTGACCTCCAGGCTGTGGCAGGTTTGCATGACTGTCAGTCAGGGAAAGCCTGATCTGTTCCTTTACAAAATAGCTGTGTGGTGCATAAGCTACTGCAAAGTGTTAAAAGGTTGCTGTGATACGGCTGGTTCATGGTACGGGCGAACAACTTCACTTTAAATAAGGAGTGCCTATGATGCTCTCAGTTCATGACAGGAACACTTTCAAAGTCTCCCAAAAAACACTGCTGCTCTCAGGTCAGCTTGCACCTAGGACTGATACTGCCATGGTGTTCCTCTGTCCCACCTGTCTGCTGTACCCGCTCCAAGCTCCCCTCACCTGTTCAGCAGCCCCACCAATGGGTCCAAGCTCATCTTTGTTACCTGCTGCCCAACCACTGGCAGGAAGCCATCCTTCTCTGCTTTTTAGGTCCTTATTCTCATCTCTAGTGGAATTACTGCATTGGAAAAAAAAAATACTATGGGGCCATTTTCAGCTGTTCCTAATTCTCACCCAGGCAAAAACTCAGCATTAATTTGGTGCAAGAATCACTTAAGCAATACCTTGCGGGGCACTAATCTAGATGTTTTCATGTGGTTCTTTAACAAAGCTGATGCCGAGATGTCGTTAGCATGGTTGTGAACAAAAATCATATTAATTCAAAAATAAAAAAAAGAAGTATATCTCTGGGAATAGAATAATAGAGCCCATTACACAAACATGCACCTAAGTCTGAATGGTGATACTGAAAACAGTAAAAGTAGCTAGTCAAAAAAAAAAACAAAACAAAACCTAAAAAAACAAACAAAACACACACAAAAACCAAAACAAAACCAACCAAACAAAAATCAATGAGCAAAGAATTTCTCCTAGAAACCTTTCATAAGGATATATAATAATTCTAGCATATAGTGGCTGTAGTAAAAGATGGCCTGAAGGAAATAAGAGTGAAGAACTGTAAATCTGCAGCACAGATTATACTCCCCAAATACCCAGGAGCTCAATTACAGTATTAGGCTTTTTGCAACTGCTTGAACACCTCAAGCCTAACTCTTTCATGCAGGATTCAGAAGAAGGAAAGTGGACTGCAAAAACCATGAGAAAGAAAAGCCCTAGCATTAAGGTGATCCAGTAGTTAAGCAGTGAATTTATCAGAAGAAAGTTCAGCAAGTTTACTAAATTATTCAGAATAATTGCTGTGGATAACTGGGAAAGTATCTGACTCAACAAGAAACAAATGGCAGATGAAATTCAGTGTAAACACTATATATTGTCTTTTTAATAATCTAAAAGGAAATAATTATTACAGTGAAAAGATGGGACTTAACGGCTATCAAAGACGGCTCGTGAAAACATCAGATCAGTTCTCATTATCAGTCAAAAACCCCAGAGTTTTACGAGAGAGAAACCAAAAGAGAGAACAACATCTACTGCTGTAGAAGTTTCTTATCTGCCTAAATTCAGGAACACTGAGTGCAGTCCTTGTTCCCTTGATCCACTATGGCTGTAAGTAAAACAGAGCGATTCAGAGAAGGACAACAATTATGATCAAAGCTGTAGACAGTACAAGGAGTGGCTGAGGGGACCAGGAACCTCAGTCCAAGATAACTTAGGAGGAATATGATTGGAGCTTATAAAACCATGAGTGACATGAAGAGGATAGGGACTGAGCTTTGTTGTTTTTGTCAGTACAATAACCAGAGTCTCCAAAGGAGCTAGTGGAAACCATACTGAAAATGAAAAATTAAAAACGTACATGTTCTTCACACAGAAGATAGCAGGCCTCCAGTGACCCTGTGGTTCCCAGTAGTTTATATCAGCTGAAAAGGAAAACAGACAAACATGAAAAAGCAACACACTAAGGGTTAATAATATAAAACCACACCCAGTTTAGAAATCTTCCTGAGCTAGAAATAGTCAGATATTGACAAAATACTCATACATGGTTGTCCAGATGTTGAAGATAAGATACTGAGCTAGACAGACCTTTAGGCTGGCAAAGTTTTTGTGCGGTTATGATAAATCAGGATACACAAGCACATCTCACAAGACTTTACAAGTTTTGGGGGGAAAACGAAAAGGACACATTTTCACAGTAATGAAAATGCTTAACCCTATTAAAACGAAATCTGATCCTAAACACTCAAGCCCATAATCTATATTTTGCCTCTTGAAAAGTTCAATCTGAACTCAGAAAAAAACAGTAAGACCCAGTGTAAAACAGTGACCCGCAATGCGAGTGAAAGCAAATATTATACATGCCAAATGAGTGCTGAGATCTTTTGTTAACTGTGAGATATACTACGTATATCTCACATACTATGTATATCTCATATGTGTTCCTATAAGCTGTTTCTACTGAAAGGTGAAATATTTTAGCACAAATAGAGAAATATACCTGTTTTGTTGGAAGGCATAGTTCATGTCATGCCCTCAGGACAAATATCCACCCAGACAATCACAGCAGCAAACACAAGAAGTCAAATCTCATACTTCAATGAACATACAAATATGTGATTTATCTGGAAACAGCATATAGATGGATGCTCAAAGGTGACCTTTGAATAGCAGAAGCCAAGGTACAATATTCTATCTGTAAATTAATATCTGACTGTATTTTACTGTTTTATTCTTTGCTTGTACTAGAAGCAATGATTTGAATAGCCTGACCTGGACAGTAATGTTCTTACCAGTGTTATCATTTACTTAATCACATCCTCTTTGCTCTGCAAGTGACACAGGAGCTTCACAATGATCCTCTACTTGCCTGCATCCTTGACTTCCTAGCTGATTTCATGTTAAGCTGCCCAGCCTCATAGCACAATCCTATGTACTTCAGGGGGCTTCTCTGCTCATGTGCTACCTGAAGTTCCAAGCTGAGCTCCAGAATTTTAAAAATCCTGTCCAGTTTCGTCCAAGTTTAACTAACCCATTTCAGCAAATCTGTTCTGTGTATCTTTATTTTCTATTTCAGACACTAACTCTCTGAAAGCTGAAAAGGATTTAGATTTTTGGACAAGATTTCAGATCTGTTTATATCTTCACTGTATCCAGCATAGTCACATGTACTTCACATTTCTGTGAAGTACATACTGAAGAAATGAAGCGTCATCATTAGTAATAGTTTCTTACTATTGTTATATCTGTTGTCAGGAAACATAAAAGTTACTTGCAATTTTCCATTTCTAGTTTTCGTATCTTCATCACTGCTACCGAACACCAAAAACCGACTTAAAATCAATAAGAAGCCATGGGTATCTATCTTTTCTAGTCAGTCATTCATTCTGTTAAGTGATGAATTGTTATTTGCAATTTCAGATTTCTGCATTCAGAAGGTGAAAAACACCTTCCCAGTCTCCAGGTTCAGAATACACTGCAATTTATGGAATTTTATCCTTATGACTTGATTTCAAGTGATCTAACATGTCACCAAATACTTTCATACTGCTCATTAGAAATAATGGAGACATGTTTCACTGAGGTTTTCTTGACAAGTTCCACTATCAGCCTTTGTGTTCAGGAAAGCCTGGTCTTGCCCAGCTTTAGGGAAACCTAAGAGCTGCATCCTTGTGTTTCTAGTTCTATTGAGAGCTATCCAGAATATCCAAATGGACCTTCTGTGATACAAAATGGGAACCATCTCATTATGATGAACAATTGTAAATAAGGCACCATGAGAAATTTTACCAAAGAGTTTTGGAAAAACAGGCTTTGGCAATTTGCCACACACATACTAAAGGGACTTCATTACATGATTTTACAATTAAGGAGAAAACATCAAAACATATTGTCACATTCAAGTTAAAAACAATGGCTTGTATTGAAAAGCATCTGTTTCAAGTTAACTACAGATGTGAACTGTTAATACAAACCATGAATATTATCGTTGGTGTTTTTGTTTTACCTAACTTTGTATCACAGAAAACTTAACTGATTCAGGCATCTTTTAATTAAGTTGATCTTAATCCAATTAGGCAGGAAAATTCTGATATGTTAAAGAAATGGTTATAGTTTTGATCCCTCTCAAGTACAAGATTTTCCTAATGTCTTTTGAAATACGCTTGTTTTTGTCTGTACAGTATAGGAGTTATATGACCGCTGTGGACACTTTGGGTTGATTCAGCTGTCATAAATACCTATTCTATGTCTTTCTCACGTTTGGAGTTATTTCACACACAAACCAGCAAAAGAACTGTAGCTGAGCATTTGATATTCCAAGAAAAAGAGGGAGAACACTATTCCTTAACTAATGCCACAGTGCATAGTCACTGGGAAGAAGAGAGAAAACTCACGCAAGACATCAGTCACAAATGAGAACATGGACAAGCTTATGAGTACACAGGGAATGTAGCAAGAGGACAAAATGCAGCTGACCGACAGTTCTAGGAGCCTATCTGTAAAGCAGCTTGAGAGAATTTAAAGAGAAAATGTTTATTGGATCAGTAGGACTTCATGCAAAAGTGCGTGTGTGTGTAAAAGTGTTGACCTGGGGCACTGGGTTTTCTCATGTGTGGTGTGTCTAAAACAGTTCTATTTTTGCATACTCCAAAGTCCCAGGAAAATGACCTCAGAAGAATTAAAGAACATTAAAAGGTATTCAACTGCGAGGAAGCATCACATATCTGCAAGGTAGGTTTTCTCCTGATGAATACAAATCTCTAGTCCATAGGTTAAAAGAAAAACCAAAACAGACCAGGCAAGTACCTGCAAAAGCTTTTAATTAATTCTTAAAATGAGGTGAACAGGATATTCTAAGGAAATAATAGTATTTTTGACTAATGTTACTAGTGAGCATTTAATTAAAGGAAGGTGTTCTCAATTTGATTGTTTTCCTAACTCAGATTGAATTCAAGTGGGTTTGTTTCCTTTCCTTCTAACAGATCTGTATGGGTTCATATTTTTGAAACAAGTCAATATTTTTAAAATAGTATTTATAGGGTGGTGTGTGTAGTGTGTCGATCTTGCTAAGTTATTTCACTTCTCTGAAGGAACCATAGAAAATGATAGGCAAAAGATAACCTAATTACTTCTGTCACAACCACTGTGTATTAACACAGCTATTAACTGAAACATTTTTAACACTTGGTAAGCAGCAATTTCCTACTAATTTATTCCAGGTTGAGGTGGCAGCTTGTAAAATGCTCAAATGCAGGCAACATCTTAAAAGCTTTCATAAACTGTAAGGCTTTGCACACTGGGACAGTGGATTGCATGGTTCATCACTGATAGAGTAGAAATACTTGCCCTGTACATTTTCAATAGCAGAAATAGGATCCAAGAAAAAATGTTGTTCATTTGAAGCTTTCAAAATTTTACTGTGAGAATTTCTCTAAGTGTTTTACAGTGAAATAATTTCTGCTGACCTCTGCATTTTAAAACTTTGTATCATCACATTGTTTGTCTGCAGCCAGTATACAATCCCAGACATAATGAGATGTGTTTCTCAAGGACTGTGTTGAAAATTTACATTTTTTAAGCAAACAAGTTTTTTTCCACATATGAAAGTGCTTAAAAATTTAATGACTGGATCCAGAAAGCTCCCTTTAGGCCACAGAAAATTACTTTAATCAGTGAATGTGATTTGCTTCCATCAGAAAACTCCTCAGTCAACAGTATAGTTAGCTTTAAATGTGGCTTTATATTTGTTCTGCTTTAAAAGTGTTTGTCTCTGTCCTGAAAGCAACAATTGATGCCTCTCTCTGCTTAAAGAGGTGGTGACTGAACAAAGGTGTTTATTGTTAGAACATTCAGTCATTTAGTAACACGTTCAACCAGCCACACTATATCCCTGATGAAAGGTTAGTCTTAAAATAGCACTTTGTAAAAGCACAAATTTAGATCTGTTTTACCAATGTGATCTGAAATGCTTCACAGAGAGCGTTGTGGAAGGGAAGTGCAGATTCAAAAAATTTAAAAATTGAGAGTTTAATAATCCTGTTTAACAGTACTGTAGAGTGTGAAAAGTTCCCATGATAAATGCAGAGGCAATCAAGGCCAAATGTCTTTCAGTGATGTAGTGATAAGTACAAACTGAACCAGCTTGATGCTCCAGGACAGGAATAAAGAAACCCAAAGCATCCAGCTAGCCTTATTATCTAAAACAATACCATAGACATTCTTAAGGGTTTCAAAATGTGGCCCAAATAACTTGTCGTTAATCTACCTCTTTAGAAATATGCGTTGACCAAAGCAAAAGGCAAAGTGAGCTCCTTAACTTACCAGACTTGTTCCAAACACTTCTTTTATTTATTTTTATGTCAGCATGCTAATAAATACATGTTTAGGTAGCACTGCAGCTTTAAAACTTCCTACTGTCACATAATAAGATTATGCATTTGTTAATTTCATAAACATAATCAGAAGCCAAAAAAAAAGACCCCAACAGGGAAACTATGACTGTTCCCACCCTTTTCCTCAGCATCTGAAGTTTCCACCCCCTCAGCCTCTGAGATGCTGAACCATCTGATAGTATTGCTGAGGAAGGGGGTGGGGAGGAAAATGTTGCTTTGAAGAAGGAGTAACAATATCCTAGAGTGGAGATGAGGAAGCATTTGACCATAAATATTCCCACAAAGAGGTCTCTACCTCACAGGGAAGTTCATGGACTGGATGGTAACACCATGCAGGTTTTCAGCTGAGATGTTTATTTATCAGAAAAAATATGAGGATAAAAGAATAGGAGGAAAATAGATTTCCTTGAATCCTCTTTCCTTTTCATGTTAATAATCACTTTAAGGTGAGGTGTTTACGCTGATTGATTACATTAAGCAAGCAGTACTCAGCTGTGTTTCGTCCATTAAATGGAGATTACAATATAAGACAAGCCTCCCACCAATGGAGAGGCCTTCATGCAGGTAAAATTTGACAGTAGTGAACTGCCCTTTAGTTGGTCCTACTCAGAAAAGTATATGTATCCATGACCCAAGTTAAGCTAATACTCAAGTACCTTCCCAAACTAAGATAGAAATACTCAGTACTAACCACCACATAATGACATGGGACAAAGGAGCTTCAAAGAAGTGACATGAACACCTAGAAGTTCACACACACTAAATACAGTGCAACAAGTGGGACCTTTGACACTAATATCTCACCCAAGGTCACTTTTCACTCACAGTTCACAAAAAGTGGTCTTACATGATAGGATAAACCAGAAAACTGCTAAGTCCTCGCACGTGTAAAACCTCTTAGCCTCAATATGTGTTCCTCCAGAGGAGTTATACTTCAGCAAAGACAGCAGCATCGAGCCTAACACCTTGGTCAGAATATACAAAGGAAAAGGAAAGCTTTTTCCACTTACAGTTTCTATCAGCTGCACTGGCAGTAAATTCTTCACCACGAAGGGGATCCTATAATCCTACATAATAAATCTTTTTACAGAGTTTAATCTCCATCATGGAAACCATTCATATGCATTGACCTTCTGCCAGTCTTAAAAGAAATAAAAGTTATGTACTGTAAAATCAAGCTACTTCAAGCTAAAACTAGCATTAATTCTCTAGTTCTTACCTTTTTCTTCTGAAGGCATGATTGTTGTGTGACGCATCCTTTTGGCACTGTGATATCAGTTTTCTCATTCCTCTAGAAGCCTTTACAGTGAATTAGAGCAAAACAACATGCTGAAGAGGTTTCTTTTTCTGTGGTTTGACTTTTTCTCAGCAATTGCATGCTTACTTCATTTGCTGTATAGCTCTGATGATGAAAATGCAAGGTTTTTCTAATGCAGAAATGAGAGATTCCCATATTAAAATGGTTAGGGGGTCAAAACATGAGCCCTGTAAGTTCTCCTCTCAGTTTAAAAGCTCTAAGTTTGGCATAAGGCTGCTCCAATGCAACTATCAGAAGAGTTAGAAAACAACAAAAGCTGGAAATATAGCCACCTCCTTTCCCGTTTTCTTATTCCTTTTAAGATTGCAGAAAGAGTTGAAACCCTTATGTTCTTCAATAGGCCTCCTCTGAGAAATGCCATGATGGAAAACCACTGAAATACATTAATTTGTTTTCTTCTCTTTGTTTGTGCTTCCCAATATAGTCATTTAATATATGTTTTGATCTTCAAAGTACTACCTTCCAGTAAGAGACTGAGAGCCATTTTATAGCACCACCATTACAACGTGGGACTTACAGGAGGAAATCACTGGTAGACATTTTACCTCATTAAATCTAGCATTGTACCTTTATGTAAATCTTGATTCCTTTTTGATAACACAGTATTGATTCAAGAAAGCCAAATACCTTGTACGTGGTGTTTGCCCAACTAATGACTTTCATTTACTTCCTTTGAATTTAAATATACTTTACCTTTGACCAAAAATTATTTTGGTTTCCAAAGAGGCAGTCATATGGCTAAGCATGAATCAAGCAACTCTTCAGTGATTCCTAAAATGCTAGGTCACCATCCAACCGTCACCTGCCAAATGTTTTGTGGCCACTTTCCATCCCAATGATTGAAATTTGAATTATGGATCATAGGTGCCTCAGATGGCCATTTCCTCACAGGCAGTGAGGAAATTTAGAATGCAAAGACTAGGAAAGCAGAGGCTCAAGAAAAGTGCTGTGGAAAGGGACCTGGGGGTCCTAGTCAATGGCAAGTTGAATATGAGTCAGCAGTGCCCTGGCAGCCAGGAGGGCTAACTGTGTCTGGGGGTGGGGGGGTGGCATCAGGCAAAGCTGGCTGAAGAAGGTGATTGTTCCACTCTACTCTGTGCTGGCGCGGCCTCACCTTGAGCACTTGTGGTGCAGTTTTGGACACCACAATATAAAAAAGACATTACGCTATTAGAGAGCAAGGGCCTCAAGGATAGTGAAGCATCTGGAGGGAAAGCCTTATCAGGAGTGGCTGGGGTCCCTTGGTTTGTTCAGCCTGGAGAAGAGCAGACTGAGGGGAGACTTTATGCTTGTCTTCAGCATCCTCATGAGGAGAAGCAGAAGGGCAGGTACTAATCTGTTTCCTCTCGTGACCAGTGACAGGACCCAAGGAGGTCAAAGAATGTTGGATATCAGGAGAAATTTTTTTCCCCAGAAGGAGGTGGAACACTAGAACTGGATCCCCAAGGAAGTGGTCACAGCACCAAGCCTGTCTGAGTTGAAGAAGCATTTAAGACCCCAAGTCTCAGACTTAATTTCTCCCTTCAGCTGCAATTTGCAGTTATCCCCAAACAAAAGTAAACCCCTCGCTTCTCAAAGGTATCCTGCCAACTACACCAGAAAATGTAAGACCCCAAGTGCCAGAGCTATGCACTCACCAAGGGAGTTTTACTCTAAAAATATACAAGGTCCCAACAATATCCATCCTCCAGATTACAAGAGCCTTCGGTTCTTTTAGCACCACAATAGAGAGGGCATAGGAGAAAAGCTACACACATTTTCTCAGAGGGTGCTTTATTAGTAAACTTTAGAAAAAACAAGAGTACTTGGCAAAAGTTTAAAGGGTAACATATAACCAAAATAAAGCCTTACACAAAACTTCGACTTAGCACATGCTAACACATACAACTTAGCAAAAACCAACCCATCAGGTATCCAGCTACCCACAATATTAAGAAAGGAGACTAGAAGAAGTAGTAAAGAAAGAGAGGTAAAAGGAGAAATATAGCTACCATTCCTAGATCCAGCGTAGGTCCAGCTACAGGAGTCCAGGAGATGGAGGGTTCAAACACGTGGAGAGCACACTTCATTGGTTTTATCTGCTCTCACCCCTCCCAGGTAGGACTTCCAGCCTACTGGCCACTCTGGGGCTCCAGGGTGGGTTGAGGGGTGGTGCTCTCACTTTGCCAGCCAGTCTGAGTTTGGGTTAGGGGCCCTGGGGTGTGGTATAGGCCATGGTCCCAGGCTGCCTTTGACTGACTGCTTCAGGGTTGCCTGGTGAGGCTGGAAGGGGCTGGGATAGGCTTTACCTCACCTCCGTGAAATTCAACCTGTCCCTTCCCTAGTCCTCCCCCTACCTGAGTTGGTCTGAGCCAATAATTAATATAATAATACAGTATCTCACAGGCACATGGTGTGATTCCTGAGGTGTCCTGCGTAGGGCCAGGAGTTGGACTTGGTGATCCTGGTAAGTCCCTTCCAACTCAGCAGCTTCTTTGATTCTGTGAAAAACTTCATCATCATACTACTTCTCTCTTCCAGATTAGGTCCATTCTCCCACCTGTGAAGCCTCCTAGTAAATGGTGATTACCCAAGGCCTCCATAAATGTTAAGTATAAAAAATACTAAAGTATTTCTAAAAATTCAGAGTAACACTAGATACTCCTAAGTACTCATCACTTCCTTGTCACACTCTTATTTCTATAGTCATCACATTAAAACATACTTCAAAGATGTCAGCTTTGGGACCCCAGTGCTTGAAGTATGTTTCTGAGTACCCTCTGCTTTAAATACATCATCTTTACTGAACCAGCAGCTCAGCTGTATCTGTGATCAAATAAGCAACTTCAGAAGCGCATCCGTTAGCCTGGAGTGGGACTATTTATACTGGGCTTTACATTGCAGATTTTTTTCTAATATTAATACTATAAGGCAGTTTACTATGCAGTGCAAACATCTGGTAGTCTGTTACTCCAGAACTGCTGCTTACAGCATCACAGGTCACTCCTGATGTGAGAATGCAGAACGCTAAGCGATAGAGAAAGAAGCAAAGATAGACACAATGGGGTGAAGTCTACTTTGAAGAGAAGTATGATGAAAATGTTTAGCAGAAGTCCTAGCAGCTGATATATACACCACAGTATGGCTGACTTATGAATTTGAGTGTTTCCATATGTGTTGGGCAGCTGGCACATGTGTCACTCAGCCTGCTCAGAATTACTGGACTGGGGAAATTTACCCTGTGAGAAGGGAGCAGAACATAAGCAGAATTCTCTCAACAAATGTAACCATCATTGATTAAACTTAACGTTACTAGGGAACCATAATAAGATAACATTAAATAGTCATTGACTCATTTTCCAAGGAGCAATGAATTGAAAAGATTGCCATATGCTGTTAATTTAAATTATATCAGAGGGGCCTCATAAGAATGAAAAATTACTACCATGGGTAATTTGTACATATGTTAAGTCAGATTAATTTTGAATCTTGAGAGTTCTGCAAACAAGCAGACAAAATAATCTAGAAATTCTCTTTTGTTACTAAAATATTATTTTCTTGAATTGAACCTGAAGAGCAGAGGAGACATCATTTGTTGTCACTTCAGATAGGTAATTACCTGGTTGAGACCATGAACATCAATATGTCAATAATTAAGGGAACCAACATTGGCTTTGATTTACATATATGTGGACCAGATTCTTGGCTGGCATAATAATCAACATATCTCTGTCCAAGTCAGTGCTATCAAGCTGCATTGATTTACAGCCCTTGAAGACAGAGACAATGTAGACAATAGCTATTTTTAGAAAGTATTCTTTGGAAGAAACTGTTATGAGAGACAAAATCCTACACCCCTTGCTAAGATGCAGAGTCCCAGTAGGACTGAGAGTAAGAAAAGAAAAACAGCCCATCTTCTGAAGGTTACGTCTGAGAGTCGAACATAAATTCTGATTCAGCTTAATAATAATCACATTTGAACTAAATACAAACACATTTAAAACACTGTAGGAGATAGAGTAAATTGTGAAATCAGTGGGGCTTGAAACACAAGCATGCCTGAACTGAAAAGATAAGAAACCAATCCCAGGCATAGATGCTAACATTGTTCTCCCTCTCTTACTCGACAGCTGCTTGTCTGAGGGTCTGTCATATGGAAAATATGTGAATACGATGAAACATCTGTTAATGTATCTCTGCTCCCACCCAACTCCTTAAAAGCAAAAACTATAGACTTGTTTCTATTTTCAATAGTTCCCAGACACTTGTCCTGTGCATCATAGTACAGAGATGATTATGTCTTGGGGCTCCCTGCCTGCTTGGGGCCAAAATGGCAGTGCATTGTGGTCATCTTAGGCATGTGAGGAAGTACAAAGACAAGGTCTTAAAGTAGCATGTAATCCTAAAAAGTGCCATTCTAGAGGATTTCCGTTTAGGAATACTTAGCTTGAGGAGAACTATCTGAAGTGTGCTCTATCTTCCTAGATAATTACTAGCCCAGCTGATTCTGTTACCTCTTTTCATCTTAGTAGACAGCCCCTTCCCTGATCTCTAGTATGTTGATGACACATGACTTTCATACCTGCTGGAGACACTGACAAATTATTCCTGTCATTTGTTGCTATTACCTTATTTCTTCACTAAAGAAACTGGGAGAGTGTCAGTAAAATAGGTGCAAATAAAAGAAAAACAGGCAGACTCCTTTTTCAGATAGAAAAGGGCAATTAAAGAGTCCAAATGGTTGTTTCTGTTGGCTTTGGCAATAGTCATGCTGCTTCACAAACTTAATAAAATACGCACCATTCTCCTTAACGCCTATAAAATAATTATCCTTGTTCAGAAACAGCTCTCTCTCACCACACTGAGAATGCAATGAAAAGGATATGCGAGTTCAACTAAGCATTATTTTTCTACTGACAGACAAGGTACTTTGTGTCATTTCAAAATCTAATAGTCAGTATATTCTCATTTTGCTGTTTGTTTGGGTTTTTTACCTGTCTGTAAATGCAGCAGTAGGCAAGTTTAAGCACATTAGGAAATTTTAATTTTCAACCTGGTGATGAGATGACAATCTGCCTCACTTGCTATCATGATATTCTATCTCAGTCTGACATGTTTACTCTTGGCCATTTACACCGTGGTTGAGAATGCCACAAAGAAGCTGAGTTAAAAATGCTGGTTTTGATTGAATATGACACTGCAAATAAACATGCCAATACACTCTATAAGTTTGTCATCCTCTTTCACCATCTCAACGCCGCAGCTGATAACCCTGGGCACCTGCTCCCAGCCAGTCCATAGAATAGAATCAGATTGTACAGGCTTCAGACAGGTATTTATGAAAATGGCCAATGAATACCAGCTAATAAGAATGGAATTCAGATCACAGAATCATAACACCATGAAAAACAGCGTAAAGACTCTGAAAGAAAAAAGAACAGTTGATGTTCCCTGCAAAATTCTCTGATACCCAAAAGTCATACCCTTGTTTAAAGAAGAGACCCCATAGCAACAGGAGGAGAGAATCACACAAAATGTACATAATTATGCTCATATTGGCTAGTGAAAGATTCCTTTTAGAGAGCAGTATTCATTGTGCTACTCCTACTGTAAAATGGGTGTAGAGGCAAATCTCATACAATGACGAAGGTGGAAAAACCATAGTAAATCTCCGTTTCAGTACTTTTTGTTTTTACTGCCTTGGATGTGCATTTTGCAGAGCCATAAAAGCATGGAAAAACCTACCAAACAAGCAAATGCTCTTCTTTAACCCTTTGGCACTGGGCAAGGAGTGTCTGGAAATCTTGAATTTTAACGTCAAGGGTATCAAAACAAAACAAACAAAAAACCAGCTCACAACTCTTAAAGTCTGGCAAGAGAAGTGGAGAACATAAAAGCTGTGAAAATGAGGCTAACTAGGCAAAAATACAGAAAAGGATTGGCACTAGAAAATATTAGTTCTCTGACTTATTTTTTAACAAATACAAAGAAAGTCGGTTTCTTTTTTTTTTAAAGGATGCACTGTTTCTCCTTTGAAAAGTGGGATTTGAAGCAGAAATTGAAGAATTGATCTGAATACTAAGTAAATAGCAGTAAACTGATCTACATAAGCTGTTTTCTTACTGTCATGTTCCCTCATTCTAGTCAAAGAAAGAGTTCTAAATAAAGTGATGTTACAAAGTGTTTCTGAGTATTATAACATCACTTTCCCAAGCTTGAAAATCCAGGATTGATACCATTATGTTTTCAGAGTAAGAAAAGATAGAAGTAATTTTTATTTTGACATTAAGTTACGAAGGAAGGAACATTAAAGATCATATAGTTCCAAAATCCATGCCATGGGCAGAGGCACTTTCCATCCAGTCTGGCCTTGAACACTTCCAAGAATAGAACAGCCAAAACCTCTCTTGTTCTTTCCTCTGTATTGTCTTGGGCCCTGTGATTCTCATTCTGGGATTTTTTTTCCTCATCTACTATAGGTTGATGGGAGTTAATTCAAGGTTATCAGGGCTCCTGGACATGCAGCACTTGAAACAGCAAGTACTCAGTGCTTGAGCTGTTTGGCTTCCAGCTCCAAGTTTGGCTGTGTCCCTAACTTGATGGCTCTGACTGTGCATACAGTACTTTTGAGAGCCTCAACGCTCCAGGGAGTACTACTGCCCCCTTTCTTTCATTTGGAGCACTCCGGTACAAAATGCAGCAAAAGGGACTGACTTTGCTAAATCATCCAGAAGGAAGCTGCTTGCTAGAAAAAAAGAGAATGAAACTTAATTCAGGCACCCTGCTGCTGCACTGCTGCCCTCAATTCTGAGCTAGCACACACCTTGTGCTAGCCTTGTCCTCGGTCCGTATCTTCTCCAGCTGACACACCCTAAGTGAAAGTGGGCATAACTGCTGGTGTTTCAATCAGCCTCATCTCTTTGTGAGTGCCTCTGCTGTGGTCAGAAAAACTCCAGGGGATGTGGTCCCTTGGCTGTGTCTGGGACCTCTTGGTCTGTCCCTGCACTGTTGACAGAAGCAGTGGGTAGTGAAGGGAGCAAGTGACAACACCCATGGATCCTCTCAGGGATCTTTGTGGAGCAGAGGTCATTGAGTGGCTCCCAAAGGCAGGCAGGATGCTGAGGTTTCCCCAGTCAAGGAAGAGGTCACAACACCAAGCCTGACAGAGTTCAAGAAGTGTTTGGACAATACTCCAAAGGGGCTAAGAACTGAATTTGATGATCCTTGTTGGTTCCTTCCAACTCAGCATATTCTGTGATTCAGTAATTCTGTCTACATCCACTTTCAGCATTAAATCAAGCAGTTCAAAATAATGACTGCAGTTCACTGCTTATGAAATGAGGATAGCAAATATATAATTGTTTGAAAGGGCTGCAATGAGGGATTTAACATGGAAAAGTTTGAGAGGAGCTCAGACATGAGGACACATATCCCCAAACAGGGACTATTTTTGTAAGAGTGCTGAAGCACAATTTCTAGTGCTCATGGCAATTATAGTCTTCCAGATCATTCTTCTTTCAATGCTTTTCCTGCACAGTGGGGGAAAAAAAGTTTGGCCATACTTCTGGATATAGAGCTTCTTCCTTTTTCCCAGACCCAAGAGTAGGAATGTTAAATTCTAGGTTTTATGAATGGACACTAAAACCAGAAGAAAATAGGTTACAGAAACTGTGACAAGAAGATCTGCAGGTGTTTGTCCTGTGATCAGAGGCAGAGCAGCTGAGAGGTCAGGGAATTGCTGGTTTCAACTTTAAAGAAGCTATATAATAATTTCAAGCTCCTCTGGGAAAAAAAAATCAAAAGCATTTGTTAAACCTGCACATCAACAGATTTCATATTTTACCTGGATTGATTTTGAGCTATTTGACTCCTGCTTCAAATGACATTTACATTAAGATTTATAGTTACTGTGTGCTTTTTTATTCTTTCACCTTTCTGTCTTGATGACTACTGCAGTTTCTGTAGATACCAAAAGACTAAATAAGAAGCACAATGCTCTTTAAAGGATGCAAATTTCAGATACGACTCTCATAAAAATATTTCCAATCCAGGAAGTAAACTAAGGACTCGATGGTCCTCAGGAAAGCCAAACCTCAAGTTGTAGTTGAGACTTCTAATGGATGTCAAGGGTTTTTTTAGAAAAACATGGTTGAATGGTTAAGTGCAGTGTTTAGTGACTAGTGGATTGTACTCAACTTGGACACCCGTAGAAGTGAAGTAATGCAGAGAACTATCCTGGGACTTGTACTGAGTACTTCATCAATAACCTGGAGGAGGCATCAGAATGTTTGAACATCATGTTTACAGCCCAGTCATGTGCATGAACATGAACACTGATCCTTCTCTTTGAACAAGATGGCCTTTATTTTCAATGCACCTGAACTAGAGACAGCAATCCTTCCTTATTTCAAGCTCTTCCTGTGCCTCATATCACCATCTTCCCAGCCTGCCCCTACCCTTATCCACTCCTCAACCTGTGCCATTTCTCCCTGTTGTTCATGTCATCCTTTCTGCTTTTGCCTTCTTTTTCCCTAGTCCCAACCCACCTCTTGTCTCTATTCCCTAATCAATGCCTTTCCTCGTGGTTCCTCCCCTTCCAGCTAGGATGTCCTTGAAACACATATTTTCTCCTGCTCTCTCCAAGTTTTCAAGCTACAACCAGGAGAGTGTTGAGAGGACAAGACATGACAGGTTTACCTTTTTGTCCCCTGGAAGGCAAAATAATTTGTACCAGAGACAGATGCACACAGCTGCTGCAACTTCAGCCTGGCTCACAACTGATGACGTAGTCTTCAGAGATGCTGGTGCTGACCTCTGACAAACAGTTGGAAATAGGGTTCCCGGGAAACTCTAACAATGGGGTTAAGGTTTTGCTGGTATTCACAAGGATAGCAATAGTCACTCATTTTGAATCTCACTTTCAGTTCTTCCCAGATAAAACGATGTGGTCAGAACTTAGATCACAGTGGAGGTGCTTAATGAAAAGTCTGTATAACATTTTATCTTCACTAGGAAAACATTAAGACATCACTGAAGAAGTCATTTTTTGATCAACTTTAACTTGAAAGAGGAAAAGAAATTTAAAGTAACATCCAAGGTGGAAATTAATCTATTTCATTAATTTGCAGATGGTGGCAACTGAAGAGGGTGATGACAATGGAAAATGGAAAGCAAACTTAACTTTAGTTATCATTTACAGTTCTTCCAAAACCAAAGATATAACTAGCTCAGCCACCCCTGTACATAGTGCTTCTCTTACAGAAAGTACATATGGACCATTTCCTCTTCCTTTGTACAGGATTATATTATATTATATATTATATATTAGGATAATACAGAGTAATGCAGTAACAAAGGACAAAGCAAATTGATAATTCTTAAAATTCAATTAAGCAGGTGATCCTAGTCATTAGTGGCACAGCCAAGAGATCTGCAGAAGCAGGAGAGAAATAAGTTCTTTCTCTACCTGCTAAAAGACAAAGTAATGAAAAAAGGGATGTTCTCTCAAATCTAGACACTCTTTATATATATCCATTCACCTTAATCCAAGAATTGATCATGCTCATTAAGGATATCTAATGATTTAACCATATTTTACCAATTGTAAGGGGAGCCTTTTAAGAGAATTCCAAGAAAAAAAGTTGAATTTTTATCAAGATTTAGGATTTGTTCATTTAGTATTAATGAAACATGAAATATGCCAGCTGCCAAACTTGCCAGTCTAGGCAGATTTCCCAATTAGAATGCTTTACTACACTCTCTTCTTTAGTGGTGACATGAAATAAAAATAACACTGGGGATTTTGTTTTGCTTTGCCTATTTTTTCTGAGTATATGTGCGGGCTTTGTTTCTAGTGTTCTTGCTTAATATCATGTTCTCCAGAAGACCCAGAAGCAACACAGCCAAAGATAGCTCCAATTATCCAATATGCTGTATTCAGAAAAACACAGTATTATGAATCTCTTTTTCTTCTTTCTATATTTTGCATCCGTAATCAAACTCATGTGCAAATAATGACACTTAGAATTCTATTACTTCTTTGTGCCTTTAATTCAGGAAGTGAGATAAATAAGTGGTATCAGCTGGGCCAGCAATTAACTAAGCATTGAAGTGCAGTTTCAAAAATAGAGCCTAAGCTGACTCTCTTCAAAAGGCTGGTCCCAGAATATCACTATAACTTGCGCATTCCTATACGTATTGTTAAAATATATGGAACCACCAGACATTTCCTAATATGCATAGGATATTATGGAGTGAACACCTACTACTTATAATGAAAGAACGTTCAAAAAGGCAGGAATGGACTCAGGAACTTGCAAGATGAGAGATACCTTCAGGTCTTTTGTCACATCCACGTGACAGCCTGCGGTGCTGTGCATGGACACACATGTTTGATGAGTACCAAAAGGAGCATTGCTATAATGCCAGGGTTCCTCCCTGGCAGTGTTCAGTGTAGAGAACCCTCAGCCCTCACATCCCCGGCCTGGATCATGCAGAACTAAATAGGGCAAGTAAGCCAAGAAGTGCCTATCAGCATTTACAAAGTGAAGGTAACCACAGTCTGTTGCATTTCACTCCAGTCAAACTGCTTTAGAAAGACCAAAACCTATTCCAGTTCTGGACAGGAAAATATACCCACATATATACTTTAGTTGACCCTGCTCTGAGCAAAGACAATCTCCAGAGGTGTCTTCATACCTCAGGTATTCTAAAATACCTGACATGGGGCAAATGTCAATGCTATCCATCTCCTCATTAAAATGCCAAGACATCACTACTTCAAAAAACTTCTGACTGAGTACATGAAGGAGGAGATGGGCAAAGGGTAGATGCAAGTGAGATGTCTGAATAGACATCTAGGAATAGACACAGGAATTTAAAATGGAAGAGCTGGATAGTGGCACAGGCAGTTGGTCTAGAAGAAAAGGTAAAACCTTTTTTAGCAGTTATGTTTTCTCTGAGAGAACAGGAAAAAAACAGTCATTGTGACTATAATATATGAAAACATCAGATGTTTTTTTCTGTTAGCAAATTATTGGCAAGCATCTCCTTAATTTTGAGAATTTGCCATATTTAATTGTCCCATAATTTATGCAAATCTATTTCCATCATGCACACAGAATACTAGCTATTAGTTATTTATGAGTAGTAGTCAGCTAGCTGAGGGTCATGACTGAAACTGTTCAAGCAGGAGAAAACAAACAATTCAGGAATAATGAGCAATAGATATTCTTTTTTTTCCATATAGGACTATACCTTTTTCTAGGTGAATACAAAAAGTCATCATTCACTGAACAGATATTAACAAAAATCCATTTAAAACTCACATGTAAATAGCAAATAGGAAAGGTTTTTACGTAGCAAAGAAGAATTGTAGCATATTCTGGGTAAGATATTCTAGACTGGTGTAAAATCAACATCATTCTAGTGATAACAATGGGGGCGCTGAAGTTTCGTTGATTTATACTAGACTCAAGTCTGGACTTTATTTCTTCTTTTTTTTTTATTCCAACTGTTCAACCTCCTTCACTGCAGAAGATGATTAGAAAGAAATACTTAAGAACACATTAGTTAGCCATTGGAGAGATGAGATCCAAGTTGATAAAGGAATGAACAGCTGATTGCAGAGAGGCAGAGGAAAGAGAAGCCAGATTATGGCAATGTTTCTGTGGTTATGACATGTGAACTTATAGATGATGGAGACAAAGGGCAGAAAAGAAAGTCTGGAGTTAGGAATGCCTCCAGTTCTGCAATAATTTGATGTTAAACTTCAGGAACTGAAAAAATTCTTAACAAAACTCCCAACAAATTTAAGTCAGGAAAAGGTCAGAGAAACAGAAAGGCTCATCAAAATATTTTACCCAGAGCACATTTAGAATAGGTTTTATTCACCAGATTTACTGTGGTGTTTATTTTGGCTATTTTTTTTAATTTCTTTTTTTTTTAATATCATGAATTAGGACTATGACAGCCTTTTTCCCATTGCCTGGCTTTATCACTATGATAACAAAAAAATTTCTAAATTTCTAAAAATATTGGATAACCTGAATTTTCCCAGATCAGAGAAACCATACAATGAGAAGAAGTGAACTTAAATCTGAAAACAAAAGGATACTGTCTTACTCACATGTACCAGTGACACACCCAAAGGACCACAACACTTGCTTCACCCATCATCTCTGCTGTAATCCTGCCTACCTACAGGCGTGCACCAGCATGTACATACACACATGTTTTTTCTTCACCACCAGAGAAATCTGAAAAAAAGAAAGAGGCTAGGTTTGATTTGTAAAATGCCTTAAACCACAAAACTACAGAAAACACATGGGAAACAAGAAAAGCAGAAATTTTTTAAGAATAACCACTTCAAACCCTGTTGCTTATGTTAAAAAAAAAAAAAAACAACAAACCAAACAAAAAACAAGACATGCTCAGGAACCCACTGTTTAATAAACTGATACTAGATATATATAAAAGTTTACTGTCTCAGCTAAATACAACATACAGCAATGCTAGTGGGAAGTAATTTACATTGACAGCTTTTCAAAACAGCTAGTTTCCCTTGATTAAAAATAAAATTTTTAAGAATATACCACAGCTGTTTTTAAACCTACACTGAAAGTTCGTGGAGGGGAAAAAGAAATAGGAAGAGCAGATAAAAATGATTGTAGAAAAGGAAAGCCAGCTCTTTTTCTTCAGTTTCTCCTTTGACTAGATACTCCATGGTAAAGGAACGGAAAAGGACACAAGCCTGAAATCTGGTTCCAGATCATGGGAACTGGGAGGCTGTGCATGGTTTGTTCTTTGCCGGACAATAAAAATAAACACAGAGCAAAAGAAAATCAGAATAGAGGAAGTAAAATACTCAGAAATAAAAGTAGCCAGTGCAGCGTGGAACAGAGATGAACTACAAAAAATTCTCCCTCTGTGTGGTCCAAAGAAGAAAAACTAGGATATACTTCAAATAAACCAGTCACAAATACATCCCTCACAGAACCTGTAGCTTGATAGGGTTGGTTTTGCTCACAGGAGCAGTAAGATCTTGATCTCCTCTCATTGCACTCACAGTTCCTCACGACTTAATGCCAGTTCAATTGCATGATAAACCTCCTTGCAAAGATATAGGGCTAAAGGCCAGCCAAGACCCATGGAGGAGTGTGTCACTCCTCCCCTAATTAATTCAGGCAGAAGGAACTCGATCAAAGAAGTGCTGACATTCTGTCAAAAGTCAGACAATATGCTCATGAGTAATAAGCACCGTCACATTGTCAGGGTGTGCCAAGAATTCCACTGAAGTACATACTGGAAAAGGGGTAGGAAGGCCAGAAAGGCAATTGCAACATATGTGACAGAGGCTCAATAAAAGTAAATAGCTACCCAGCCAGAAAATAACCCTCCCTGATTGCCCTATGCACTGCAGACAAAACACTGTGCACACTAAAACTGTTTCATCTCATATAGTAGCTGAATGCAGGAGATTCATCTGGGTGCAAAACCTAGAGGAGCCATACAGTCACCCACAAGCTGCACGTCAAAAACCTTGCCCAGCACAGATTAAAACAACTCAGTATGTGAATTAAGCACACCAGCCGTTTAAAGGACAAGGAAAAGGCTGGCAAAAAAATTGACCCTTTTGGAAAATGAATACACAAAAGCAAAGTCATCTTTCCTATCTGCCAGTCCAAGCCACTGGAAAACTGCCTTACCTCATAGGGGTGGAGCAGGGACACTCTCCAGGTCTTCACCATCCTGAGTTTGTCCTGCTTTTTAGGTAGTAAGGTCAAAAATCTTCCTTGACAACAGGATTACAAAACTTTATCCCTGATGTTCTCCCCAAATCACTGTAGCACCCACGTTCAGACATGAAGAAAAAGCTTACAGGATATTATGCCCAAATTACTGAAACTGTCTTTCCCTGAAGCTAGGGTTTCTAAGGAAAAAAGTCAAGACCTGAACATGCCTAGCCCTGTTCAAATCTGCTCATTGCCAGTGCCAAACAATGTATGTGCCATGTATCACCAGTAGAAATATTAAATATTTAGTTTTTTATACTAATGCTGTATTTTCCTCAAGCAAAATCATTACTATCTCCGATAAATGCCAGTACTCATAAATTAAACCTCTTACTTCAAACATTCCTTCCAATAATCTAATTTTGCTCATCAGTTGGACATCTCTCATGGTGTGAAAGCACATGGTATGACAACTACAATACGGTAAATACTAAAAATCATACCATTACCTTTCTCCTATACTTTTCTTTTTCACAAAAAAAAAATAGCTTAAAATGTCTTCAAGAATATATCATGTTTCTTGGAGACTAGTTCCCATAGACCTTTAAAGAGGTGATGTTATTTGCATTTAAAAATATTCTCCTCTGAAGACATCTTTGGTCATGAACATCTCAATCAAGCAGAAAATGTCATAAAGAAAAAGGATTCATAGAAGCTGATAAATTTTTACTAGAAATCAGGTATGCAATAGTCAACAATAGTATAATGTGCTCAGGGTTGTAACAGTCTCCTATTTGGTGTCTATTAAATAAAACCTCCGGCTTAGACACTAGGTGCATGAACCCGACACAGAAATGTCTGTGGTCTGAGATGACCAGGAGGGGGGGTCTCTTCCTGTCTGAAAACTTTTTGAAGCACATGAAGTGCTGAGAGTGGAAAGGCTATGCTAAAGAACAAACATACTATGAGCTTACTCGCTGGAAAGATACTTGGAATGTCACCTCCATGCCTGTGCAAGTCATTTTAACCGTTTTCTTACAGAAAGGTAGTTGCTGCCTGACTCTGCCTAATGAATTATAAGTACAACTGAGGCAGAATTTGGTGCCACCAGCTCTCCATCACAGTGACAAGGATAAGAGAAAAGAAGCTATCAGAGCAGATGCATAAGACAAGGAGCCTGACGGGGAATGTCTGTGAGTTTCTGCCTCATTTCCAGACAAGGAAAGCACGTGACTTTTTTATAAAGTATATTCAAATAAGATTGGGGGGTTTTATCAGTGCAGATTCTTATTTTAAGCTTTTCCATCTCTCTGTCTGGCAAAATAATCAATGTTGCACTTTCAGTACCTGCAGCTCTAAGTACAAGTCAAAATACAAATCATTGCTTGTAATTTTTTACAATCTTGTATTATTTTTCCACTTTCAGACAGTGCTACATTATGCAGCACATACAGTGTATTATTTTCCACAAGGCCAATTAAATGCATCTCTAATTTTTAAGCTGATATTAACAGCTAAGGTCATCTCCATGATAGCAAAGTAATTTGGATATGCTATGGATGTAAAAGGTCCACATTTTCAAGTACTCAAACACCTTTGAAGTTCGAGAAACTATGTTCTATTGAAGTTCTATTAGTCTCTTTAACACAGATTAACAGAAGCTGTGGACGTTCAGCAAGTCTTAAAATGAAGAAACCCAAAGTTAATGTTGTCTTTCACAAACGTGCCTGCAGGTATGTGCAAGCAAATTGTGGATTCTGACATTTCAGCAAAAAGTAAGAAGAAAATGTGTTTGAAATCAATACATCTAATGAGAAGTGCTTTTGTTATGGAAACTTTTTAATGTTTTAAAAACATTCTTCAATGGAAGGAAAGACTCTTTGGAGAGACAACCATTCAATCAATTAAAAAATCAAAATATTCAGGGCAGTATTCACCTCACTTAGGTCTGGAAATTTTCATTTGTGTACCTAAGCCTGAGTAAGTCACTGTTGGTTCTTTGAAGCCAATAGTGAGAAAGAAATTACTCCTGAAGTGATACTGTTTTTGTCCTTTTTTGCTGTTGTTGTTACTCGTAGTTTTCCTTTAAAATAAGAGAATTGTATTTTGAAAGTACTTGGTGCTCGGGGACCCTTGTACTGTAACTACATTGTGGGGAAGGAGGGGAAATTGGCTTCTCTGCAGAGGAGGGAAAGCATCTCTGGAGATCCCCTAGTTCAACCCCTGTTCAAAGCACAGTCACATACAGGAGGTTGCTCTAATAAATCTGTGAACCTCTTGGGACACTAATACCAGGCATCAGGCAAGGAGACCAATGCCTTACCAGCACTGTTGTGCTTCACAGGTGACAAGAGACCAACAGCGGCAGTGAAGGTATCAGGAAAGCCAAAGTGACAGAACAGATCTCTTGAGCAGGAACACAAATATTCAAAAACAATGAAAAAGACATAAAAAAAATAAAAAGGGGTGGGGTGGGTGGGAAAGAGACAGGAAAAGATTCAAAAAAGCCATGTCATCCTATGTAATGACTTGGTAGGAAAATGTTTTCACACTTCAGTCCACTGAAACTAGACTGAAGCTCCACCCTGAGTAATGTCTGTATTTTAACTGTTGATAATTGAAAAGGAACACCCCAGCCTTCACTTATTCTGCCTAATGAATGTTATCATGTGGAAAAGGTAAATCAATAACAGCTGCGATCAAACATACCAATCTCCTTTTGAGTGTACAATGCTCTCATTTATATAAATCTTTACAACCCAACTGCCCTTCTCATTTAAAGGCAGTGAGTGAAACATTGCGCAGTACAAAAGACCTTCTCTATTAAGAATTCTCCATGCTGTTTGAAAGGGTAGCCCAAATGAATTGCTGGAATGACCATTGAAAGGGCTACTCGTTAGCTATGGCTGTCCCTGGGAATTAGCCAGATGTGAGGTAACAAGTCCACAAAGTGCTGTTGGTATTGGCAGAAAAGGCAAGGTTCATCATAGTACCTCTTGTCTAGACTAGGGATGTAAAAGGAAATAGAAAACAATTCTTCGACTATATGCACTTGATGTTCCATCCCCTTTTTCTATAGAAAAATGTAAGACATTTGGAATTTTTCATTTTTATTTGGGAAAGAAAAATTTGGAAACCAGACTGACTCATGCTGGAAAATGTCTGACTGGCATGTGATAGCCAGCTCGCTCCAGAAAGTTAAGGCCATAGGAAGAGTTTGGAGAAGGCATATGAATTCAGATTTGAATGTGATTTAACTCTTAGTATCCTTATAATTAATTTTGCTTTATTCACTATGTAAATAACAAGTCCCTTACACAGACAGTGTCTCTGTTTACAAATTAATATATACCAAGAGGTTCACATACTCTGGAAATAAGAGTTTCAGTTTTAGGAATGTGTTACAAGTTCATTCCCAAATATTCTTTCAGGTAAGAAAGAACAGCACAGGTACCTGCAGCACAGGTACCCTGGAGAGAAAGTGCAGATCAGCCCCCTATTTCTGACTCATTTGGACAGCTGCTAAACAACTCTTTACACAAAATTCCTTCTCAATTCCAGCTGCTGCACTTGTTCCCTAGTCCTCTCAGGTTTTGTTACAGCAGGGCTGGCTGACCCAAAACTATAGCCTGAAAATTTATAGTATTTTCGCAGGATTTTCCCCAAAAACTGAATCACACAAGTCTGGAATTTTTTTCTTTCTTTTTCTGTCCAGTGGCAGCTACTGTAAGCTTAGCAGCAGCTCTCACTCTTCTTTGCCTCCTTTCCTTCATCAGAGTGCTGACATCCTCACTTGCACCCACCCTCATTTCTTTCAGGAAGGGTAGGCACTAAGTTTCTTCAGTCGCCACATCTATCCCACCTCTCAGCTCCCAGCATTTACCCATTGACTCATTTCCTAATAGTAAATCAAGAGGAAAAATTCACCATCTCTGCTACCAATGTTTGTAGTGTCCCTGCTAACTGAGGGTATTAAGAGGGTAAGGTGGCATTACAATGCCCTTTTCTTTATCACCACTTCTTATGGACATTTTTCCAAAAACATGGCTTGTTCCCCACTTTATCTTCCCGTGTGTGGTGCCCATGTATTTATTGTACTGAAAAGGGCTGAAGTAGATCTTTCCATATCTGTTTATCATTCCAAATAAAACCTGATGTTCTTGCAGACTGGCATGGCTTTAGCAGCATGACTGATAGCACTCACAGCGCTTTCACCTAAACCTACCTACCAGTGTGGCTTCTCACATGGCACCGTAGTGCAATGTTGACTGTTTGCCACTCCACATATACAGAACCCCCTTAAAAGGCTTTTTCATTATTTTTTAGTCATTCTCACATTCCCCTACTTCAGTCCCCAAGTACTACTATTCAGGCACAGCGGCAAGGCTTTCTATGCCAAATGCTTACAGTGTTGGAGTTCTACCAAAGCAAGCCAGCTTGTTGTCTTCTGCCTGATTCTTGGACCTCTCTGCTTTTCTGAACTTTGGTTGTCACCTCCTCACTGAAGTGGCGTCCATCCATGCCAGTGCCTCAAAGCTGGGGCAATGCTTTATACTTACAGACATATGGAGCACACACATAGACTCCAAGGAGTACCAAATACCAAATAGTCCTTATATAGAGAAACAGCCATAGAGATGTGAGCAAGATGGACATCTGCACTCACTTCCTTCCTCCTTCTCACTCTTCTATTACTCTGTCAGCTGACATGGCATTTCTTAAGGAATCAGAGGACTTTCCAAGTTCACTCTGCTCTGCCAGCTTGTTTTCTAAGTAACTCTCCAACCATAAAACTTCTTCTCAACTCATTGCCCTTCCATTATGGGAGACCACTCAGCTGGTTCTGGGGGTCTCTGTGTGTTAGGAGACTGCAGATGGAACATCAGTGCTTAGCCAAGGTGGCAACATCGGACGAGAAAGGTTGTTACACAGGTATGGATTTCCTGTAGCTCAGCTGCTTCCTTCCTGGTTATGTGCTGAGTCACTGTTTGAGAATATGCGTGGTGATATGTCCAATGGTGGATTGTTTATATGACTACTAGTCCAATTGTACACTGACATGTGTAGCCTAAAGGTGTATAAAAGTGGCACCAGTAACTGTAACAAAGAGGTTCCTGTACTCGGATTCCTGGTCTCTTGATGTATGCAGCCTACGTCACGCGTCCACCTCTACTACGACATTCCATGTCCTTGTTCTTCTCTTTATCATCTCTTTGCCATCTTCCAGACCCGCTTGTCATGTAAGTAGTGATCTTATAAGGTGCTCTACAAGACTCTCCATTACTCAATTGCTCCCCCAGATTCAAACTTGGGCTGGATCATAATGAGTTCTTTGCATATGTGCACATAAAACCATCCAGACATAACAATGTCTTGAAGCACTTCTTGAGACTTCAATCTGACATAAAGATTAAGAATAAAAGAGAAAGTGCACATGAAGACTGGTGTTTGACAAGGATATTCACATCTTCTATGTGAAGCAGAATTGACCAGTCATCAAGATCATCACAAAACCTTGAAAAGCAGGAGCTCTTCCTCACGTAACTGTCTTATGAAAAGAGATGGCAGAACAGACAGGGAGAACTCCTGGTAAGGACAAGAGAAAGGCTGGAATAAAGGCACGAACAGAGAAGATGAAGGACAACCTGTGTAGCTGCAGCAATGAAATCCTAGTCTGGCTCCCAACTTGCAGGTTCACAACTGCAGTGCCATGTTTCACAATTATTTGGTTTTCACTTAGGGCACTGACATGATTAAATCTATTGAGAAACTATGTCTTGGCCTTATATTTCTAAGATATATTTAATTCCTTTTACATATATATTACACATGCTACTCAGGGCCAGGTGTTGTATTCGATATGCAATTTGCATTTAGGAAGCATTCCTTTTGGTTCACTCAAGCAAGAAATGCAATCCCCATCTGGTACCCTGATCATCCATACATGGAAAATTCATCCATCTTTTAACCTGCTCTGAAAATAGTCTTCATCTGATACTTTGGAGTGTTCAGGACAACTTTTTCTCTCGTGTGTCTTATTTCTGATTCTTTCTGGACCAGAGCCAGAAGTCTTACAGTAAACTATCTCTACATGAGAATAAAAGCCCATTTTAAAAGGTTGGAATAGTCTGGGTCAGATGTATGATCTAAAGCCAAAGCCTCTCCACAGCAGCCTTCTCATTATTTACACTTGATCACATGTCAAGTCCATAACTCAGATCTGCATAACTAACTTTTATACTCTGTATTACTTACAGAAATGATGGTAAAATATCTCACTCATGCAGGATTGTTCAGTGACTGTCGTCAGGTGAGCTGAAGACAAAAAAAAAAAAAAAAAAGGTATAGCTTGCTGATATTTTATGTTTTCCATTCACTTCTATTTTCTCTGTTTAATCAGATTATTACTTGGAATGCAGCAGAGGTACTGCTCACATCCTGAACCCTGTGGTGCTAAGTTCTGCATGCAAATACAAACAGCGAATCTTTTCTAAATTAATATGTACTTTCAAGTATTTTTTAATTTGCTATCACAAGCAGGGATCTAGATTTCAGCAAAAGCAAAGTTTACTAAACAAATACATGCCTGCAGAACTGAGATGGGAAACAAATTGTTTTGGAAAAAAATGTTGTTGTTGACAGCTAAGATTAAAACAACCTTGCAATGCAGCGATCAGCTAACTCCTGTAAGAGAGCTGGGCTATGCTTCTCCTTACCAAATATTATTTCAGTTTTCTAAGACAGAGTCACTAATCAGAAGAATACTCTCAGAACTGAAATAAGAGTGAGCATGCACTACGTTTTGTGTAAATGACATTATCACTATGATTATTATTAAAGGGTGCTTTTGTAAGCTGATATACATAGAAATGAGCTTAGTATAGCTCTGTTCAGTAGAAGTTGTTTGCCACAAGTCTTTATTTCTTTCTGTGTTCTACAAGTGACTTCTCCATCTTAACTCCACACTAACTAATCCATGTAGCACTGCACGATCGCAGAATCGTACATCACAAAATAATTAAGGTTGAAAGATACCTCCAGAGCTCTTCTAATCCAACTCTTTCTCTAACTAGGGTGAAATAGATCAGATTGCAGATATCAGGTTGTGCCCTGAACATTGTCAAAGACAGAGGGTTCACAGTCTGGGAAATCTGTGTGACCACCCTCATGATGATATTATTTTCCTAATATCCAACTGGAATTTCTCTGTGTTACAACTTATGTCTGTTGTACCTCATCCTCTCACTGTGCAACTCCAAGAAAATCCTGGCTACATGTCCACATGTAGCTGAAGGTAGCAGTGATGTCACCCTTTTGTTTTTTTTTCCTGAAGGCCGAACATGCAGTTTCTCCTCAACCACAATCATTATGTCGTTTCTCCAACTCTCTCCCATTTAGATGATATCCAATGAACTCAATACATTTAGCTGAAGTCTTTCTTGTCCTCAAGAACTCAGAGACAACGCTCCAGATGGGGTCTCAAAAGTCCAAACAGAGCAGAACAATACTTTTCTCAACTTGTTGGCTATAGTCTTATTTATGCTGCCCAGGTGTTGTTGGCTTCTATGCTGCAAAGACACACAGCTGGCTCATGTTGAATTTACTGTCCACCAGGGCCCCCAAGTCCTTTTCTGCAAAGCTAGGCAGTTGGTCCCCAGCCTGAACTGTTGTATGAGCTTATTCCCTCCCAGATACAAGGTTCAGCATTTTGTTTCAACTCATGATGTTCATGTCCTCTCTATTTCTCCAATATGTCAAGATCCCTGTGAAGAGCAGCCCAGCACTCCCCAGTTTGGTACTATGTGTGAACTGATTGAGAGTGCACTCTGTCACATCCACATTACAGATGACCAAAAAACACATGAAACAGTACACATTATACTTCTGTATAGACAGAATTACAATATAGGTATGTAAATTGTTTAACATACATGCCCTGCCCAATTATCAACAGAATAAGGGTTAAAATGTGACTCTGTTAGCAGAAGGATTTACACATGTAGCTGCCATCATTACTAGCATTCCTGGAGGACTCAGAAAAAGGAAAATTTTGCTGAATTCAGTTAAAGAAAATTATTCTGTCAGGATTGGAGAAGCTAAAATACCAGTCAATATAAACCATTTTTTGCTTTGTTGTTTTCTCTGAGTTTAGCCTGACCATGCACATAAATCTGTTCTAATCTATCATACACATGAGAAATGTTATTTTTGGCTTCACCACAGTGGATAGAAAAAATTGCCTTTTATAAGGACTTTGTAACTTGCTTTGGGAAATCTTTAGATGCCATGTGTTTAAATCTCAAGCCTGTGCACTCTTACTCCTTTCTTTGCAAAATATATCAGATTTAAGGTAATTGGGAGGAAGCACCATTTACAAACACTTTAGCTCTTCACGCTATTCTTTCACTGCTGCAGGTGGTCCATAAGCCAACAAATGCATCATGCAAATCAACTCTTCCTTTCAGGAGAAGATGTACCATATATTGAGTCTTGGAAAGAAGACATTTCTTCCTCAAAACAGGAAGGACCTGATGACTTATTTTTGGTATTACAACATTGAGGTTGCCAAAGGACATCCAAGATAAACGTATTTTGTGCTTGATCATTCAGGCAGGCTGAATGTTTCTCCTCTTAGTGCATATCCATGCTGTACATTCCCCACGTCACATTCTGCAGTGATAAAATGCATTTATATCACCTTGCAAATCCCCTTTGAAAGGCCTGCATCATCTTTCCTCATCACTGTAGTGTGTGCTGCATGGTCACTTAGCTACAGGTGGTCAGGCTGGGTTCTAGCATGCTCTCTCTCCAACAGTCTTAGCACCTCTGATGCCCCAAGTCCAAATCATGGCTGGCTGTCAGCATGGGACACTAAGGGCAGAGCCATCTGAATGACATGTCTTGTTTCCTTATCCTCGTGTCCAAATGAAACCTTTTCCTGAGACACATGTGCAAACAACGGGTCACAGCAACTTCTCCAGGAATGCAAAAAAAGGGCTACAAGTGTAACAGAACTGAATCGTGATTTGGGTTTCACAGCATTGGCAGGAAGCTGGCTGTGTTTTAGTGTTTACTTACACAATTACTCTGCTTGCTGTGTCACTCAAGGTCTAGGAGTGAATGGATTTTCACGCCTATTGTCTCACTATGAATTATAGTTGTGTCAGTAATGCTTTGTTGGCTGTGACAGGTTACACTGAGACCAAAATGTCATTTGCAACCACATAGCCAGAAAATCTGTCCTGAGAATTACAGTTTAGTTGAAGAAGTCACGGAATTTCTCTGTTCCTTGCTTTCATTCCTATGCAGTAGATTAATTTGAAAACTGCTAGTGATGCTTTGATGGCAATAATTCTTTATTATTATGATTCATTTATGCATGTACCTCAAAACAACAGAACATAAACAAACAAGTGATGTCAGCATGTGTAGCAGAGAAAAAATAGTTTATGAGAGCATACCCTTTCTTGCATATAATGACATGTTTTTGCTGTAGAAAGTCCCTAAGGCTCATTTCTTACTTGCAGTTTCAAAACATCATCATTAGTAAGACACTGGGGAATAAAATTGTTCCATGAATCCATTTATTCTTTACTGAAAACCATACTTTTCTACGTGAACAACAACAACAGTCACTTGCAGTTTTTCCCTCACAGCTTTTGATGTGGGCTAGAAAACCATTTCAGGTAATATGCGTAACATACTCTGCTAATGTGTGTTGGCTTACTAGCTACCACAAAGGAGGGAGCCAAATATAAAATCCATTGTTAACCTCATGACTGGTCATATGTTATTTTTACTACTGTAAGGTTTTTTCTTTAAATTTGACTTTTGTTGCAGACATAAATATTTGGAGCTTATACTGAATTAGAAGACACATATTTATGAAATAATTCACTGGTGAGGTAGGAAGATAACTTGGCAAGATTGTTTCCCACCCTCAGGCTTATAAATTCCAGGTTTGGTGTTTTTTTTGCCACACCTATTTGACACATGTTTCTCTTTTTTTCCTTTTGTCTCCCTTTCTTCTTTTTTTAATGAAGAGCAGGAATAACAATCAACCCCGAAAGACATAAAACCCCTAACCTCCTTTAATGGGGGCCCAAGCCTAACCTCCCAAACCTTTTTACTCAGTTCAGCTAGTTCTGGAGCAGGCCCATACACTGGATTGCTCCTGTTCCTCAGCTGGTTTCAGCTGACAGCCCGGACTGCACAAGAATGCTTGAGAGAACCCTCTGTCCTTGGCATAAACTGGCTGAGCTGTTAATCATTTCTCACTGACTGACATTTTTTTTTTTTGCCTTCTGACTTTCCAGGTCATCTGTTTCTGTCTTCCTAATGCTCTCAGGCACACCCCATTCTGGTTGCTTTGGGGACTTCAGCCACTCTCCCCAGTGTTTCATGTCTAGCAGCCTCCTGGTAGCAGGTACCTCCCTGGTAAACAGGGCTCTGACAGATTTTGACTAGCTCCAGTTCATGCAGCTGCACTGCACTAGAAGAAGCAAAGAATCTATTTCATTTAAAAGTGAAAGAAAGATTAGTTCAGTAATGTGATCTGTTGCAAAACTGCTCTCTCCTCTGAGGGCAGTCAAGTAAAATACATTACACAAAGAATTTCTAGGATTCTTTTTTCTGAAGTTGTCAGTAACAATGCAGACCATTGTTTACATTTTAATTGACTTCTGTTTCACTGATTTTTAAATCAGATTAATTAACCTATTGCTTTCAGCTGAATTATTTCAAGTCGAACCTATTCAAGACATACCTGAAATCTTCAAAGGCTAGCACAGCTGGCTGATATAGAAGAAGTCTAATTAGCTATGACTTTATGGCAATTTAGTAGCTCATAAACAATGCAATGATGAGAAACATTTCTTGGAGAATCTCTCCTCAGTAGTCTTACAGGAATTTTCTTCTTTACCTTTATAGTATGTACAACTACTGCAGCTACCCAGAAAATAAGGAAAGGGAGGTTACATGTGTAGTACAGTAAAAAGTCAACATCAAAAACTCCAGAACTATATCCCTGCTTGGGCCAAAACCAAAGAGCACACCTGGTCTTGACATCACTCAAATGAAAATAAAAGCAGAGAAAACACCTTGAGTGCCACTGTCCTGTACTTACCACCCTCTCGTCTGCACTTTCTCTGCCAAAATCTGAACTCCCATTAAGAATCTCATTGCTTTTACACCGTGCTTTTCAAATGCAGTTTTCAATGTAGTTACTAGCAAATACATAACAAATGTGTACAGAATTGGAAGCAAGCTGTGTAACTGTGTCTCTCTGGGAATAACACTGCACACCTAAAAGGAAGTGTATAATTAACTCCTTTATAGGAAACATATATATACATATACATACACACACATAGATATATATATATATGTCTGCCTTCAAGAATCCCTGATATGAATCAGAATGGTTTCTTGATGGTATACATGTAGCCCCCTAGATCTTTGGCTAGGACTACAAAGCATATTACACAACACAGGAAACGTGAAAAGGGAGTTTCAGGCCAAATTTGCAACGTGCCACTCCCAAACTAGTGACATGCTGATCTGATCTTCCAAAATCAGTTGTTTGCTTTAAATTATCCCTCCTGTTAGAAGCACAAAAGTGCTGTGACAGCAGCTAGAAATTGTCAGGAAGAATTGAAGTTCCCAGCTGTGCCTTTTTTTTTCTGGACACAGGCCCTACGTGTACATTACCTTTTTGCCTGGCTTCCTATCTTCTTCAGATCCTCAGGCCCTTCCTGTCTCTTTTAATTTTTAGTCTCATTTTTGGCATATATTTTTCTTAACTATATCTTCAGGCTGTGTGCATAATCCCTCAGGAGAAGAACTAATGCAACCAAGGGTTGATCAACCTTTGCTCTATTGCCCAGAGAAAGAACATTCCCTTTCTAACAGGATTTGTTGCTCAGCTCTGCAGGCTTTTAACAATTTTCATACACTCACAGGAAAATCTGAAGAATATTTTGACATTCATTCTCACATAGCAGTGATGAGTTTACACAGGTAGTTACTAGACTGAACATTGAGGACATAAGAAATTCTTTCCAACTCTGATGAAATTTGAAGTCTTGTGTCCATTCTACCGAGGAGATGAACTACTAAATTATATTCATGTTGCAAAAAGTTTAATTTTTCATCATACCCTTAGAGAATAAGACAGACAATCACCAGATTAAAAAGCCATAATGATCTGGTGACCTCAGACAGTAATGCCTTGTCCCCTTGCACTCTTTCACAAACCAAAAGCACCCCCACAGTTCACTGATGCATTTTGATAAGTAACTAATTAGATAAAGTTAGATAAGATTGCGTGTGGTAGAAAAAAAATCTTGAATCTACTTGACAGTAGCATGAGAAATAAAGGAAAACTTTTACTTAACTGTCATCACATCATGAAACCATCTTAATGCACCAACTAGTCACATGGACATTATAAATTTCAGTCCTTGTCCTTCTTTTGTTTGGTTTGTTAAGAGTGGGTGAATTAGAGAGGACTTCTGGACTTCTCTAATCATAATAACAATAATAAAAAGTCTAAGCAGTTCCAGACCACTTTATCCAACAAGATACTCTGGAGCTTAAAATGCAATAGCTCGATCAGTGAAGGCCGAAAAGTCTTAGAAAATACTGAAGTCACTATGCCAAGCAGAATAACATGTACTTTTACTCATGAATAAACAGGAAAGCCCATTTGCTTGGAGATATTATGGTCACAAAATGCCTCTGTTGTCATCCAGCCTGATTTTCTCCTTAACAGATGGCATATGTCTTCCTATTATTATAACTAACTTCATTTTCAAATTGTGGTATTGGAGTTAGACTCTATTGTTTAAAAGAGGTCATTCCATGTGTACCAGAATGGATGGAACAGGTTTTCTGTGACTCTGAGCCTTCAGGCTGATTAACTGATTAGTGAGGTATCTTTAACATATTGGAATTCTTATTAGAGTTTCTCTCTTAAGAACACAGTCTATTTAGAGTGATAATCACATCAGCAAGCAAGTGTTAGAAACTGAAACAAAGTACATTCACTCCAGACTTCCCATTCACAGGTTTAGCAGTGAGACAAACTAATCTACATGTGGATTTTTTGTGGGGTAAAAATATGTGAACATACTGCCACGTCATGGCACAAAATGTTCAGGCTACCTTTTTTTCCGAATCATTCATAGAAAAGACTGTTGTCTGTGAGAAGGCTTCCTTCCCATGAAACAGATGGAAATTAGCCAATAGGCTTGAAACTGGGCAGGGGACATCCTGGCAAACAAACAATTAGAGTGGTCACCTAAATAAAATTTCTAGATATTTCAAAATTTCTAATTTCATTTTCTGTAGTTTAAAATTTTTGTCAGTCATTAAAACAAATAATTAACATCTACATATAACTGTCTCCTGTTTTATTCAATATATAATAGACGTGTTGAATTTATTTTTTGCCTTTTTACTAACATCTCTGACATTTTTATTTGTAAACGAATGTAGCTATTGTGTTTTTCCCTTTATAAAAGGCTTTAGAAGCTCCTGCTTTTTTCTTTCCTGTTTAGAAATGTGTGAAATCTTCCAATTCATAGTTTTTCTTATGTCCTTTTTCTTCCTTTCTTAATTTTTTCAAACGCCTTCATTTTAATTTATATCCTTTCCCCTTCATTATTAATGTTTCTGTCTAAATGAATTAGAACACTACTTCAGACAGGCACCTTAAAAAATTAAACAATCCACTCAGTCTTCAGTAATACAGTGCAATGCAGATCTTCCCAAAGATCCCGTAGCTTGTGGTATCTGCTACTGTACAGGATATTTTGATATTAAGATTCAGAATGGTGCACAGTTTCTTCTTTCCTAGGGGAAAAAAAAAATATGGTTTTAGCATGCACTGGATCTAACTGCCTTGTAATTTCCAAAAACATCAAACTGCATACAGACATCCTTAGGCCTCTTAAAATTTCTTGCTGAGTTGCAAGATGGCAATTATCTCATAATACTGCACACTACATTTTTGAGGTTCAGAAAACAGCCCTTCCATTTTTGATTTCTGCACAAGTTTTTGAACCCAAATAAGACCCTGAATAGTTTCAATTCCAGAAAAGAAAGTATCATTCCTAAATCAGTCTTGAGTGAGATGAATTGGGAATTTTGATGAACTTGGATACTAAGAGCAGAAGTAGAGTAAGAAAGGTATTTGCCTGGAAGATTTAGGTGTTCAACCTATGGAATTCAGAGTCAAGTAATGTAAATTATGAGAAAAGGCAGAGAAACATTTTTAACATTTGAACTTTTAAAGATTTTAAGCTATAACTCTTCTTTTAATAGAAAGATTGAACTTTTTGATTTTCTATGGAACCGCTTTGGACATACTCAGAACTTAGCACTGGGAAAAACAGCAAAGTAGACAGGTTTTCCAGAAGAAAGGGCTGAAATGAAGCACAATTGGAAGGTTCACCGTGCTCACAGTAGTTTCTACATCGCATATTTTCCAGATTCGATATTCTGGAATAGTAAAGTTGTCTGAAATTATATCCAGTAAAATGGGATTAAAGGTTAGATAAAATATATATTTGCTGCACAGTAACACAAACATTTGTCTAAGCTTAGCTATAAAGTTAAATCTTGCACTATATTCTGATGCTTTGCTCTCTTGTATATCTTATCTGAACTATGAAATGTGTGTATAACTGTGGTCTGGAAATCAGCATTGTAATCTATTCTGTCCCAGGCTACTTACCATCCACCTGAGCACAGCACCACTATCCCAGCTGTAGAAGCTACAGGCTTCAAACCACTTTTTGTACAACAGCAAAGGAAGTCAACATGTCTCTTTGTGAAGTAGGTATTTTGGTGTTAGTACTCGTCAACTTATCTGTAGTTATGAAAACATAAACGTGTCAAAAATTCAGAAATTAATGTGGTCTGAAATGAGGCTGTTCTGAAAAGAAAATTTTTTAGCAGCAAAAAAATTTCAAAAATCTTTGTTCAAACTGATCAATTTTTTATTTCTTTGTTATGGCTTGTTCATGTCACAGAAAAATTAAAAATTATGTGTTCATCTAGCTCAGCATGTGAGCCTGAGACACATCCAAAAGAGACAGAAAGAACTGCCAGCCTGCCCCAGCTCTTCTTTCCTACCTTCTTCATATTTTTGCATCTCGATGAAGCAGAAAAGAAAGCATAAGAGCTGCTGGGTCGAAATCAAGCTAATAAACACCTGGGCCAGAGGAATTAACTTTCAAGAAAACATTACAAGCTGACTGAATGGTGAATTGGAGGTGAAACAACATCTACAAACATTTGAAGTGAATGATCTTAAAGAACAAATGAGATAATTTAAAGCACCCTAATCTACTATGGGGGAAAAAAACCCCAACCAAACCCAGTAAAAGAGAACAAGCACACTAAGGTACACAGCAGCTCTAAACATCCATTGGATGAAACAAGCAAGGAAAGATAATACTTATTTTCACACTGGTTCTGATGAATTATTGTGAGGCAAGTTATTTTCTAATGAATTACTGGCATGGAAAATGGATGGTAATTAGCCATCACCATACAGAGATCCAGGAGGGCAGCAGATTTCACTTCCTAACTAGTTCTAAGAAAACACTTAATAAATGTATGAGGAGAAGGTATGACATAGAATCATGCCTGTTAAAGATGAACATAACCCAAAATAATTTGAATGCCTTGAGGAGTTCCATAAGCTCATTGACAAGGACTCAGTGATTCTTCTCTGCCACAACTCACAACTGCTGCTTTGCCACAACTCAAGACACCTCATAACTTTAGCCATGATAAAGAGAGTTACATAGTGGCAGAAATGTAAACATGGAAAACAAGTTAGCATTTCTAATTTTTTTATACCAGTTCTCTGGAAATGTTGCTGATTAAAGAAATAAACTCAGCTGAACCAAAATAATAACAGATGTACTGTAAGTGTTCCCAGACCTAAACACCTTGGAAAGTCTGAGGTCATATTTATTAAAACTGATCCCTATCTTAAGCAGTTTTGACACATATTCTTGGCCTTGGTGGTAAGCAAATCAGTAAGTCCTTTGAAGCATTCCAAAGCAGGCAAACAAGTATTTGTCATATAGGTCTCTTTTGACCTTATATTTTTGCGCAAATTTCTCCAGCTTGGTTAAATTCATGAAGATTTTTGAAATGATGCTTCATGGAATTGACTTTTTAAAGCAACAACCTGTCTGCTTGGGCATGTGTGCGTGTAAAATGAAAGACAGCACTTACATATTCAAAACTCAAGTGAAGTGATACAATTGGAAGTAAACTGGAGGTGACATATCATCAAATAACTATAAAAATATTCTCTGACAACTACATTTGAATATTTTTTTCAACAGAGATATAGCTCCTTGCTCTTTCTTCATTTTCCTGATTATTACTAAACCAGTTAATGAGTAAACAATCCTTTCTAATTTAGTATATTGTTTTAATTTGGCATAGGCAGGCATGCCCAATGCTGCAATATGACATGGTGAACATGATGAAAGCCATCTACTTCCAAAGGTTACGGTTCAGAATTTCACTGAAAATGTCGTGCAATGGTTCCAATTACAAATGCTGACATTCATGTGCCAGTGGCTTTAAAGAGCATGAAAAGTCAGTCTCACCATGTCTGTCCAGGAACAGGTTCATCATAACTTCCCAGATACTCACATTTTCCCAAAAACATGGATGGACACATCTTAGGCCACCCAAGGTATTTCCACACCACCAGTCGATATTTGTATGTTCTAAGGCATTGATTTCTAACTGTGGCTTTACAATTCTGCTAACGTACATGAAGCTTTAGGAAAAAAAAAATGGCTGAGGGTAAATCCTAAGGATCAAAAGAAAACAGTATAGATGAAATAACTAAATATATGTAAGGCAATAGTAACTGTAAGGTGGTACTTTGTTTAATAAATTCATAAACAATTAAAAGTTATAATGAGAAAAAAACTTTTACAAAGTGCAATAGCAGATGGTTAAAGAACTACCGGGGTCTACTTACAATGATTTGACATTCAGATCAGTAGGATGGTTCTTATGTCCTTCTCTGAAAAAATTTAAGGACAACCCACCAAAAATGTGCACCTTCTGTGACTATGAAAACATGCTTTTCAACCTTGTATCTTCCATCTTCCTTAATATTCCTGTGTTCTTGCCTGCTTCTTTTTTTCTTGGCTTCATTAGACTGAGTTCCTTGTGCCTGAATCTTCTTTTGAGTTATAGAACCAATAAGACAAATTTGGTTGTGATCTTGACTTCCAACAACAGACGCTATCAAAGAATGAATTCTCCTGGCCAGTAGTAGGTTATCATCCCTTGTTTTTCACCTTTGCAGGGCACATGATGAAGTGTTTAATGAGAAGCACAGAGGGAAGAAAAGCCACACTTCCTCATACTGCTCTTTGGGTTAGCATGCAACCCAGCTCTGTCTCCAGAGTCCCTTTATAGCAATTTTGTGTATTAAATAGCTGTGGATTTTTTATATAATCCAAAGGTTTCTACTGAGAGGCTTCTAGCTTTTTCTTTAAAAGTCAAAGGTTGCTGATGAGATGAAGACAAATCTTAGTCTAAGACCTGCTTTTGATATATATGTGGAAGAATAGCAATGGATAGTAAAACAGTTACACACCAAAAAGCAGAATCCTAATTCACAACTGAATTTAAGCACTTAAATTAGGCAGACAGGGCCTCACTTCAGAGTTGTTCACATCATTTACCTCTCTCCATCAGCTGAGGAAGGAAAACTGGACTCTCATCTGTGCAGAGCTGTCTCACGAAGGGCCTACAACTGATCTTCAAGTTAAGCACCTTACTTATGAAGACTGGACCCCATCCAAAATCACTTCCATTAGTCAGAAATAGGCAGCTCTAAATTATCTGGAAATATCACTGATAAATGTCAAGTAAAATACATTAGAGGATATAAAGTGAAATTAATCTTACAGAGCATTAGAGTCTGTATGATGGTTGGTTCAGCAGGGAAATGTAGGTACCATTGCAGACAGCACACTAAGAGCATGCTCATGGTCCCAAAAAATATTCAGTATTCAAATGCTGTAGAAGCATAGAGGAGAGGATGGAAACAGCACAGAAAGCATCACAATGCTTTTACATATAAAAATAGAGCATACTTGAGATACTTCTTGCAGCACCAGACACTGTGTCCCATAAAACAATACAGCAGACTTGGTGAGAGTTCACACAAAAATTACAGAAATGGAAAGGTGGTCTTATGAAAAGAAATTGGAAAGACAGAGGATTTTCCCCTAATACAAGAATGAATGAGAGGCAAAATGAAAATCTTTTACAGATTAATGTTATCATATAAAACAGCAGGGAAAGCAGATCAGGGGCTTCCACTCTGGCTCTGGAAGGAAAAACAACAAGGCATTCACTGAAATTAAAAGGTGGGCAAGTCAAAACTGATAAGAGGAAATACCTTTTTATATTACGTGTAATTAAATTGTGGAACTCATTGCCAAAGGAAGTTGTTGAGAACGAAAGCTCAACCAGATTCATCAAGAGATTGGATAATATATCGATATCATGGATATCCAGAGTTATCATAATTAAAGAAAATAAAACTTTTGGAAGAGATATTAAACCTAGTGCTTCGGGGCTTAAGCTAATTTCTCACAATTAGTGAGTAGGATCAGGAGATCTTTGTGGAGGCAGATTATTCTGCCGCTGCCTCCTGCAGGGTTCTTCTGTCATTCTTTATAGCATCTGGTACCAGTTATATCAGATAGAGTAACAGACAAAATGGGTCTCCAGTCTGACTTAGTCAAGGATTCCTCTATACTTCCACTCCTCTGTAATGAAGCTCTACCCAGAAGTGGGTGTGGACATGTCTTTAACCTTTGTGTGAGCACAGGATGGGGCCACAATTTGATCCTTAGTCACATGCAAAGAATATGTAAACACATGCTTACATGCTTGCAGGGATTGATTGCTTTCCAGATTTTAGTGTGAGGTTTTCCCAGTGCTTCAGGATTTCTTATTCCACACAAAGGTGCAAAACAGTATTGAGAGATAGGTAGAGGAGTTAAGACAATCCAGATAATATATCATGTTTGTGGTCCCAAAATAACAAAGCCCATGAAAAGCATAAATCAACAGAAAGGACACTCTAAGAAGCATTTTTTTGAAGGAGGTAGTTAAAAAGATGCCTCGTCTCCCTATTTCTTCTCACCTTGTTTTAGTTTTGCTCAGTCTCAACATAAAGTCTCATCCGCACTCTGGCATGGGGGTCTTAAAGCCTGAGCATTCATATAGACCAACCATGAAATAAGCAACCCATCGGCTTTCCTCCCCGAGCTGATATCCTGTCCACTATATGCAGCTTAAGCTTAAAAATCAGCAGCATTGAACTTCTCTAAAAGGGCTGGCAACAGGGAGGTGCCATTATCATGGTTGGAGGAGACATCCGAGAGTGAACTGTCAATCACTGTGAAAATACATCTTTTGTACTATTTGCATAGTTCAAAATGGGGAAGAAAAAAGTTTTTGGAATTAATCCAGGCATAATTTTTACCTCTTTTTGAACTAACAGTAATTGACCTAGTTTTACTCCAAACAATAGCTGACCATGAAAAACATAACAGGTCTTTAAAAGCTGACTTTTAGTCTCACCCACCCACCAAAGCACTTTCTTTCTTTCTTTCTTTGGAGAATTAAATTGCCTCAGTATAAAGAAGTCATACTAGCTTTAGTTCTAGAAATCCGATCCTACATTTTTTTCCCATGAAGAATAATTCCTTGATCTGCTATCTTTGGCACTTTTCCTAATCCTTACAAGCATTCATTATCTGTTTTGTTTGGTTGGGTTTTGAGCTACATTTGGAGATATTATTGGCAAGTACTTGCAAATATACAGTAGCCTAGGTAACCCCTTCTTTTGTGTTTACCTTCACACACAGGGTTAATTTCAGCTACCTCTGTCAGTGTGGGTGGAATTTAATCAAGTTCATAACTAGAATTCTGCTTCATTTGACCATCCTTAAAAGTAATTTCTTTAAAAAGTAGTAACTGCAGATATAAATTGAAAGCATTATAGACAAAGATTTTTAACTTTTTAGCTGGGTTTTTTTCCCTCATCTGGGTGAATTTAAATACATAGTTCTTCCCCCAGCTCAAGCTTTTATCCTCAAGTGTAATTTTTTTCATTATTTCATTTTGAAAGCATTCTGGCAATGACAGCTAGTTAGCAAATTTCTTCTACCTCCTTGTAAAATATGGACTTTAAAAAAAATTGATCAAAAAGTTGGGTTTCATACAATAATGTTGTGACTAAAATGTATTTTAAACTCCTATTTGCTAAGTTTTAACTTTCAGTGTCTTATTTAAGTTTATGTAAACAACAACAATTCAGATTTCTATTTTTTACTCTCCTATCTTACACTTTTTCCCTTTTTAATCATCTTGTTTTAACCCCCTCCACTCCTATACACCCTACTGAAACAAGGGCAGAGGAGGTAAACACTGTGTGAAAACCATGGAAGGAAATTAATTCTGCGCTCATTTCTGTCTCCCAAATGGAAAAATTCAAAATAATATGAATGAGAAAATTATGTTTGAGATGATAAATAATAGCAACAGTAATAGCAATGCAACTCTACAGCTGAATAAATATATGAATATGTAGCTGTGCAAGTACTTTTAATTTTGAATAAAAATTAATTTGTACAGACTTTTCTTCAAGCCTCAAGCCTGCTTCCTCTGACCAGAGTATTGCTGTCAAAAATGCAAAATTTTATCCTGGATTGATTTTTTATAAGTGACTCATAACCCAGTGAATATGGGGTATTTTTAATGGAGGAATGCTGACACAGTCCCATCTATTCTAGCTCAGACAGTGCTACTCAGTTGCCTGTGCATAAAACTCATTTAAATGCAGTGATGACAAGCGCTTGTGTTTTCACAAGCCTTATAAAGTTCAGTTCAAACAAATACCTGTTATCAGGCTATTCAAGAAAAGGAATGTGGGAGGGGGGTTGTTTTAATGTTTTACTTAGTTTTGAAGTGGTTGAATGGTTCATCAACCCACTGAGTAGTTTCCTTAATCATTTTCTTTTTAATTAATAGACTTGTGAACAACCACAACTGCCTTGTGGAAACACTAAACAGATGACTAACTTGCAGTGAGCAATCTACTCAATACCGTCTGCCTTAATTTGAGCCATACATGCTGAAAAATAAAAGCAAGGCAACTATGCAGGTTATTGTATAGGTTTGTGTCTGCTTTAAGTTAAAACAAGTCCCTGGTGAGCAGAAAGCAACCATCATAAAACTGAGAGGAACATTTTAGATTTATTGCCACCTGTTAGCGTGATTTTTATCCATGTAAGGGGCATGCATTATCAGCCAGGTTTGTGTCACAGTGCTGGTGCTGGTGGCAACTATGGCTGCAGAAAGGAATGGTCAAGTGTCAACTTTGTGGACTAGAGCAGACATTAGCGCCTGATTGCAGGAAAGATAACACGCATTATCCTTGTGCTTCTTCTGTCCTGTTTCTGGATAGGAACCATCTACTGGGGGTTCATTAGAAACCAGCCTCGAGGCAAGCCAGCTCTGTAAACTACAGCTGTCTAATTGGTTTTGCTTGTGTGTGCTGTCTTTGCTTTTATAATGGGGAAAAGCAACACAGGCTTTCTAATTAGATTGTTAAACATAATAGCTGAATGGCACAGCAGTAAAGAATTTGCCCTACTCTTTGTAATTCCAGAATAAGGCACAGCAAAGATCCAGGATTTTTCCAGCCCATTTCCCCCATCATCATATCCAATGGTAATGAGACCGGGTGGGTGTTTTTTTTTCTTAAAATAATGCAAACGATTGTAGGCCTTGCTAAAATCCAAAATAAATGTCAAAACAGAATTCCAGGAGCAAACACATCTCTTCCTTTATTCTGTTGTCTCTGCTTTCATTTGCTTCAAATGCTGGGGCTATGCACTAATTGGTGTCTTTGTTGGCAGTGAACACAGGGGGAAAAAAATGTACAGGCTTGGAAGATGAACTCTCCTCTCTGCCTGGAGGTGGTCCCCCTCAGCCAAGGCTGAAATGCACTGGTACAGTGGGGAAAGCTCAAAAATCACAATTTGCTGCACCTGTTTTGTATATTAAGAAAGGAATTTGGTCCGCCAGTTCAGCACCTTTCATAGGCTCTAAATTGATTCAGAAGGAATAAGAAAGCTCTACAAAGCCAGTTTTCTTCTCAGTGCCTTAGACTCAAAGTTCTTGATTCTTTTATAGGTCCTCGCTGGTTTTCACATAAAGATTTTGTTAGCATGTTGAGCATATGCTAAAGGATGCACAGAGGCCTCTGTTTCCATTTGCTTTCTATAGAGTAATTCGACACATATCCTCACACACATGATGTGGATATTTGAAAGGATTCCTAATACAGTTTTTCTATTTTTTAACAATCATATTCTCATTTCCTTTAACAACTCTATCCTGATGCAAAGAGTCTCCCTTGGATCCATAGGGTAAACAGAGTAGTGAGCAAATAATTAAGTATCAAATAAGTGTACAATTAGTATTGATTCAAAATCACTCTTGACAACATGCTAGCATATTTTACCACAGTCCTCAAATCATTCGGTGTCTCCTTATCAGATACCCTTTCTGATTCCCCAGTTAGAAAATAGGAAAATGGAGAATGGTTTGATAGATCATGAACTTCCCCATAAATGCTGTGTTTGAAAAGGTAAATTCTTCAGTACTCATGCAAAATAGTAATTTTTCTCAATTAGCACAGAAACTGATGTTGAGATGTAGGAAGATGTCACAGGAAATAGCAACCTCTTCAATGTGCAACTGCAGTAAATAACAGCAAGAGGAACCAGCTGGGCAACTTTTATGTGGGTGTCTCAAAGGAAACAGAAAATTAATAACAAAAGATAAGAGCACTGAACCTTTAGCACATATTACTCTCTACTGCCTTAAGCCTTCCGAGTCAAAATGAATTTGATTTCTGAACAGCGGCACTTGCTTATCTCTCAGGGTTGCACCTTGTTCTGCAGAACATCAGAGCTAGAAGTCTGAAAGGAATTGGTTGAACCTAATGTTGCACAGTGTCCTTCTACTATGTCATGGTCACACAGCCCTATATTACGAGAAACACAGCAAATAAAACTCATGTTTTCAAAATTGGAGACTTTTTCCTTTTCTTTTATCTATAAAACATTAGCCTATATCATACAACTCTTTTAATTCTTGAGAAAATGCTGTTTAGGCAATAACTGTAAATTGCAAATACTGAAAAATGCTGGATTGTAACACTAGAGGATCCCAAATAGCAAGGTATTTTCTGTAAGAGACTATCTTTAAATATGAAGATGACAACTAGGCAATTTTAAGAAATTTACATTCATTCCTTATCTGCCTTTCACCTGACTCATTCAATTATGATATAAACATCATTTTAATAAGTAGATACAAGTTTATCACTATTATATTCACCATCCAAGATCTTACCAGAGTGGTAACAACTGATACCAAAAATTAAGTTTCTAAGATCTCCCTTAAAGACCTTCATCATAAAATGGGTCTGAAAAGACCTCAGGAGGTTATTTGATGCTTTTTATTGTTACATGAGATTGCTCATGGCTTTTTTATGTAAGAATTTGGTAATCTTCAGGGATGGAGTTTTCACAACATCTTGAGGCAATTTGCACTGGTGTTAGACAACCCTCATGGTGAAATTTATTATTTTCTCCTTTTGCAGTTTGTGCGTATTCCTTCTCGTGCTTTTGCTGTGCATCCCCAAGAGAAGACACCAATAACATCTGGCTTTGCCTTCTGTCCTCCAGCCTGAGCAAATCACGGTTTCTCAGATGCTCCTTGTACATCAGGTACTTAGCAGCTAATCATCTCAGTAAGCCCAGGTGACAGACTGGACGCATTCTGGTACCTTGGAGTTAGCCTTGTCTCGAGGAGTCCGAAATTGGACATGGACCTTCAGATGTAGTCTCGGAAGCATGGAACAAAGAATATCCTATTGCCTCAGTTTGGAGAATCTACTCTCACTAATTCAAGTCATCCACCAGGACTCTGTTATCTTTTCAAAGCTGCCTTCTCCCCAGCCTGTCCTGTTGCATGAGACCACTCTATATCACATTGGAAGAATTTACATCTGCCTTTACTGAACTTCATGAGCTTTCTGTAAGCCCACTTCTCCAGTGTACTGAGGTATTAAGTGTGTTTCTTCCTTATTCTTGTCACTGCTCGTAAGAGAGAAACTCGCCCTCCCACTGCTAGTTACCATGGCTTCTGGGGAAAAACCCCTATTAAGAATAAGTGGAAAGTTTTCTCTTTAGAACCAGTTAGTAACTTTCATGGACGTTCAATAAAACCTTTGTGCAGGAGAGTCCCACCTGTCCGAAGCACAGGCTCATAGGAAAGAATGAGGTAGGAGTCAGGAGGAGCTGTGTTGCCCATATGATGCACTTGGTCTGTATGACCTGGAAGGAATGTGTCTCCGCCACCAGCCTCAATGAAGACAGGGAGGGCAGGAAAATGAGAACTCTTCCCAAAGTGGCCAAACTTTAGAGAGCTACACCCTGGAAGCTGCGCAAATATGCATGAGCTATTAGGAGTAGAGAAGCTCGTGCCCACTTTCACCTGTTTGTGTAGATATTGATCAAATGGAAGGGAAAGTATGATTGAAACTGTTGGCTGCTACTGAAGAATTCTTGTTGATTGCCAAATACTATCACAGTTTTGCAGTGAGACCCTTCTTACTGTGGAGCATAAAGCAGTCAAACTGGAATCTTTCTTCTTGAAAATGAAATTGATATAATGAATTAATGAATAAATGCATTCTGCTCATTTACATTAGAGTCAATCACAAAATTTTAGTGAAAAGTAAAACAGGAAGAGAGAGAAAGAGGATTGACTGTTGGCCAGAACCTTCCAGCATCATGCTTTTTCATTAGAAAGTACCAGTTCTCAAAACATAGTAATTTTGTGGCACTGGATCTGTTTTAACAAGACTCTGTGAAGAGATTTTCTGTATTTAATGCGACAACAGGTGAGTGGTAACCTAATAACGTAGTGAGCAAATATTTTTCCATGAGTAAGAGGCCCATCCAGAAGATACTACTTAGCCTCAATTCAGGTCCTTTCTTCTTGATCCAATGATATGAAGTGAAACAGGCCCAAAAGCAGACACAAACCTATTTGTCAGGGCACTCACCTACATTAAGTAGCCTTGATTTCTCACTGTGAATCAAGCCAGACAAGAGCTTGGCTTTTCCCCAGACACTCTTCAGCAAATGCTTTAGGCAGAAACCTACTGTTCTGGGTAAGATTCTCACAAATTCCAGAATTTCAAAGAGTGTTTCTACTTTACTTGTAAGTAAAATGTAGCCATTGTTCTCTGGCCAGACCCAGACAGAGATTCTGCCAAATTTATAGAAGACAACAAAGGCTGGAATTCATCTTATTTAACCCCAAGCATGCCCTTATCCATGGAAAGAATTAAAATTTTCTGGGGTGCGATACATCTGGTCTTTCTTAGATACCTTAGGTGAGACTTCTCTTAACAGATGTTCTTATGTCCAAGGTGGTCTCCCAAGCCAGTGGACCACAAAAGGCAACTCTGGAGTACGATGTGCCTCATTCTAAGGTAAATGTCTGAAATTCTCTACAACTGTTAGTTTCTTTCCATTGAGTATAAGCAGAACAAAGAAGGACAACTCAGCAAAAAACATCTTTCTCATAAACATTTGACACTGGATGCACTGAATCCTATCCTAAGAGGAAAAGTTTGTGCCCATTTGTATTTGGAATTATGGCCCATATCCATCTTTAATAAAGAGAGGGCAAAAACAGAGATTTAAGAGAGGTGTGGGGGTGTTTTCTTGGGTATGCTATTTGCTTTTGTAGGCTTTGGAAGAAAACTTATGCTGTGTTCTTTCTTAGGCTATGTGCTGAAACATGTTTCTATGCTGTAAAGATTAAATAATTAGTACAACATGGTCAAGATCAAAAAGCTGTTCTATGTCATAGCTAATTTGAGAGTTACCACAAGTATGATAACTAGTGATTCCTATTGGTCTGATACCTGCTGTAGCTAACTGTGTGGATTCAGAGTGAAATGCAATACACTCGCATTGTGTTTTAATTCAAGTTGTCATAAGGTGTTAATTTAAGAACTGAATATATGTTTACCACTCCTCATCTCCCAGTTACTATTAACATAAAAATGAATAATGGGCTTCTATTCTAAGCAAGAATAGTTAAACACCTGGCCAGTGACCTCTCAGACACCAGTTTTGAAAAAAGTGTATGCAATAAAAAGCTTTATGCTGATTCTATGCACAGCTTTACTACAAAGTAGTCTCACAATACTGTTACTGCATCTTGGGGGAGGAGGTGATCATTTTCCTTCTTTTTCTTTCTTTTCCTTCTTTCTTTCTTTCTTTCTCTCTCTCTCTTTCTTTCTTTCTTTCTTTCTTTCTTTCTTTCTTTCTTTCTTTCTTTCTTTCTTTCTTTCTTTCTTT
>JAWMRA010000001.1:44584138-44671714 GCA_035584735.1 Pseudotriccus pelzelni | reverse complement strand
TTTCTTTCTTTCTTTCTTTCTTTCTTTCTTTCTTTCTTTCTTTCTTTCTTTCTTTCTTTCTTTCTTTCTTTCTTCCTCTTTCTTTCTCTCTTTCTCTCCTTATTTCTTCGTTTCTTCCTTTCTTCCTCTTTCTTTCTCTCTTTCTCTCCTTATTTCTTTCTCTCTTTATTACTTTCTTTCTCTCTTTATTTCTTTCTGTCTCTTTCAAATTTGGCATATTGAGGACGTCCATCTATGTATTGTGTAAGAATCAGTATTCTTGTTATGCAGCAAACATAGAAAATGACTGATATAAAGAAGAATTAATTCATTCGGCATTATTCATAGATGTGAAAAGCAGTAAGCAAGAACATTCTATTACTCTGATGCAAAAAATTAGTCATTCTGTGCTAGTGACTCATGCATCAATGCTTTGATATGCATAAGCTGAAACATTCACCCTTAAATTAGCCTTTGCATCTTGCTGTGATCTATCCACCTTCTATCTTAACCGCAGGCATTATTTGTGTGGAATACTCTTCCTACGCACTTCCCTGTAAACACGTTTGAATACACATGCTATGAAATATAGTCTTTGACTTCTAAAAGACCTCTGATTTGGATGTTTCAGTTTCAGAGGGAGAACTGCCATAGCCTCATGGCCAGAAATGAGAAGAACTGCTAATTGCTACAGCTTTTGTTAATCATCTGAACAGCAGAAATCGTGAGTTCTACTACTAGGTACATCTAGCTGCACATGACTTTGAACTATTCAAGGTGAGAACTTAGTTTTTTGGAGGCTGTCATATATCTCATCTCTTTGCGTAAAACTAAACTCTATCAGAGAAGTAGCAGGCTCTCATATCACTTAGAAACAGTTGTTTACAGCATTTCCTTCCTCTTTTTTCTTCCATTTCAAAGCTGTATGTCTCTTCTTTCTCCTATGTTAATATATTTTTTTTAATAATCCACCTTTTTTTTCTTCTAGAAGGGTCTTGTAACTGCCCTAAACCTCTCTTTTCTTCCATATTTCTCTTAGATGCTATACTTTCTATCACATTGTCTGAACACTTACCTCAAGAGCTTCCAATAGACTCTCTTTTTAACCTTGTTCCAGCAATGATTTCAGTTAAACATCTGTTTAGGAATTTTTCGTTAAATATTTTTTGGCCTTCAATAGATATAACAAATCTAAAACTTTTCATCATTGTGTTCCAGTAGTGATTGAATGTAGCAGAGTCAGAGTTGCATGACATAAAACATTATCTTTTTTTAGCTGAACTGGGGAAAATAACAGATTTAGTTTGAACTGTGAAGAACACTGAAGGTGAAATAAGGCAACTTGCTTAAATGCCTTGTTTTATTCTGCAGTGAAATTCAAAATACCTTACATTTGTTAATAATTTGCTATGCTGCTCAAATTTGACAGTATGCCAGTACATACAGACAAAAGAAGAAAGCCATCTGAAGGCCGAGAATTAATTTCTGGTCAAAATAAGAGAGAGGATAATCCACATACCAGCTAACACTACTTAGTGCTTAGGGCACTTTCCTGCAGAACTGGAGACCTTGATCAAGTCCCAGACTGTGTTTTTCTCCCTCTGATTTACCAAGAAAAAGATCAAAGACCTTATTTCTGTTTGACCCTGGGATTGAGCCATTTGGAAACTTCAGTAAAGAAGAAAACCCTTGCACTTCTCAAAGGAGGAACCCTTGTAAACCCTTGCATCTCTTTTGCTATTTTTTTAATTTGCATTTTAAAACTCTACATGCATGTTTATTCTGTAAACTATGTCCTGTTTGTGATATAAGCAAGACATTCAACTTTCACCACTGTTAATGACAGCTAAACTTATTCTGCCTTCTCAGACAAGCTCTGGTCACCTTCCTGTTTTCTCTAGTATGAGTGCAATGGGTATTCAGAGCTTTTGGATTTCAGTTTTACCTAGATGTCCTTTAGCTATCTTCCTTCAGTACATAACTGATTTTTAACTGAGGTGCAAAGTTACTTTACCATGGGATTCTTTTTTTGCTTCATTACATTTTTTGTAAAGCCATATATCAAAGAGTGTCCAGAGGAAGCTTTTCCAGAAATACTCTTTCGTGTGTCCAGATTCACATCTCATTTGTATATGATGGTGTAATTTCAGTGGAGACAATGAAAATAAAATTAAATTAGCTCTCAGTGAAGAGGATGCAGTATTGCCAGAGATACTGATGTAAAGGGCATCTGAACCATGATTAGTCTTGGAGAGCAGGCTTGAAGATGCTGACCTAGATAACAGAGCAAGAAAACTGTGCATATGTCATAGCCTTCTGCAGAAAGTTTAACCTTTTAAATTCCTGACAATTTGAAAAGTCATGAACTTTATTTTGAAATCATAACATAGATCTACATTTTTAGAGTGATCTCAGCATTTCTTTCTCTTATTCTAAGGATGTAAGATTTCTGTGAAGGGAAAAATTAAGAACATGACAACTGTTCTAGAGTACATGTAGTGGCTTATATGTGTGAGATATAAGCCACTACATACTATATTCCTTCTCCATTTTTGCAACTGTAACTCAATTTCATGAATTTTATCATACAATCACGGTCTTTATTGTGTCCAGAGAAAACTTTTTGTGGGTTTTAACTTAGACATGGATGAATGATGGCAAAAAGTGAATGATGGTCAAAAGCAATGGACTCTGTTCTCAATTCTTTAATATCTGCTTGACTGAGGTCAGAATTGGCCTGTACAATGTTTGATATGCAGTGGAGAGCAGGAATGCAATATCCTCTGCCACTATTTCTGCCCCTGCTTAAACTTCGGTGCCAGCCTCACATTCCCTACTGCAAGCAGATAATCAGGAGCCTTGGGAACAGGAAGCATCAGAACCAGAGGGAAACCAATGCTTCACACCTTGCGTTCTGTGCCTGACAGCTCCTTTGCCCGTTGCCAGTGAGAGAGATGAAGGGAACAGGGGCAGATGGTCGTGCTGACCCATAGCACATCCTCTGACCTGCTCCCTGGGATTGGCATGTCCAGGCCAGGGCTTAGCTTGGAGCAGACAGCGCAAACCAGCACTCTGCGGTGATTTCTCATCACTTTTGTTATTTTAGAGAAAAATGTGTAAATACTCATGCATGGGCTTCACTGTAGGTATCATTTAGTAATCTGTTCTCATACAAGTTTTCTTCCTCATGTGTAAGCTATTAAGTATGATTGTTTAAGCAAGTTAGCTGGAGTCACGAAATATTCCTGTCACATGATTTTGGGGAGACTTGTTTTCCCTAGGCCTATACCCACATATCTGAATTAGCAGCATATACTACATATACTCTTGGCAAATAGGACTATGGGGAAGAAATTACACTGCAATAAATAATTTCTGTTTTCCCTCTTGTTTTAGTGATTCAAATTACAAGGGAAATATGACTTCAAGTAAGCATTTATGTGGTTCAAAATGCTACTAAAATGCTTTCAGGTCATCTTTGGGAATGTATTTCCCCAAGAATTTTATTTTGGTGGCTGTATGAGTGTGCATTTGTGCACAAAAGTGTTTCTGTGTGGCAGTGAAAAGCCCACGGGGATGTGTTCGAGTGCATTTATGGTGACATTTATCACAGCAAAAGCTCGCTAAGGAGACTTAGTCTTTTGTAATTGAAACAAAACATTTGGTTTTATTTCATCAACTTTCATAATGCCTGTTTATAGGTAAATAGGTAAATGAGGGGGAAAGTTGTTTCTATTGCAAAATGTTTAGAAAAATATTAAAAATTAAACGTATCTTTATTTTCTCTCTAGACTGTCACTTACTTTTTAACATATTGTTAAGTATTCTCTAACAAAAAATATTTTATCCATAGTCTTGCATTAGAAGCTCCAACTCATCATCACACTTTTGTATGTTTGTTTGCATGCGTATTTACTTTACTGTCTATCTCGCACCTCAGTAACATCTGTCTCTCTGATTTTCTGAAGGTCACTACTCACTTCCTAGCTTAGAACTTGGGTTTTGAACAATACTTCTTTTCCCTAAGCACAGATACCTTTCTTTCCATATTATCCTCAGTTTTAGTAACATCCATAAAACTGAATCAGAAGGCTACACTGTTGCTGCAGTTTGCATTGCCATTCGAGGCTGCACAGGTTACTGGATACAGGGACATGCAGTCCAGCAAACATCTGCTAGAGTGATTAGAATTACATCAACACTGGTGGAGAAATGTTTGTAAAACTCTTTGAAGATGAAAAGTCATATGCAAAGGATAATTGTATGCAAAATTATAACAAAATTACACACATTCTTCGTACCTTTTCTTTGCTGCCGAATACCTTATCAAAATCCCCAACACCTTGCTTAGAACTTAAGTCTAAATGTGTTTGTTTTGCAAAGGCAGATGAATACAACTGAGTGAAATTGTGAAGGTAGTCATTTCAGTTTACTGAGCTTGATTCAAATGACAGAGGGTAGGTTCATACAGCTACATGCCTGTGGTCATGTGTTGTCGCATTACTCTCTTGTGTATTTGGATCCCACAGAGTACCACAATGCGTGTCTAGGGACTTTCAAAGCACATAAAATGCAAACAGCTCTTTGGAGGTCGCATGATACGCTTTCTGTAGTTAATGTTATGTAAGTATATAGCTAGACTGGGCAAAGACCCTGTACCTAAACTTTGCGAGCCTCCAAAATGCAGCTCACAGTCCTTGTGTACTGGCAGATATGAAGCATGACCACCCAGGCACTGAGGAATGAAGCACAGTGAGGAGCTGCAAATACAGGCTCCATCTGGAGAACCAGATAAGTTTCCACCACAGAAGAAGGAACTGTTCTGAGAACAGTTGAAGGGGTGAAGTCCAGAGACAGCAGTTATCAACAGCTGCCCAAAAAAGCAGAATAACCCTCTCGAGTCCCGTGAAGTTCAGACAATGTGCTTCCATCCTCCATTCTTTGTGTGTGTGTGTGTGTGTGTGTGTGTGTGTGTGTGTGTGTGTGCTTGTGCACACATTGCATTAGTTCATTTAATGACTGAGAGTGAGGATGACTGAAATTATGTTTTATTACCCTCTTCTAAATAAATAAATAAATAAACAAACAAAAAACAAAACCAAAAACAAAACAGAGAAGGAAAAGAGGAAAAAAGAAGTCTGTGTTGCTGTGACCAATGTTTACTGATCCCTGACATGTGACCTTCCTAGTATAAAATACAGGTTCTTAACTGTGGCCCTGCAAATGATAGTGTTATTGTAGAACCAATCCACTGTGAGCTCAGTAATAGACTAGAATTTTTCCAGCTGCCATTTCCATTATCAGTTAAGCAAGGCTTAGTATCAACAGAGCACAAAACCTTTAGTTTCCTTGTGCAATACCCTACACAAAATCTCCAGTCTTTCTTTATTTCTCACACTGGAAAACATTTATTAAATTTAGCCTTCCCTCATGTGAGGCAGACTTCATCTCAAGTCAGGAATTTATGATTTACAAACAATTATGAATCTTCAGGAATTCTACAGCACAGTTTGGAAGAAAAGCCTGTGGTCTTTCTAACTTAAAATATTCTCTTCTACCTAAATCTTTGTCTATTTCACTTCAGAAATGCAAGTGTTTAGTCTAAGCTAATCGCCTTGGATGGGGAAAAGCTGGCATTTCCAGAAGATAACCCTTTCTGCCTACTGAAACAAAGTCCCTTTAAGTGTCATGAACATTTGATTAAGGTGTTTGGAAAAGTCTTGATTAAGGATCTTGCAAAGGTCTTGATTAAGAGCTTTGTCCTTCAGTTGTAGAAGAGATTTAGAGAACTAGTAATGCCTAACTTCAGGTGAGAAGCATATTACTTTTCCAAACCTATGCTCAGGTTGTAAGGAAACTTCCATACCTTCTAAGTTCACGCTGGCCAAGTGATTCCTCAGACAATACTTCTTTTGCCTATTCCATTCCACTTACATCTGAATTATTCACTATGCTGCACTTTGCAAACATTTACAGTTAATATGTTCTGAAGGGAACAAATAACGGTTTGCCTGCTATGAATGTGGGCTTGTCTACCAACTCCAATGCTTTCTTCACTTTTCCCTTCAGGATATTAACTGGAAATATCTTAGAGTTGTGGGGAGAATATTTTTCTACTGAAAAGTAGTATTCAGTGCATAAATAATTCACTTTGCAAAGGAACCTGAAGCTAAAAAAATGTTGCTTTAGGAAAAACATTTTTAACAACTTAAACAATAACGGTAGGGGTTTTTTCCTCTAAATTTGTGTCGTCATAAAAAAATCCTTTTGATATTTATTATATTAGAAACAATTTTGTCAGGGGAAAAAAACAGAAATAGAAAACTACAAAAATAAAATGTCTCAATAATGAGGAAACTTGTGGAATTATGAAATGGTTAAAAAATATTTAAATTTTGGGTTTAATATTGATAGAGAGGAAAATCTGTATCAAAATTTCTTACAAAAAATTGTTCAAGATCCTTTGAAATGCTTTGAAAGTTGACAAAAAATCCGAAACAGGTTTGTGCACTTAGGGTGACTGATGTCTGTTGGATTGAAATGTTTGGTTTTTACTCAGTATCACAGCATTTACATCTGGAGTTATTATTCCATAGGATCCCTTCACAGTTTTGACAAATGTAAGAGCAGGCTCCCAAGCCAGAAAGCATCAATGTGCCTTTGCAGCCCATTGGGACAACCTCAGTGAACACTCTTATCCCTCAGGATATCTTGCTGCTTGCCCTAGTTAATACTGAGGAAGAGATAAGCATCCTTGTGCCTGCAGTACAATGAGACTGTAGCCGGGGAACTGGCAGATATCACACAGCAGCCAATACTTCAGGTTTTTCTAAGGTATGGTGGGAGACTTTCGCTTTTCCCAGTAGGCGAAGCTGAATTTTAAATCTCCATAAAATGGAATAAAGGCAGATTCAGCGTGAGTGTTACTTATCAACTCAGTGTACAATTTGTATTTATAGCTTCGTATTTATCATGTCAGAGATGGTAGTGAGGACCACTACTACGATCAAACTCAGACTCCTCTGTCTGAGTTTTAATTATTGCAGCATAAAGGGATCTTCAAGTCTCCTGAAAACTGTCTCGTAACAAGCAGAACACTTATCATGTATCACTATCATTACAAGCAGGACAGGTATAAAGCCCTTCCTAAGTCAACGGAAGGAACATCTTTGATTGCTTCACTTCAGTCAGGCCCTGCTTGCACCTGCAGAGCCAGACAGCTGCCCTTGCATCTCATAAAGGAGTGTTTCCTTGTGATATTTTAAGTGGGATCCCTCCAATCGGGTCACAAAAGGAGTTTCATTAATGTCCTTCTTCTAAGACAGTGGAGATAAGCAACATACAACAAGGACAGTATTAATAATACTCTGTTTCAGTCTACACTTCCAAGTTGTCACTGATCTCCTTTCATTTCTTTTTGAGCCCTTGTGCTGAGACAGCAGTAGTGTGGTAAAGCAGCACAGGTCGACATACAGAGCTACACATAACGGGATGGCAGCACTACTTGAAATAGCACCTTTTTCAAGAAACACAAAAAAACCCTTTCTCTTTGATGTTTTTGTGGTCATGGAATTGGCCTGGGAGTCAAGCAACTGGATATGCCCGTCCTGCACAACAAGAGCACCTATTCCAGCTGTCAAACACAGCCAGCACAAGTTTTGTTCCATACTGCAACAGCCAGTGCTTCCTGTACTCTAGCTAACTCACTGGAAGCAAACTGTGGAAGCCTTGATGAAATGCTGCATACACAGCACATATGCCATGCCTGCACTCTCTGACAATGCAAACACCAGCTTCTTGCTTGCAGATGCATGCTTGCACTACTGTCAAAGCACTAAAGCAGTGTGAAGGACCTGGCACCTACCATTGAGAGACACCAGCAGCTGTGTTTTATTTGACACTGACCTGTCCCAGCAATGAGGCTGCTTGACAATTTGCTTTGGGACTGTGTTTTAAACTAAATACATTTCTTTTCTGAGAACAAGGAGGTATTCTAAAAAAAAAAAACCAAACAAAAAACCCCAACCAACCAAAAAAAAAAAAAACCACTCTTGAAAATTGAAATTAAATTTCACAAAAATCTCCAAATAAGATAATCTTCACTTTGTGCTGTGAATTTAAAAGTAGCAAGTTATATGATCACTACCCAACCTCCCTGGAAAACGAGCTACCAGGAAGAAAAAGCTACTTATGAGCCACAAAGTCCCTGCTTAAACACTCTTTGGGAGTTTGGACAGAACAAGGCCTTCAGGGCTTGGCTTTGGAACATAGGCAACTCCAGTAAGAAGGAAAAACTGTCAGGAAAAAGCATGTGAGTTTAATGTAAATAACTATGTTCAGTCTCCCATGTTTGAACATTTATTCTAATGTGAAAGACTTTCTTTAAGGAGAAAGTGACTACCTGGTGTGTCTTGGATCCTAATCCAAGGGAATACACCCCTCCCATCACACAGTGAAATCACATCCCTGCTGTTAATGGCTCCCTGCACAAAGACTAAGAATCTCTTGCACAGTCTCCTGTTGCACTGCAGGGAGAATTCAGGACTTGCACTTAAAAGCATATGATTTCTGTTCCAGGATCATGATCCTTTTTCAGCTGGCTGCTGCACTGATATAGTCACATTTGCTTTGTAACCAAAGTGTGCTGGAAAGCTTCCCCAGTTTGATTATCCCTTCCAGAGCTGGTGAAAGCATGCTTTTTTTTAACCAAGTTATCTTGTTTAATCAGGACTAAGTAAACATATTACACACTAATAATAAAATCACTGGAAGTTCTCTACTTAATCTCTCTGATTTTCTTTAAAGGACTCAAACAAAGACCAGCAGGATCTCTAATCTTACTATCAACAAAGTTACATCACCAGCAGCCTTCATTTTATCTGTTTACAAATCGGGCTGATGTTGTTAGAGGGTGGTGACATTAACTGTTACTGTATCAGTAGATAGTCCAATTGCATTAGGCAGGTCGAACTTTGCCATCACTTCTGGTTCAAATTGCTTAGAGGAAACTGCAGAGATTATTTTTAATACCACAAGACATGACTGTGGCCAGGGTTGGAGCAGTAGATCGCAGTTGCCACCGAAGATGCCATAGGAGCCTTTGTTGAAGCCTGCAGTCACGCAGGAGAAGCACCCCAGCTGCAGTGCCTTTTGCCAGTGCAAGACTTTCATCGGGGTTAGGCAACCCTAGCTAATTGGATGAGGAGAGAGGAACCGGGGGCAATAAGTTCAGTCTGCTCCCCATTCCTTGGGCATGATACCCCTCCAGCTAAAACTTGTCCTCCACTCTCACACTCTGTTTTGTTCCAGGGGGATCCTGGGTGCAGGTGGATAAGGATGCAATTGGCAGTGCAGGGAGTTAACCACCAGCCCAACAAGAAGGCACTCTGACATGGGGGCTGCCTGCCATCTCAGCTTCTGCGTGGCTGCTGCATCACCTTCCCTGCCCCCTCCGCAGGCTGTGTCCTGGAAAGAGCCATAGCTGATTATCATCATGCCTCCCACATAAGAGGGATGTGCTGGAAGAAGAATTACTCCAGCGAGCCTCCCACAGCTCCTTGCTTGAAGTTAAAAGCCTGATCTAACCCTTAATAAACACGAATAAAAGTGCTAGGGAGGGAATTTTAATTGGCCAACACTAAATGCTTTGAAGATGCTGTGTCATTATTGACTGACTTTCAGCACACCTGAGCCAGCCAGAGGGCAGTGATGTTAGTTTTGAACCCAGGATATTACTGTTACTGTGTCTTAGTACCCCCCTGTTAAACTGCATCATGTCTTTCCATTGAATAGATTTGTTGTGCCTCATAGTATCAATAAAACCTTGCCTTGCTTCTGCACTGAGTTTGCAGGGAGGGTTGATGCTGATTTCTTCTCACACCTCTGCCTGGCTCTGTTCCATCACCAGCACACAGCTCACCCACATGTAATTTTGAGCACCCGCAGAGTGCAGCAGCATAGACAACCACCTCTTCTATCCCGCTTCTTGCCAGAAGTCCTCTCGCTACCCTGAGCTGAGCAACACAGTGCATGTTGTGTCTCCTCCATGCAGCTGCCAATGCAAAAAAAAGAGGTTAACAAGGACAAGCACAAGACATGGAAGGAGAGTTCATCTTAACTGACATGAAATCAGAAGTCATCCAAATAGGAACCTGAAAGGATGCACACTGAGCTCAACAAAATGGTCCATATGGCATTATGGCATTCAGGTACTAAGTGTTTGTCAGACAAGACCAAGCAGTTAAATTCATGAAGAGCTACTGCACAGCCTTGTCACAATGCTTTTCAACAGACAGAAGAACTGCCTTTGTATCCTCTGCTGAAGGAAGACAGAAACTCTAGATCTCAGTCTTTTCAAGTGGCATAACCGTAAGATGCAGGGAGCTTTGTCTCTTTCCTTTAGAAAAGGTCATTTCAATTAAAAGTAAATGGCATGTGATATTTAGGTGTCTGATGCCCTTTGTCACACCAAAGGTCTGATGCCCTTTGTGGTCACACCAAAGTATTAGGAATACTTCCATTATAAAACACAATATATGATGAAGCCCAGAGGAAGAAACCTCTGTGACTATTCTTTCCTTACGTAAGGATGTACAGGACTAAACCTGAAGCTTATGCACAAAAGTAAATAAGACATTATTTGTGGAAAGTCTGCTGACATTGATAATTAAAAAATCACTATTTACTTCTTTGGTTTGCACACTACATTTTTCATTTGATGAACCATTTTAAAGGCCCCTTTTAAACATCCAGAAGACAACAGCAGCTTTCATTACTCTTATTAACAGTCCCTTATAAGTTCCTTTCAGCCTCCAACAAGAAATTTCTTCTCTGCTTTTAAATGACTGGTTACAAACTTTTGAGAAACCTTTTTACTTCCTTCATCTATCCTAGCATGTGTAGCATGAGCATTTAGTACATGTACCAGGCATAACCAGTGCAATGGGAACAAGGGACTGCCATGGCAGAGGGACAGACATCTCCTCCATGGATGGGGGGAAGGGTTCCAACACCCTTGGCCCCACCAGTAATCTGTGTCTGAGAGCAGCCCAGTTTGCATGATAGCAACAGTTAAAAAACAGCACAAAAATAGTTCTACCATTACAAGAAAGTCTATTCATTTGTTTATCCACTTTTCAGTAATGGCTTTAGAAACATTAAGCCTATTCCTTCAAAGGTCAGTAGGTGGTATATGTGCTACCCTGAGACACTGAAATGCCTGAGTAAAAATAGACTGTTGAATGAGGGACCTTCTACAAATGAATTTTCTAATAGCTTTGATATTGTTGTCAGCACAGATTTCATGGATGAGCTGAAACTAGCCTGAACTTGCTGTGCCACGCAAGTTCATCAAAAACTGCAGGAAGAGCTTGGATGGGGAGGGGAGAATGGCCCTAAAGGTGATTCCCATTACCTTTAAACCTAGACCAGTTGTCTAGAATAGCCTCCGTGGTCTCTTTGTGGTTCACCATCATCTGGAAGAAATCCTCTGAACCATCACAGATGAGACCATGAAAAATAGGTTAGAGACATGAATACAGAATCCAGTAGCATCAGCCTGAGAAAATTCAGGTTGGATGTTTCTTTCAGACAAGCACTTCATATACATCACGACCTTCAGAGACTGTAAACTCTTATCCTGTTGAGGTTATTTTAAATCAAAGGCCAATGTGCCAGCAGCTGCACAAGTGAGGAATGCCTAAGAAAATAAATACTAGTTAGAGTGCTATTTAATGCTGTTAACTGCAGTGGGTGGAGGCTGGAGGGCAGTAGCTTTAAACAGGTTTTATTTGAAAGACTCAGTGTGGTTGTCACGACAGTTGTCTTTGTGACTGAAGTTGTATTGCTAACAGATGGAAATCTGGCAGCTTTTTCTAATTTATGCAGATGCTTTGCAGAAGGAATTACCATCCTAAGTGATTCTAGCATTAACCTTACACAAACCTTTCTCCACTGTGTTAATAAACAGAACATTCTGCTCAAAACAGTCAGAAATGTTCAACTGTGCCTCCCTTTTAATCTCTTCATTTACTTTTATAATTTAGCATTAATTTTTTTTTGCAGAAAATCTCTTACTGAACTGAGAGTTGAATATGTAGCAAAAGTCAGCCTAGTGCTCAAAATACCTGTTTTAATTATAAAATTACCTACCAGGTTGTGTCTTCATTAATGAGCTAAACTTGTGGACTGTCTTGTTCTTGAAAACTGGCATTCAGTACAATAGCTAACAAGAATGATTTAACAAGAGAAGTATCTAAATTGGCAATCATTTAAAAGGACTGAATAATATTCTTAATAGCTGTGTAATGTTTCTTCTTTTTTGCTTTGATTGGCACTTTTTTAATTGTTAACACTCTTTGCAAACTGGCAACACATTGCCTCATTCTAATCTGCAGTGAGCCCTACCATATTACACACTGTTGCAAGTGCTAAACATGCTCAGGAACAGCACACCACTGAGATGTTTTGAGGCATTATGTGTATTCTGTGGATCTCTGTCTGATCTTTTAGCAGATTTTAGGAAATCAGGAGATCATATACTTTTGTTTTGCCCTTAGATGGTCTGAAAACGTGGGTGCTGGCTGTAGAACTTACTGGCTAAAATATATTTGTATTATTAATGCCCTGATCAGCTGAATGAAAGGGATACTTGCTATTACAGCTATATCTCTTTGAGATGATTGATCATGTGCATCCACACTGTAGGTGACTTAAACAAAAGAGTAAAACTCTTGAAACTCTGCGCTGTTTTCATATGTAAGACTTTGACCCTCACTAGCTGAAGGCAGTAGTCATACAACTCTGTAAGGAGCAGAGAAGAAAATATGTAATATAGAGACAGACAGATAATTGAAGGATTTCAGAAAAGGACTAAATATTAGTTTTGACTATTTGAACACTATCTGCATGACTCGTGAGTCGTCTTTTGGGTGTGAGCAATCTGACTCGAACCAAGATGCCTTCCTTAAGTAACACACCCACTCTAGAAAATAAATAGAGGAGCTGGATCCTAAGCTTAGATGCCATATTCAGGCAGGTCAGACCTTTCCATGGAGGTTTTCAAATGCCCTTTCTTCTTTGACCATTGTCTTTTGGAGACCTTTTCTATCACTAATTTAGAAGTTAAGCACAAGTCAGTTTTGTCGAGAGGATGACCATCCTTTTTTTTCCCCTATTTACAAGAACCCTGAGTTGCCTGCAACCCGAAATTGTCCACCTTTCCAGAGTGCACTCTGAGAGGTGGCAGCTTCCACGGTGAAGTCTCCTCAGCAGTCCCAAAGCACAGAGACACTACAGTCAGAGAAGGAAAATGCAGTATAGGAAGCAATTTTCCAGGCATGTGACTCAGGTTTCAGTGAAACGCCCTCTGTTTCCTGCCCAGAGCTCTCAGGCCGCTGTTACAAAGAGAAGAGTAGGCACTCCAGTGGGGCAGGCATACTTGCCTTCTGCTGCTTTACAGCCCAAACGTTGATCTTGGTTGCATGTTAGTCTCTCTTCTTCTTTAGAAATCCAGCAAGAAGAAATCTCAACTTGTGGTGACCAAATATATCCTGGAACTACTTGCAAGTAAAAAATTTGTTGAAGTGACCAGATAACTTGCTATTTCTACTTTATTTATGCAGGCTTCTATGTCAGGATATTTCATCTCTAGAATACCAAGAAAGGGACAAACATTTCCTTTAAATCACTCAAAGTTTAACATCCAGTGTTGCTGGCATCTTTTGCTTGAGCTTTATAAAAAGGGTGCAGACATTCAAGTGGCAGTACAAGAGTCGTGTTCTGGGAAGGATGAAATAATGACTGGGAAGGATGAAATGGGTGGGGACTGTAGGAATATCTCCCAATTTCTCTGACTGTGAAATGGCAACTCAGCAAAGGAAACAATCTCTATTTGTATTTCTAGTACTGGGGCTGAGAGACTGCAGGCTTCCTAGAGTTGTCTAGCAGTGCCCCAACTCTTATTGAATAGACATGAGAGAGTAAGCGGCCACTTCTGAAACTCAAAGCGTTTTGAAATAGAAAGGTTTTTCAGTTGCTTGACAAATGTTACAGGAGTCCAGAGGGTTAGACAATATGTCAGGTGGGAAGTACCATTAGTCCCAAACAGTTTTACAAGAAGACTAAACCATAAAAACCCAAATTCTGTGCATAAGTAATACTACACAATTGAGTCTAGTAAGAATTTATAGGATTTTGTGCCTCGGGTGTCTTGTGAACTAAAAAAGATCAAAGGCTGAGTGCCCTCAGCACTCAGTCAGACCTTCAAGAAGGGGTCCAATATCCCTCCTAGTTGATGACTGACTCACAGGAAACACTGAGCAGCATGAAGAATAGGACCCTAAATGCATATTTGGCACCCAGTTAAATTCTAGTGTAAGTAGTATTTTTTTAATCAGCATTTGTTACACCCCAGTATAAACCACAGCTAAAAGAAATCTCATGCACCTGGTCTAAATCTTGGTCATTAATTAATTAGTCTATGACTAACAAGATGTCTTTAGAACAAGAGCTAGCCTATTTTGGTTAACCAGTTGCTGGTATTGTTCATGTTTCTTCTCTTCTTCCTTCAATAGGCCCTGTATTGTATTACAAAATTCCATTATTTACACAGATAGTAATAATGCATGAAATATGTCCCCAGCTGTTTTCAACTTTTGTGACCTATGTAAACACCGAGCTTTGAAATAGCTTATGCTAACTTCTTTTGAGAATAAGTTAGTTCCTAGACTGACTGATTCTAAGTATTTTAAAGGCTGTAAGTATGTGGTCTCAAGTGAGCTTTACATTTTGTGTTTCATCTCAAAACAAAGCTAAAACATTCACCTGTCTAGTTAGAAAGCCATAAATCAGTACCATCTCCTTATAATATTGGTACTGTTACAGGTTTATACCCCATATTAAAAAGGCATCTCTAACATTTTTCAATACATTAAGTGACTTACACTGCAGATTTCCTCAGGTAACAAATCAGAAGCAGAATTATGAATAAAATGCTACTCTTCGCAGTAATCGAAACACTTGACAAATGTCTGTATTCTGATCTGTTCTTCTCCGTTTTCTGACTATTTGTGTTTATGTAGGATGCATTCATTTTAAAAACGTCATTTTCTATTTAAGATTCACCCAAACTGGAGTAGCCATTTTAGATTTTTGCAAACAAGCAGAACAACCAGCAATTTTTCCTACAAACTAATTTGAAATTGATGCAATCCCCCATGCTGATTCACATACAGAGGACACAACTGCACATAAATCTTTCAAGGAAGCCTTACTTCCTTTTCCTTGAAAAATGCAGCCATGAAAGAATCTTTAGATAGAAACATAGAATAGTTAGAGTTGAAAGGGACCTAGACAATCATCTAGCTCAAACCCCCGTTCCACAGGCAGGGACACCTTCCACTAGACCACGTTGCTTAGAGCCCCATCCAACCTGGCCTTGAACACCTCCAGAAATGAGGAGTCCACAGCCTCTTTGGGCAACCTGTTTCAGTGCCTCACCACCCTCACAGTAAAGAATGTCATCCTAATATCTGATCTAAACCTAGTCTCGTTCAGCTTAAGGCTGGAAAGAACACAGGAAGTTGCTATGCAAGGTACATAATGTATATCACAGGAAGTGGTGGGGGAGACTCTGTTTCACCTTCCCAGATGTTTGAGTGATGGATCAGTGAATGGTAGATGCAGGAGTGGAACTTCACCCCAAGACATATTCGCTACCTACAAAATGTTTTCAGTGACAGTTGTTTACAAGACAAAACAAAAATCAGCCTTGAAATACAGATTTCCAAGACTTGTTTTGTTTTCATTCCTTTGAATATAGGCCTTAATAAGACAGTTGCAGAAGTGTTTTGTAAGAAAAGAATTTAGTGACAAGATTACACATCTTCAACAAATAACTCTAGAAGATTAATTTCAGCTAGAATTTTCCAAAGTTATTTCTTTGCCCATCTGAAATTATTATTTTATTTATTTGAGCTAATTGAAATTCAGTGCTCCAAGAGCCAGCCACAATGACGTTCAATGTCATGAGCTAACATTTTACAATTTGGACAAAAATTAGTGGTGGACAAGATTTTTCACACTAATCCACAACAAAGAAGCACAGTACCTGATACCACACTGTCAATTCTGATTAAAAAGCTGAATTTGGTCTTCTTTGGCCATTTAATCTCAAGTCAGTAAAAAGAATTAGGTGGACTATAAACTGAGGTTGAAAGGAAAGAAGGGAATGGTAATGCCAGCATAAAGTTTAATGGATCTGTGCAACATATCAGTGTTACAACTGTTATCCAGAAATGTAAGAATTGACAGCACAATCAATTTCTTTTAAAGTTGTTACTGTAAAGGGAGTAACATCACCACTTAGAGTCTCACCCTGTGATCTTGAAAGAAATCTTTTTCGTAAGGACACTTATAGGGACATAAGGCAGGACAATGCATCTGAAGCAACCACAAACTACAATGTGGACCATTCATCTCCTTTCTACCTCAGCCTGAGACATACCTGGAAGAAGTTATCACAGATCTCATGTAAATCCTTCCAGGAGGATATAAACCCAGGGGTTTTTATAGAATGTTTTCTTCCATATCACCTTGAACATTTTCACAATTTAGAAACTTTTTTCTTACTAGGAGAATTAGTGACTGATCAATTTCTTTTTCTCTGTACGCTTAACTGCACAACTAATCAGTTTACCAGTAAGCTCTTGAATCAGTTAATAAGGCACTTAATAATGTTAAAGACCATTAACTCTCACCAATGCTAATTTCCTGTGTGTCAATTTAAAGGTCAGAAGTATTTTCCACTAGCATTTTTTTTTGTCCATTTTACATGAGGATACAGACCTACCTAGTCTTTAGTTCTGCACTTTTGAATAAAGCACTTACATTCTTTTATTATTTGATCCAACACTGTGTAAAACTAAGAAAATGCAAAACAGAGTCTTGACAGAATCAGGGTCATGTATCTCAGACATGAAAAATCACTTCGGTAGTCTTTAAACAGTATTTTTTTTGCTCCTCCCCAATCCATTTTTGACAAATATATATATATTATAATATAATATATATTACATATATGTATGTATGTTTATTTTTTTGCTATCATTTTGAGGTTGCTGATTAAGAAGAGCAGAAAATCAGGGTTACCTGGTGATAGAAAAACAGCCATTTAGCCATGGCATCATCAGCTGAATCAACTGCGCCCTTGAGAGTCCTGTAAATTTGTTGTGATGGTTGATCTTAATACATAAAGCAGTTACATCTGCTGCTGCTCATGCAATCTAGGAGAATGCTTTGCTAAATTTAGCACAATATTTATCCTTACAGTGCCTATATGTTCTGATTAACCTGTCTGTCCTTCATCAGTTCCAGAAAACAGCTAAAGTGACTGGCATTTGTAGTGTGATACTAACTAAAAGACTCTTTGAACAGCTGTCAGTTGAAATACTTCGTAAAATCAATAGATGTTTCCGATCCAGTTTAGTGACCTGTGAATCACTTAACTTGTAATTAATTTTCTTCATTAGAAATGCCTAAATTGGTAGTCTGTTCATCTAGTTTCCTCATTTATTTATTTAAAGGCCCTAGTATTTGAATGTGTGTGTCTTCTGCATAAAATGGTGACATTCTTGAAGGAAAGTAAAGAATTAAGTACTTTTTATTCATACACAGAATGACAGCAACTTAAACACCATGGTCTGAGGTTAGCCAGTTTCTGAGAATATCCTGACTTTCCGCTCAGCGTAGTCAAAGGCATTTTAGCCATTTTGAACGTATTCATTATGACCTTTTCCTTCTATGAGCATTCAACAGCAGAAAGAGCAGCAGTATTGTCCAAGTTTTTACTGAAAATCTTCAGTACCTCCTGAACCGGTGACACAAAGTCACAGGAACCATATCAGACTGCAAGTTTATGAGTCATTTGGACTCCAGTGCTTTTAGCACTCCTGAAGGATCTCATTTAGCTTGATACAGAGCTACCAGAAGGTGCTCCAAATCTACACATTAAGAATATTTTATAGTGGTAACTCTTGCAAATCAAGATTCAGAGGAATAAGGTTATTCCTCCAATTAAAATAATTAGAGGATAATTACTGTGAAAGTTTAGAGAGGTGATGTTAACTGTGCTGACCTCTAAGAAAATATTATCTACTTGCAAGGACTAAGGAACTTATCCACATGTTGTATATCAATACAATTGCAAATTTATCCTCCACATATTATATCTGCTTCCCCTGCATAATAATGCCATAAGCGTCTTGGCACATTTATCTGAGACTCTGACTGCAGGTCATTGCTAGAAAGGGCTGTAAACATAAAATAGTCCCCCTATCCATGAGAAAAGAAACAAAATTGCTTCAGAAGAGATTTTTATTTGTAAAAATTACTTGGCTGACTATGCAAAGAATGTGGTATTGTCATATGGTCTTCTTTGTTAAGAGTTGAAGAGAACATGCCGTCAGGTAATGGCAGAAGGAAAGAATACTCCAGCATGGAAGAGCTTGGCACAGCTGCTGAAGAAGGTCTGGCAAATGCAGAGGTTCAGGGCAGAGGAGGTTGAGGTCAGAGCAATGGGAAAGGATTTTTTCAGCGGCACACTGGATTGACTGGGAGTTGTTGGAGACCAGTAGGAGGGAGCAGGAAAGAGAGTATATATATCAGGAGCTGTAGCTGGAAATGAGAGGGAGGTGAACTTGATGTGTGAAAAAAAGAGCTACTAAGGTGGAACAGGGGCCTGGATGTGAAGGGAGAAGGAAAGTAAAATCTAAGAATACTGCCAAAAGTAATCATGTTATGCATAGAAGATTATAACAGTGATGCTGAAAGAGGACAAAATTATTCCTTGGTTCATTCTCCCACAAACAGAGGCCAGTGGAAATCCTTCATCCTCTGTGTATAGGCAAGTGCCAAGAGGAAAGTAATCTGCAAATGGCATAATCATTTGCTGCTCTCCGGGGCTAAGAAGCAGCTGAATTTTGGGTGGGGCTACAGGTGTCTTCTAATATGGTAGAAATAACCAGGAGCATAAGTAGATGCTGCTTGATGTTGCAACAGTCAGTTTTGAAGGAGTGTCTCTGTGACCTTTGAGAGAGCTGCATGATGCCTGCAGGCCTGCACTGCAGTGGAGAGCTGACATCTCTCACAGCAAATGCCATTGAAAGATGTGTGGTGATAACACAGCTGCTCATAAAACTTGGTAGGGTGCTGTTGGGAACATGAAAATTGAAGTAGCAGCTGATGCTGTCAGACTGGTGACTGACCACTATTAAAATGATACAGGTCTTTTCTTATTGGAGGTTTTCTGAACTTTAACAAAGTTGTTTATTTTAAGTTTATTTTAACGAAGTTGTGGTTAAAAGAAACATCACAGTAATAATCTTTCTAAGGCTCACCACAGGATGGAAATGGTTCATCAAGCCATGTTTTGGAACAATTACATCAATAATGCCTTCACAAAATACTTTCCAAACCTTTGTGTGTGAAGTGCTGTATTCAAACAGCCCCAGGAACAAGGAGGTAGCCTTTTAAGCCAAATCGCCACCTCCATAAAAAGCTGATGTTGAAAATAGGACCTGCTTTGAATGACAGTCTGTTTTATGTAACATTCTTTTCTCTGAAATGCTGACTAGAAGTTGAAAACTACAGATTTTAAGTCTGTTAATTTACATAAGGATTCATTTTTGTTTTTTATAGGTCAGAAATGGTGATGTATGTTATAGAAGTGAGTGCTAAGGGGAATGTGTAAGGTGTGTCTTTCTGATGTCCTACTTATTACAGAATTATTTTTTTTTATTTTTCAGCTTATAAATGAGCAAACATGAAAAGTTCCCATTCAAAGTAGCTTGGGTTACCCTTCGGAGGAAAAAAAAAAAACAACCTTGGATCATTCTTTCCAACCTCCTCTTGAAACTTTTTTGTACCTCCTGGGCTGTGTGAAGATGCAGTTAATAAAATCCTGTCATCAGGAGCTTCCTATTAAATTAAATCATTTCACAGAGTTTTCTCTTCCTTTAATTCTGTTTAGCTGAATGTTTACTGATGAGTCAATTAGTCACCGCTTTGTTTGTTCAACTTAATGTCATCACATCGCCATGAGATCACCCCAGAAAACATTCATCAACAACAGCATTGTCATGTCTGCCTGGTTGCTACAGGCTAGCCTCAGGCTGTCCACATGCAGGGTCCGGCTGGTCAGTGACCTTGGTCTGGCTGCAAGTACCCAGGGCAGCTCTTGTGGTGCACAGGGGTTAGAAATTACTTTGTAATCGTTGGTGAGGATCATCCCTCCTTATGGTGCAGCTCCTCAAGCATGACATAAGGAGGTAGACCGGTTTGCAAAGGCAGCCATGACAACAAAACAAGGGCAAATGAGTTGATGTCTGCAGCTGGAACGGACTTCTTCATGTGGTAACAGTTGCTGCAAGAAGTTACATTCTTTAAGTACTAGCAGTTATTAGGGAGCAAGGTAGTAGAAATATCAATGGATATCAATATACCAGCCCAGAAAGTTCCAAGTATATTGACATACGTGGTCAAGCACAACTGGGCATCAGATTGTTTTTTGTGCCATGAGTGTTGCTACTATAGACTCCAACATTCTAGAGCTGGTGGTAAATTCATGTTAGTGTCACTTGAACCTAATGCCTGAATTACTTCTTTAAGTACAGTACACATCTGCCAGGTTATGTCTTCAGAGTTTGTTTTCCCAAATACCTGTAAATAGACACAGTCCAGCTCAAGGTATGTTTAGGTGTATCAGGGTATTTTTTTTGTTCAGTACACATAAGATTCTCTCACAGAGATGCTGTAAATTTAAATCATTCTCGAGGAGTGCCTGTTGCCTTTCATTGCTTAAACAAGTAAGACAAGGGGGTTCTTAACAAAGAGGCTTCATCAAGGGGATCTGGATGTGACTAGAGCATACACTTGCAGCTCCTTTAAAAAAAGAGTGCTATTTTCCTCCTCTCTGCAAGCCTTTTAAAACCTAACAATTCATCCCTAGTTTCTAGCAAGGGCATAAGGAGACAAATAAGCTGTTTCAAGGGGAGCAAAAGTTGGATAATCAGTCATGAAGGATATCAAAGCTAACAAGGACAGGTCAGTCCACAGATCCTGTCATTTAGGGAAGTGAGGAGGAGAATCAAGCAGTTGCACAGCACTCACTACATAGTCTGTGTCCTCCATGTAGCACAGGCTCTAGGTCCTAATAATATTGTGGCACTGATGCATATTAATAGTGCAATTTCAATAATCAGCATATTTTGTCAAATAATTGTTAGGCTGATGGTTATAAGAGGTGACACTGCCAGTATCTCATAAAGGCTGAAAGAAATATTTCCCATTTCCACGCTGCATAAACAAAGCATGCCAGACAACCTCAGGAATGCTAATGATCTCCAGTACTTTAGTATATTAAGTATTCATCAATTGAGCACAGACCACAACAATGTTTTGAGAGTCCTTAAACACATGAGAAACACATGAGAAATGATGTAAAGTTTATATGAGCTCATATAATCTTGGTTGGTTATACAGCCGAGTATAAGATCATAGAAATAAGGTCATGCGTACCATACCTTTCCTACTAGAAGGTTGTGTCCTACATTATATTTTCTGGTGCCACATCCAGCCCAGTTTTAATTGACTCAAGCAATGAGTCATCCACTTCTTCCCCTACAGCATTATTCCCCAGTCTAACAGATGACATTGTTGGGATTTTTTTTTTTCCTTGATAATCAGTCTTTACTGTCCTTAATTTCATCCCATTATATAATACCTCACACTTATGCTGTAACTGCCTTCCTAAAGCTTTGCAAGTGTTAATTTGGTTTCATAACAGCCCCCCATGAAATAGATAAGTTCTGAGTCAGAGATGCAAAAACTGACTTACTTGCTGCAGGCCACGTACGGGACCATATCGAGCACAGCTGGGTCTGCCTCATTGACTGAGAACCGTTTGCCTGCAGTTTATGCAATAATCAAGACATAAGAACTCTGTTCTAGGATGCAGTGTCTATCTGCACTGTGAAAAACAGTTTACTCCTTCATTAATATTTGTGTCTTTCAAGTGTTCATATGTATATCTTTCCCTAGTCATTATTTTTATACTGTTGATATTTGCTCTATCTATAAATAAACCAAGCCCTTCATTGTGTGGCTCTTTTCTCTCTGATCTCAGACATGTCTTTGCAGATTATGTGCCCAGAATGATACTCCGTGGACTTTCTGGAGATAACTCATGCCGTGACTGTTAGCCTCCCAGGCTGTGACACGACACAAGAGGAATAATCCAGCTGGCTGCTCCAGACTTTGTCAGCTGAGACACAGTAGCTCACTGTGCGTGTGCTGTTACCCCATTGTGAAGCAAAGTTACACGGGTTCATGTGAGTCACCATCGACTGACCTTGTGTTTCCATGCAGAGCAGCAATGTATCTGTTCTGTTACCTCATCTGAAAAGAAGGATCCTGACTAACAGCTGGGAGACAAGAACCTCTACAGGCCAGCACAGGCCTCCTGTCCGACAAACCCTTAATTTCTTTAATTAATGCATTTGCTTTCTAATTGAAGGAACTCAGGCAATATTCTAGATTATAATGAAAATGCAGGAAAGAGCTAGAAATCCTCTGGCTGCTGTGAAAACTAATGCATTTGGTTTCACTATCTCTTGCTGAACATAATTTCTTTCGAAGTATTTATCTGCAGTTTCCTTACTAGATTTTGGGTAATATTTAACTCAGATTTAAATCAGATTTAACCTTACTGCTCATTTATGTTTTTTACAATACCTTCCTCTAGGATCATTTTGTATCATCTTTCTGGTGTCCTCCCTACTTTTGCTACTCTTTCTTTATGAACTGAAAGGTAGAGTGGTTGATGGAGATTCCTGCCATATAAAATTCACAATGCTTTGGCACGGCAGAAGTGCATATTTGCAAAAATTACTAAAGTTGTGAAGGACTCAACATTTTGGTGTGTGTGTGTGTTCTGCTATGCACAACATGAGGATCATAATATATGCAAAAGTGTTTTTTTCTACAGGGAAGTTTTGGTACAGTATCTTCCCTGAAAAAATCTTTATGCAGTACCCATCCCTTCACCCTTCCAACAAAAGCAAACCCACATTAGAAAAACTAGCAGTCCTCCCCTGCCTGAGTAAAACAGCCCTGGAATATGGGAAAGATCTTTCTTTCCAGAAAAAAACCATCAAAGACAGTTCAGGGTATGAACTAATGGTTGTCTCACCTGCATAAAACAATGGGTGTTTCTGAGCTTTTTACCCAACTTTGAAATTGCTTTCAAAAAGGTTCACAAAAATCGAGGCTAACATCTTCCATTAGCCAGCCCTGCAGCTCACAGAGCTCACCAAAAAAAATCTGCTACTTGTGCATAATTAAAGGATCTGCAAACTACCAGTCAAGATAAAAAGATCAAGGGCTATCATAAATCATGTTGCCTCATGGGATGAGCTCACCAGCAGCAGAAAAAGATGTATGTTTTCTTTCTGTGAGGATTAGTTGCTCTGGTATGGTATAGGAGTTTCACTCTCCAGTAGTTCTACTTAAGGACACAACAGAATCTTTTTTCTAGGACAGCTCCTGTGTCCAAAAACGCTGTCAAATTATTTGCCTATCTGGTCTGGCATTTAGCCGGGGACCACATTGAGCAGAGCTAATGTGGAATTTTATTTATTTACTTCATGAGAAAGTGCTTATGGAGCAACACTGACATTTTTTCATGGAAATGTGTCAACTCAGATAAAGCTTTTGCCAGGAAAGTTTCCTATTGTAGAGAACCCAAGCTAAAAAGACCTAGGGATGGGCAGAGGTCTCAAGCGATGGAAGCAGAGAATTCAGTATGTCTTCTCCCCACATTTTGTCCCTGACAACAGCTGTAATTAGCAGGCCCCAGCTACAGCACTTGCACCAGTTTTGTCATTTTTTAAGATGTCAAAAGAAAATAACTTTTTCCCCTTTGTTTCCTATTTTCTTTCTATACAAAGATTTTAGGTTGAGCACAGTGTGGAACACTGACAAGCAGTGAAGCCTGCAAAACAGTTCTTGCTTTCTGTTTGATTCTAATACTATATTTGTAATCAAGAACAATTTCTTCTTAGGACCCTGTGTAGTCTCAGAGAATCTGGAAGCAAAACAAAATGTTGATTAAAAGTCTTGAGCTCAAGCTCTATCCCAGCCTGATCATTTATGAACTGTTTTCATGTCAATAAATAATTTTTCTAACTTGTTTACAGAGAAAGCAAGCAAATCTCCCCCCCACCCATCATGGCCCCTGCCCCCCATCAGTGTTATCCTTTTTAAACTGAAAACTTTGTTCTAGTAAATATACAAAACCTTGAAAACTCTTTCAGGACACTTAGTCTCATAAGTCAGCAGTGGGAAAATTCAGCAGTGGGAAATCTAGGAAATTTCCACGTCCTACATTTATAGCCAATTGTCAGTTTCACTTCTCTGTCATTTTTTTTTTTTCGGTCTGTTAGACTGCATAAAATACCACTTTTAGAGGCAGATAGCGAGCAGGAAAGGTAAATAAGGTAGATGGGATGCACTGACTCATTCTACTTATGTGGGGTAGTTGTCCTGTGACTGTAGTAACCTTTCATCCATTTCACTTGAGTTCATACCTTTTCCCCACCACAGAAGGGGCTTAAAACAGGATCCATGCAGCAGCCAACCCAGAGCACCTCGGGATTACCCCTCCTTCCAACACTGGAGGGAATGAAGTTGCTGCAGCTATTTATGATTGCTCACAGGTAATCTCTAGTAATACTTCTCTGGAAAATATTAGTTTCTCCCTAAAAGCTAAATTTAGATATATTAAAAAGTAAAATCAATGCAAAAGTCAAAGCTGAGAAGGGCCAGGTGAATTACATGAATGTGAATGACGGTGCTTATCATGTCTAACTCAGCTGGATCCTGCAGTCTTCAGCTACTATGAACTCACACAGAAGCACTAAATTGCCTCAACACAGGTTTCCCATGCCATTTCAGATGGTGCAGAATATCTGGTATGACCTTCAGCTGTGGATTTAGAAGGGTGTGGGTCTCCCATGAATCCCTAAATCCCTTCTACCCGCTCTGTGGGGGTGGCTTAGGTACTTCAGAGCATCTAAAATGTTCTGATCAGACTACATTTTGGCAATAGGCCCCTTCTTCCTGTGTTGCAAGCTATGGGAAACATGTTTTTTCACTTCCATGAGAATCCCCAAGTGTGAGAAGACCAGAATGAGGAAAAATCTCCCAGAGTCAGGTTTGCTTTTGCAGCTGTGACAGAGGTTTGGTGCACTGTATTTCAGGAAACTACTTATTGTCCAAGGCTGTCTTCACATCCACAGCCAGATTCTTTGGGAGCTACTCTATAAAGCAAAAACACCCTCTGTGCTTACTGTGGCCTGGAAGTGCAACACAGCACATCCATTCCTTGGGAGCAAATGCACAAACATGCCCAGTCTGGGACTGTGGAGGGGCACAGTACATTGGGCTGCAGGGGACTTTTCTAGAGAGGAGAGGATGCCATGACCACTGCACACCAGCCCCTGTCTTCCCTCCAGCACCCATGCTGGCCCTCCCACCAAACGGCAGGAGAAAATCCAGGAAAACAGCTCCCCACCAAGCCAATCTGCTCTCCAGGACAACAGCAGGCTGACTTTCAGTGGTCATCACAGGGAGCCAAGGCTGACCGCAGCCCTGGAAGTGAAGCTGTGGGAGCACAGGGGAGAATTCTCACCTAGCAGGCTTTTAAACAAAGGTGCAATCCCAGTATCTTTATTATCAAAGTAGGAATGGATATAATAGAAAGTTGTTCAGCTTTAAAAAAAAAAAATCGCATTCACCCTTTTTTCCCCCCACATTTTCATCTGGTGGAAAATCTGATTCAAAAGGGAATTGTGTGCTTCGGAAAATGTGGCTAGTGTGCCAGTTCAGTTTAAAACAGTGTGGAGAACAAAAAAGCCAAGCTCCCATGCTCATGATGACCCCTAAGGGAGCTTAATTAAAGGTGATGGTGAAAGAAAGGTAAGCAGTTAAAACTCTACACCAGACAGGATATAATGAGCCAGACTACTCAGTACCTGTTAAGACAATGTTTGTCCCTTGTTCCCGTCAATCTTTCCTTCCTCAGTCCCTGCTCTCTGATGAAAGTGAGGGGTAGATCAGGGGAGGAGGTAAATGGCAGGCAGCGATGCCATTGCTCAAGTTCTGTTTCCTAGTTAATTGCTCTTCCAAAATTTTTATTTCACTCTGCTTCTTTTTTCTCTCATACCAGGAATCTGACCCAGAACTTGCCTGCCACTTACCAAAAACTAATAGAAAAGGAAAGAAATAAAGAAATCCTGTGCAGACAGGGTCATGTTCCAGTGAACTCATTCTAAACATAACTTTTTCATTTCAGCAATCCTGCTCTGGCAGTATCTGAATTCCCCTGCTCACCTGGTGACTAAGGCTTAATGCCTCTATTCCCATCAATCTCCAGCCCTATAAAGGAAAACCTTTATGCCATACAGGAATGAGATAACAGTCTCAATGGGGCTGAGTCACAGTACTTTTCATCTCGGACTGAACAATCAACTTGCCATCATTCTGCTTTGCCTCCTGCCATTCCTTTACTCTCTGCTACAGAAATTTGCATTTATTCTCCATTTTCGCACTGTGCCATTAAAATCTGTCTCAGGCCACCATCTCCTACAGCTGCCTGTGGGTCCTCTATGCCCTTTCACCAAAGGGACCAGGGTACAATCATTCCTGTTTGCTCAAGGAGGAGCTTCAGCAGCCCACAGATAGAGACACACAGCAAGACAATAGGCAGCAGCCTCAAAGAACTTCTTTAAAACTTAGCTTTTCTACGCTTTGACTAGCGCTTAGTTTGGGGAACTGCAAAACAGCATAATATGTCTGCGAACTCATTATAGCTGGTGGAGATGAAACTATGGATCTGATGAAGAGGGAAGTAGGGGGCATATGGCCCATTTCTCTTTTAGAAACTCTGGGATTTTTTGCCTTTCCTTATCCATAAAGGAGTTGATATCTTAATTTTGGTTTTACAAATTATTAACACACATGGCAGGGAGATGTGACTATTTTTGATACAGGATTTTTGCATGACCTTGATAAGTTGCCCTAATGGGATCATGCTGGTACTCAGCAACTTGAAAATCAGGCCATGGAGTTGCCTAAATATGGATGAGATGCCCACATGTCAAATGCTGAACTTAACTGCTTTCCCTTTCTATTTCTCTACTTGCAAGAAATCAAGCTAATAATGTTGTATCAGGCTTAATACTTTTCTGAGGAAAGAAACTGCAGTCACTTGCATAAATTTTTAGCAGAAGTGTGTTGATTCTTTTTTAAAGGCCATTTAGGATTATAAGATGGAGTTGCTATATAAGTACAAAATTTTTCTTCTCTCTCCGGATATATAGTTCGTACTTGCAAATGTGTGTATCAGATCTCTGTTTTATTAAACATAGAGTCAAGAAAGGCTTTCAAAGCAAATGGATTAATATTATCTTGTATTCCTGTTGCAAAAATAATCTGAAATACAGATAAAGAATGAGAAACAGATAGATGTTACAGAGAGCAACTTCCATTTGGAAGATGTGCTCAAAGTCTCAAACTAATGAAATGTCATAGGCTTTCTAAAAATTATAGATCATAAGTTTCTGACACAGAAGGTTACTTTGCTTTGGACTTCATGTGATGGATAAAGATGAATTAATCACTGGAGTAGAAGTTGGTCGTTGCCTAGGAACCAATGATCATGACCTCATTGCATTCAATATACCCAAACAAAGGATAGCCCCAAAGAATACAATATATGTAATGGTTCAGAAAGTCTACTTCCAAAAATCTAAAGGAAACTCTGAATTAGATTACATGAAAGAGTAATATTTTAAAGAAATTATGCTTATACAACTTTCTATTGAGCTACAGTAATAATTGTGCTGGTGGTGCTAATTTTTAATGAATCTGCTGAAGATAATAATGTTTCAAAGGACTGGAAGGTACTCCGTTTGAAAAAAATAAAATTAAATTAAATGTGCAAGCAGAAATCTGGATAACTACAGTTTGATTAGTTTAAAATTATAACCAGTCAAAATAATGGAAAAGGTAGTATGTGCTTCAGAATTAACTCATGTCAGTGAAGTATCTGCTATAAAACAAACAAAAACTTAAATAGGTCATAGTCTTTCAGACTACAAATTCAGATGGCAAAGGCTATTTACACATGTTATTTGGGAATATTGTTAGTCATTTAAAACAATAAAATAAAATATTAGCATTAAAAATAGCATTGTTCATCTCTGCAACACTTATTTAATGGATCTAAGAAATGGCCAAATGACAGGTCTTGAGTATTGATAGGAAAAACTAAGTGAAAGACTGTGTTCCTAGTGGGATTACTTAAAGGTCGTTATTATGTCTTGCACTGCTCAATATTATTTTTTTAATCGGGAGCAATAAGAACAAATTTGGTGCTCACTTAGAGAGTAGTGAAACAATGTAACATGATGGGAACCAGCCATTTATTTAGTGCAATTCATTTGTTCAATAAACTGGGATCTATGGAAAGAAAATATATCATAATACAGGGCAGAAAAATATATCTCCAAACTGCTACTAAAACATGTTTCTATGACGCTCGACCTTGCTGCAAGTTGCTGTTAGTTGGAAAGTTATTACAGGGAAGGGATCAGATTTTAGTTTTCCTGTCTTTGTCCTCTGTCCCTAAGCCTCCCTGGTAAAAGAGCAGGCACTGGACTGGCTGAAATTTCCATTTGTCCAAGCACAGACGTCCTTACATTTTAAAAGGAAAATCATTCGTCTAGGGTCAAGGAACAGATATGGTTCAAGCAATGGCTAACTGGTTCAAATACACAGGAGATTAGATTGGATTTCTAGTTGTTTCTTCTAGTCCTAAACCCCATAAAACACAAGCAGCCTAATGCATAAAACGTTCAGCAAGGTGATATCTAAGGATTTCGCTTCAATGTGTATGTTGTATAAGACAAAGCAATATCTTCACCCCAAAGCTTGAGACAAGGGATCATTCTGCCCCTGCACGGAGCCAGCATGTGCCAGTTGCCTTGCATTTTTTAGATTCCTTTGAAATTCCCATACTTTTGCTTTTCTTTTCATCAACAAATGATAAAACTTAGTTGAACATTTGAATCTTAAAAGAAACGAATTTAGCATTTGAAATTGTCATTAGAATTTAGATGCAAAAAAAGGAAAGATTTCATCCTCTTGAGATGGCACATCTGCTCAGTAAAATTGCACTAGACTTTACTGGCTTTGTTCTTTTTTCTCCCAACACCTGCCTCAACACCTGTGAAGACAAGTCAGACAGAGCAGCGTTAAGTGGACACTGACAGTGTGTACTGCCAATTCTCAAATCCAGTTTGTGTCAGGAAAGAACAGAACGGAAGGTCTGAAAAGCAAGACTGACCATGAAAAAATAGCCAAAGTGGGCCAAGCCAGCATATGTGAGAGATCTACCTCACAGAATATGTAGTGGCAACACTGAAATTTTTAAAATAGTCAAAACAGGAAAAAGAGTTCAACTTAAGTGTAATCATGCCACAAGAGTTGTCCGAATAGTTCTTGGATCATTTCTCATGATACTACTTAGAGTAATGTCAGAGCTTACTGGTCATCTTCCAGAGAATCGACCAGCTGCCTGCTATCAACTATCGCAGCACTTGTACACTCATCTTTTCCTCCTCATTACAAATTTGACTGTTATTGCTTTAAAAGCTCTTTCCCCCTTAAGAAGCAGATATTCTGGGTTTTTGCAGTTATGTTAAGAACAGCCATTTTGTTAACAAGTACTTGACCTGTTGCACACACTTACAACTATGTGAATTATTAAGTATTTCAAATAAACTGTTTCTTAATTATCACACTTTTAATATGTTAGTTAAAAAAAAAAAAGAAAGGTAATTATGATATTCATCTTCTTATTACTGTATAATAGTACTTGGAAATAACATTTATATGAAACACACATTCTCTGTGGAAATCTAACATTCACTTTAAACTCCTTAAAATTATGTCACACTGCTACAGCACACTAAGAAGCTGGTGTTGAAAGAGGATAAAATGAAGATGTGATCAGGTGCAATAAAGCACAGGAGAGAAAAAGGAGGTGACAAGGGAGGGGGTGGAAGGACCTCAATCAATCTATTTAGACGCTCTGTGCCTCTCTCTTGCCCGCCTTGTGTTTTCAGAAATCGTTGGAACGCTGAGCATCAAGACTGCAAAAACAAAGACATACCTGCCCAGCTGATGTCTTACTTCACACAGCTCATCTGCACTTGGAGTCACTGACCAGTGACACTGTGAAAGGCATCATGTCATTTCAGGACTTACATATGTATAAGGCTAAAGAATTTAACGAATGGCATAGCACTATGACAAGAAACTCGCTGTAAACAAATGCCAGTGATTTCTGCAAATTATTTCTCAAATCAGTCTTTATATTAAAAGAGAAAAACAGAACTGGAAATCTGGATAACTCAAAGACAATACTTCTGACAATTATTGTCAGTGGGTAAATTCATACACTGTGGATGATGTCCTGACTTCACTAACTGTGACAGCAGGTCTTTTAACTGAGCTCTTTCAGGACCCTAAATAGCTAGACAGTGCAGATAAATGAGCCATAGATAACTACGGGAAGGTCGGAAAAAAATTGAAAGCTGAAATAGAGAAAAATGGGCAGAAAAGACGCAAAAATTACTGTAGTTTATTTGGCTTTTTTACCAAGCAATGTCTTCAGCCATAGCCCCCTACAATGTCCAAAGAAAGAAGTAGGAAATATTTTGCAGTGTAATTGCATTCTTTAATATTTATTTTATTCAATTGCCTTTCAAACACCCTGTGACCTACTGTAGAACTCTAGCACATCAGCACACATTTATCTGTCTGAATTGAGGACTTTTCATAGAAGAAAATGATTTGAACCCATGGACCACTGGAAAGAAGTTGCAGAGAGGCATGGATTCAAAGGAGTGGTGTGTACAGCAACAGCATCTCTCCACAGCACCCCTCACCCTGTCAGTGGCACCTGCCGCTGTTCTGGTACCATGCCATACTCATGACCTCATTATACCATCACCCCCTCAGTCTGAGCAGGGCCGTGTACCTGCAGATCCTGCCTGAAACAAGGTGCTGCAGCATCTCTTCACTGGCACCCAACGACACTAAGAAAAGATACACAGGTGATAAGTAATAAATGCAGTTGCTTCATTCTAATAAGGGGTGCTTCTCTACCTGAAATACTCTTGGACCTCCCCATGTTCAGCTGGTACATTTTATGCTTTTCTCACATAAAATCAGCTTTTCACTTAAGTTTATCAAGAAAGCAAGGACGAGGTGACCTTCCACAGCCATGGCTTACAATCAATACCTAAAAGAAATCAGCGTAGATGTAAGCACAATCTGAAACTAAAAATATTTTATGGAGTTCTTTCATTATAAAATAATTTGTTCCCAATATTTTATGAAATACTCACTCCAGTGTCCAAGAAAACAGAATGCTATATTTATGAGACAATCCTTACAAGAGGTAGTATGTTTTTAGTGCCTTAAACTATGCTAAAAATACTGACTGTTGTCATCAGGGAAAAGTTACAGTGAAAAAAAAAAAAAAGCAAAATCACAACCTTGACGACACGCAGTTCTGAGCAGCTGAGAGCAAGGAGTTACAGCAAATTATTCTCTGGTGGTCTGTGGTATACAGCTAAAAAGCTACACTGGCTGCCCAGCCTGTTGCCTGTTCACCCAGCCCAGTCCACACAAGCTGCCTCTTCTCCCATGCCTCACTCCTGCCAGGCTCCTGACTTTTGAAACCCTGAAGCATCTACAGGCATTGTGTCAGGAAGCAAGCTTGACACGTGTCAAGCTCGATGAGTCCCTGCAAAACCCTTGGAGTCACAATTTTACCTGGTTTTCTCACTGGACTGTAAATGCAATGGGCAGAAGTCCAAGGGAAGCTCCTGCTGCACGCCGGCAGCGAGGTGATGCATTCCCCTGTGTCACATTTTTGGAACACAGCAGTAGCAGCTGAAAACAGTCAGAAGGCTTTAAGTATGTGCATGATCATCAGAAAGCGAGGGTGAGAGCCTCCACTAATGAGAGAGAAGGTAAATAGAGCCTGAGAAACTGGAAACATTCTTTGGTTTGGCTTACAGCAGGAAAAAAATATCTTGAAAAGCATTGTACAGAGTGGAGAGAGAGGTCATTAATCACAGGAAATGCACTTCCTCAAGTACAGTGGGGACATGTGAGAGCCTGTCATTTTCCAGACCATTACTCAACAGCTTTCCAGAATTTTAGAATATGCTGTACCATCCCCAAGACCCAGGTGACATGTCATGGGATCAGAGTGACTGACACAGAAACATGACTGACTTGACAAGGGTGGCAAAGAGCTTTGTTATCCTGGAGAAAGACATAATTCTTACGTTTTGGAAGTCCACTACAAATTTGACAGAGGCGCCCCACCTGCCTTGGCAACAACAGCCCTTCCCAAGTATCCTGCTGGCCACATACGTGAGATAAGTGACCTGGAAACTTGATGAACTGTAAAAGTGTGACCATTATTGGCACTTTCAAAATGACCCATCAAATCCTGGAACTGATATACTCTGCTTTGGCAATCATTTAGAAATATTTCAGAATCAGTGGGTAAATTGTCATGCCTTTTTCACATCTTCTTTTCATCTGAAAAGAGTAATTTATTTAAACTTGAATAATATCTCTATGTTAAGTGGCCTTAAAACCTAAAAACTCAGAGCCAGGTGCAGCATTTGCATTGTACAACCAGCATTGGGCTGTAAACTGGGAATTTTAGATGTCTGTGGGAGCAGGAAAAAATAATCTCTGCTGACAATCATATATTAGGGATTGACAGGTTTTAAAAGTAACAAATTTATACAAAGCATGCTGGTTTAGTAATAATACCAGACCCTTATTTGTCAGTTCACCACATTTGCTACTATGCTACATCCTAAGGTCTATGCACAAAATCAATCTTCATAAAACCTCACCAAATTGAGGTAAATTCACTCTAAACCAAAAATCCTTCACAAATCCCCAACAAGTGGGGGTGAGGGGGGGAAACTCCAACAAACCTCAGAGTAGTTTTTTCTGCTCTGTGTTTTTGCCTCTAATTATAGGGAGCAGTCATATTTTTCCTTATACTTTTGGATGATATTCCTCTGTTAAAAGTGCAACAGACCTCTTCTGCTGGAGAAACTATAGGAGGGAAAGTGCTTCCAAAAAGCTGTACCCATTAAAATGAGCCAAATGCACACTGACCGAAGACATGCTAGCAGGAGCTGGGCTTTTTGTTTGTGACACCAGCCATTGGTGTGGCTCACTGCTGCCTTCTGTAACACTATGGGTCCGTCCACACACTGGCATTGGCTGCAGTTGCTGCCTCCCCACCAGCACAGCTTTCCGTGGCCGCTCAATTGCCTAAACGAAGAGGAGGGAAATTACAGGGGAGAGCCATCAGCTCTGTATGAAACCCAAAAATGCTTTTCCATGTTTATAGCACTAACACCTTCATAAAATCCCAGGCACAGAGTGGATGGCGAAAACTTGGATTTTAAATGAGCAGGCAGAGTTAAGGAAAGTGCCTTTTTAACTGCTGCCACAAACATTATAGACAGCTAAGTGACACTAGAAATCCAAAAGGAGGGAGGGCACAGTGGAGCCCATCAGTTTAACTCTTCATCAGAGCACATTTAATGGAACTTTCTGTTCAGCCATGTGAACTTTGCAATACCTAAGTTCAAATTTCACCTTCAGACTTCCCATCTGTTCTTATTTCATCCTCAGACTTTCCATCTGCTCCCATCTAGGCCTTCATAATTCCATGCCCAGTCAGACGGTATGGTTTTACCAGGTGCTTCTGTCTTGAAAATTTTATGGCATATAAGAAACAATAAAAATTTATGTTGTACATGTTACTTGTGCTAATTAATTCCATTGCACAACAATGTTTTTTAAATGATATTGTCCAGAAAGTCTGTTAAAATCTACTGTAGACAAGTATGGCAGTATTTTATAGCTCCTAATGCCAGATGGGTTTGGAGTTCAGACATTTGCGCTAATGCATTTTGCACTTAGGTGCTGTGCTGGGAAAAATCGGCTCCCAGTGACAAAGAGGCAACATTAAAATGTTGGTGTTAGCTAGGGGCAGTGAATCAAGGCGTAAGTGTGTTTTTTCGTACCAATTTTTTGCTGGAAATGAGTATATAATAAGCTATTAGTGTGCCATTTTACAAATTTTATAAGAACTGAAAGATGTTATTTCCTATTACTAGTATGTAAATATTTTCATGTCTGGAAGAGCAAGAATGTGCTGGCTAACGACCAAAGATGTGCTGGATAAAATCGCCTCCACCTGTTCAGAGGGCCAGTGTGCTAGAAAAGAAAGATTGTGAAATAAGCAACATTAAGTTCCATATCATAGCAAGTTTAGAAAGAATAATTAGTGCATTAAAGAAAGAGTCACTGTCCAAGGGCATTCTTATAACTTCTTGCTTCACATCACCAAATTCTAAGCCAGGAGATATTCTGAACTCTGAGTGCAAACAGTGGGTTACACAGTGGGGCTTGTTTTGGACAGGGTTTTTTGTTTGACTGTTTGTTCCACAAGACTGGGTAAATAAGGCTTTATGCCAAGAAAGAGTTTCCTTCCCTTGATTTTGCTCCCTCCCCAAGCACTCTAGTGGATGTGCCTCCTATACACGAGGAATCCAGAATGAGCCCGGGGATTTCACATTTGAACCCAAATGCTGTTAGATATCAGACAACAAGGGCTTTCCCCCCAACAACAGTTTCAAAAGCAACCTCCTTTGGCTCTGTCATCTCCATCACCACAGGAAGCTCCCTGATGGCCACATAGAATTTGTTTTTAAGTGGCAGCTCTATCAACATCACATCACGGGGGTTAAAAGGTGCAGAGCTGATGGGGGAATGGCTCTCAGCAACAAAAATGGAAAGAGCAGCTTGTCTTATTTTCCTCAATAAAAGAGATGCTCTGGGAGGAGGACAGGGAGAGGACAGGGGGTGCATACTGCAGTATCTATTCAAGTGAACATAAAGCTCGAATATTATCTTGTCTAACAATTTTTGGAAGCTGACAAGCAGTTACAATTAATGCTCAGAGATTCAAACAGGAAATTGTATCATTGTGAGAAAGGGCATTTACAATGACACTGTGATTCAAGAATACTTTTGTGAATAGAAGAAATAAGCAGAGTTTCCTGCTATTTATGCTTTTATAATATGTCATGCTTATAAAACCCCACACAGCTGTGGGTATTTGTCATGATAATCATGAATCTTCATACTTTACTCAAATTTTAGTGCATGTGATTTGTTCCTGTAAATGATGCCAACAGTGAAACCATCCCTATGCTTTTTTCCATATTATTTTGTTTTTAGAACCACAATCTCATTTCAAGGGAGAAGAGATGATACCTATGTGAATTATTGACTAATTGTGATGCACGTGTAAAAACTATACAGATATAATAACCACGACCCACAGACTAAACTCTGTTTTCATAAGCAATTCAATGAATATTTATGCATGTAAAATACATTCATGGACAGGAAAAAAAAAGGCTAAATTTGCAATTAATATTTGTGGTGAATAATTTTGATTTCTGAATGGGGACATTTTGTTCAAGTTTGCTAATTATCAGTTGGTTTGTGTGACTGTGAAATAGATTATTCTAACGCAAATTGGGAAAACGTTGATACCAATGCTTCCCACAAGTTTTGAAGCTCTTCATCTGGTTTTTTTCTTAATTTCTAAAGCTTTTTCGATAACATCTGATCACCTAGTCGCAAGTAAGCATCTTTCTGAAACTGACACATTAACAGGTATTAATTTATTCACAATCCGTTACTATTTTACTCATTGTTTCAGTAATGATGAGGCTGAAGGATTTTGAAAGTTACTTGTTGGATACAGACCCTGTATTTTTTGGGCACATCTCAGGTCCACAGTAGCCAAAATTGCTACCATCTGTTGTCCAACCAATAAGTTGCAGTGTGTGAAAATAAGTTTGTGGTCAAATGCAGGCATCTCTCACACACTGCAAATAAATATATTACCAGCTTGTCACAAGTGTATTACGGAATTACTCCCAGAGAAGGTGGTGAAAATTCCGTCAGGTTAAGTGTACCAGTGAAGTATCCATTGGCAAAAACAAGTGACAGTGTGTTCCCAGAAGTAAAGGGTTTCCATACCAACAGCAAAGGGTTGGAGAAACCTTTTGTGTCCATTGCTGTGATTCTGCTGCTGGTTAGCAGCAGATTAATCTTAATCAGAACCTAATACGGAGGCTACTATATTTTTTCTCTTCCTTTTTTTTTTTTTTTTTAATTAAAAAAAAAAAAAACACATGCATTTTCTTACTATGAGGGTTTTCTGGGTGCTTTGAAAAGTCCTAAGTACCCCTGCACCTTAATTGCATTTTACCATCAAGAGGCAGTAGAAACCAGGTGCCTCTGCCAAGGAGGCACCCTCAGATTCCTGGCATCCTTTTTGATAAAATGCCATTCTCATAATCCTTACCATTTTCCTTCAGCTTTTGCTACGGACTACTTCTCTTTTCCTCTGACTGATGCAGGCCTCCTTCCTGCAGCTCTGTGGCAAGCAGCTCACACATCTCTGTGCCTTCCTTCAGCCCCAGATGAACAAGATTAAGAGCTCTCTGTCTGGCTTTGTCCATGTGTAGGAAATAGACTGATATTTGTACTCGCATGTCATAAAATCTTAAAGTTTTCAGACAGGAAATCAAAATCTTGGAAGGTACAGGCACAGAGTGACACTGTGTAATTCTGTAGCTTTGTGTCTTCTAGCTTCCCTGGTCTGAGCCTGGAAAGAACCGAATTTGTTAATGCAGGTGGGCACATGAGGGAAATGAGGCAGTTGGTGTGTTTGAGTTGAAAAGAAGGCTGCCATGGTCATTTTGGAGGTACCTGGCAGAAGTTCCACAGGTAGCAGACCTCTGATGAAGCTTCCCAACCATCAACAGTTCAGGTCCATGCCAAGAAAAGTAGATTCATGAGAGAGAGTTCATCAGTCATAAACAATGAAGAAAGAAAAACAAAACAAAACAAAAATAAACACAGATTCAATTACACTCTCTCAGGGCCAGGAGAAAATTTGTCTTCAAATTCAAAGAAGATTCCTCCTGATCAAGCATCATTGAAAACAGTGAAGGCAGAACAGGACCGGCAACACAGTGAGAGTCTACGCTGATCGGGCTGTTTTTGTGCCTGTGCTTGTGCTGCACTTGACCCTTCTCCTCCTTGATGTCATGGAAGCATTAAGTGTGCACCTTTCTGCGACATGACACAAAAAGCATTCCTAACCTATACAATTACCTTGAACTTAATTTTTTTTTCCAGCATACCTTATGATCATGGAATCTTTTAAAATATTTTAAAAGGTTCCTCAACTACTCAGGCAAGTCCTTTTGCTTGTGCTTCTCTGAATTTTATAAAGCATAACAAATACAGTTTTATATGCTTTTAATCCTTGACACCTTCAATCTTTTCTTCTTTCCTCCAAGTTGTAATTATTCCCTGGGAAACACTTTTAGTTTAGAGAACATCTTAATCACTAACACGATGTCAATATATTACAGTACTTGATTCAAAATTAATCTAGCAGGAGATATATCAACTCTAATTAGCATTTACTGCATTTTTAATTCAGTACAAAAACTTTCCTGGAATCAAACACATCATCATAATTTTAATAATTCACAGTGGCTCTCTGAGACGTGAAGTGAAAAACACTGCAACATTGTCCTTTGTTATTGCTGTATGTTGTAGAAGAACGATGGACAGGGTCTGGATGATGATAATTGTTTTATAACAAATTTTTTTCTTGGGTTTTTTTTGGTGGTGGTGGTGGTGGTTTTGTTCATGCTTTCCTTTTTATAAATGTAAGTATTTGAGTTCATTCTTTTCCTGAAGGATATTTGCAGCTGTGACTCCCTGAGGGACCTGCACTCTGAGCATCTTTCAGCACTGACCACCTCCAGTTTGTCAGATAAAGTCATCATGAACCTGTAGATCATCATGGACTTGTAGATCCGTGTTAGGGTTTAGCTGGGAATTAACTACTTCAGTTTCATCAACTACTGGAAGGATGACTTTCTCCTTAATATTCTGTTCTCTGTTTTTAAACTTCTTCAAATGTCTGTTATGAATAAGTCGTGATTATAGGAGTGTGCTGGGTAAATTACTGGTTGGGGGAGGATTTTAATTTGGCTGATAAAGAGAGGGGAAAAAAGACCTTAGGTTCACTCAAAATAACCTACAACAAATAAGGCTTTCTTCTTGGGAAACAAAAATAACCAAACCAAACCAAATTAAACTGAACAAACCACCAAAACCACCACCAAAACCAAACAAACCCTGACTTATTCAACTCAATATAATAAATGAAGTTTAGAACACTTATTTTCATGTTTCTGAGGAGAGTTTCGCTTTTGCCTATTGGCCTCCCTAAGAGTTTAGATGAAAGTCCTGATGAATTTCCAGGTCCCCCTGGGAAGATTCAGGCTGACATTGTCTATTAGAGGACGTTCATCCAGGCCATTTTGTAGGAAGAGGCTCCTCTGACATCTCCTTACTTACTGTATGAACATTGTTACATATTAAGTGAGTCGAAGTCCACAAGACACTGTGGTTTGTGATATTACCACTAATAGCTCAATCCAACATGCCAGCCCTTCTGGTCTTTCGAGAGACTATATGAACTACCCTTGTCCAAGAAATGTAACATTACAACACAATCCAAGTTAATTTTTAAGGCTAGAAATAGTGTTGCTATTCATCCCAGAATGAATAAGATCTTACACTAGAGTGTAAGTAGAAACTCCTTTCTCCTGCCTGGTTCATGCATACCTTTCTCTTTCCCATTGGCAAACAAATAACACAGTTCCCAGACTCTGACATTGGCTCCTATTCCTGCCTCCACCAGTATTTTGGCAGGATTATGTCCACAGAGTTATGTATTCAAAGGCCATGTATCATAAGTCATAATTTTTTATGCCATTACATCTGTTAGTTTTGCTCTATCCATGAACCCTGCATATATTCCCTGTGTCCTCACAGCCCTGTGAATTTTCAAACCTTTTCATGAACCCCAGAAACTGGTCTCTGTGCTGGTGGAAGGGCAAACATCTTTCCACTGAAGCTTTTTTGACTGCTATCTCTTGATCTTAGAAATATCCTGAGTCTTCAAAGCATTTTTTTCTCCCTGAGGACTCAGGAACTTTCTCCTGAAGTTTTCTCTAATACATAGAAATGGGCAACCTCACTGAACCCAGATATCAAGTTCTAAACCTTAGAGATCCTATTAACCTCTGAATAATAAATTCTTAGATAGACGAAAGGATTTGGTGGAGGCATGTGTTGCATCCAGAGTCTCATGTCAGAATCTTAATTAAACTTTAGGGATGAGGGGAAATCCTGTTTCCAGAAAAGAGCAACAAATCTGGAGGAGAAATTTGCAGGATTATTGTAGAAAGTCCAGCCTTCATGACAACACTTAAACTCAGTCCCAAATTAGTTTCATTAACTGCTGAAGCCTTTCTTAACTCCCTGTCTCTGTTTTACTCCTGCCTCAAAGCCATACTTCCTGGTGCCAACTTGACCTCTCAAATCAGTCCTGTCTTGGGTACTCCTCCAGTCACAGGACTAACTTTTTCTAGCCTGAGATATAATGTTACTGAACCCCTCAGAGAACCTAAGTTCTTATATATGTTCAGAAGTCCTTGTCCTGACAAGATAGGTGGAATAAGACGTACCTGATATTTCAGATGTGAACAAGGAAATCCCACATAAGTCTCCAAAGGAGACTGATTTCTTAGTCTGCTCTTGATGCATTAAGACAGCACCAAATTCAGCATAAAAAAATGGGGTAATGGAGTTACACACCTTCTGGTCAATAAGTTCAAGTATTCTTTCAGGCAGTGAATGTGCTGAAATCCACAGTCTGAACCCACATCACAATCTCCCTTCCCTTCATCTGAAAGAAAGCCACAGAACAGAAAAGTAACCACAATTCATGACTGAGAAGAAAGGACAAAATTAAAAGTAAAGCAGAGAAGGTTAATAATTTTCAAAGTCAGAACTCGATTCATAACCTTTCTTTGAGTTTCTGAAGCCATGTAATCCAATCAATAGTTTATCTCGCTGATACTCATGAAGCTGATTTCCATTTATGTTAATGTCCTTTATGTCTTCCATTAACAGTTCATTTAAAACTCTCTAAAGTCCCTTTATATTTCTAAGTGCAAAGGAGCCATGCTATAAGTTTGTGTAGGCTGAAAACATTTCTCCCACTGTTATTTATTCAGCTTTGTGTAGATTTCTTTGGTATGGAAACTATATGACGCTTTAATTGAATGTGTCCCCACAAGTCTTAAAGCCTTACTACTATAAATCACCGTTTCCAAGAACTGCTCCGTAGAATTATTCATGCTTCAGTCTTGCTAAGGACATGTAGATTTTACAAGTGAATGTGAATTATCGTAGAGCATGCTCGGGCTTTTGCCAGGACTTCTATGAAATGAAAGCATTTACACAAAAGACATGCCTGATTTTTCCCCTGTCTTTCTTATATACTTGGAAACTTATGCCAAAATGTTGCACCATGGACTGCTTCATACTTCTGTCTAGAGCATACAGTGTGCAGTTCACTTCACTCCAGAGAACTAGCAAAGTGTATTTTTATCAATGGGCTTTTGGGTACCAAGGGACTCCAGTCAGTGTGCCTTTTGCACAGGAGTGAAGACAACAAGGGTGACTGCCAACTCTGCATCTTGCTAAGGTCTTTTTAGACCAAGAATAACTCAACCCAAATAACCAAAGTCTATTATAAAGTGGAGTGCTGTAGTAGTGGTTTTATATTTCCTATTACCAGAGGAAACAGTTTTCATGGCAATCACCACAGAAGAGCTTTACTGGTAAGTGCTGTGAAGTGTTTTAATTAGTTGTATCAAAGCAAGCTACTCCTGCTAAATTTTTGTCTTGAATGTAAACGATTTGAGGCACTGTAAATAATAGCACCTAAGGGATAAAATAACAATTGTTTTAAAAGGAAAATGTGGTATTTGCCTTCATGTAAAAACAATTCATCCATAAAATCTCTTTATCTCCTTCATTTTTCCTTCACTGGGCATATCCTGCAGCTCCAGGTGCAGAAGCGTAGTCCACAGTAAGAAGGCAGTTGATAAACTGTGATAACTTAGAAGTTTTTCAAAAGCAAAACTGTCAAAGGAGGCCATCAATTTTAGTAGTTGGAAGGGATCTCTGGCGCAGTAGTCCAGTCTCCTGCTAAGAACAGGGTCAGCACTGACATCAGATGAGATCAGTCATAGCCTTGTCTATTCACTTCTGAATAGGTCCAAGGGTACAGACTCAGCAATGCTCTGATTCTATTTTTTTTCCCAGAGGTGAAGTAGATGGTTGCTACTATTGCATAGAAGCATCTTGTGACCAGCGAGTTTCAGGGCAAGCACACCAGCAGAGAAAACCGTCTCTGAACGTTTTTGTACTAGTGAAGGATACACTTTCTTACCAGAGTGAACGCAAAATTTTGGCTATATGTGTATATAGGTGGATAAACGTGTACAAAGCCACAGTGCACTGGTGAACATTGCAAAGATATACTGAATCTAGGATCACACCCAGTGTTTTGAAGATGTTTGCACTTACATAGATTTGTATTTACTGTGATCACGCACATTCCTTTTGGAGCTCCATGTTATTGCCATATCTTCAGGATAAATCACTGCTTGTTTACATGCTGAAATCACTTAGCCTTAAGTTGGAATTGCTGCGTGTGAGTGTGATTTGTTACTATCTATCAAAAGCACTCCCCAAGAAATGAATTATATGAATTAAGTGAATTATATGAATTAAGTGAAAATACAAAGGGTAAGATTTTCAGTTCTTTCAAGGGTAAAGACAATGCAAGGATATAAAAATATCTCAAAATGTAAATATTAAGACCTCTGTATCCAAACAGAATTAATTTTCCTATTCTTATATTTAATTTTTTTATTCCTTAAAAAATATGGAAAATCAACTACCACTTCAATAATCAGCACAAGTGTCTAAGGGTTATTGTTTTAGACATATTGCTGAGAAAAAAAATAATTCTATTTGCAGGGTCACGGTTGCTGTTGCAAAAGCTTACAGGCAGCAAATATTTCTTGTCAACTTGCAGCGATTTTTTCTGTTTCTCTTCCTAAAAGCTGCCCATACTGTCTCTTTTACAAATTACTCTGAAATTTCAAAAGACCACACACTTGGCTTTTCCAGTATTTTTTTTCCAGAAGCCCCTAAAATGGTGAGAAGCCTTGTTAGAATAACTTCTTTCCAGAATAGAGTTCGAACTGGAATTCCACTGGTGAAGTGTTATTTTGTTCTGGCCAGAATCCATAAGTTCCATCTTCATATTAGAAGTTTATCATCCTGCTTAAGCTGGAACTGTGTCCAGCTGGGGAGTCGCCATTCACCTCCCTTCATCATCTTACTAAATATTCAGAGAATGAATTCTAACAGCTAAAAATGAGTGGCTCATAATATGCAGCTTGAATTTATAGTAACACTCTCTGCACGCTAATAAGGAATTTGCAAGCTATAAAGATGATTATCTTTGTCCTTAAAGATGAATGTCCTTAACCAGGCCAGTTCCATTTTAGCTGTGACATGCGAAGCAGTCACTTATTTTAGAATTTCCAGTATTTTCTCCACCCTCTTTTTTTTTTTCAGCAAGTGCACAAAGCTCAGAAATTTGGAATAAAACTGAGATTAATATAGAAGGTGACATAATTACTATTATGTCCATAAATAATAGGAACTATTTAGTCCATAAATTAAAAACAAAAAATAACAGATGTAAGCTTGTTATCCCACTAAACTAGTTGAAAGTCCTGAATAACCTTATTGCCATTGCCTGAAAGTGGATTAAAAAAAAAAAATTCAGGAAATTATTCTTTTGATCTTAATAGTATGTAAATTTTCATCTGATCTCTGCTGACAGTCCACAGTTCTCTGTGGTCTAATCCATTGCTCAGTTCAAACTCCTACATTTCTGTATAAAAAAGGACATTTTCCTGTACAGATTTAAAAACTTCCTCATGTAAATGTTGATGAAGAAATATTAAAGTTATCTTTCAGAGACTATTTACAAGTGTAGTCCTTTGGGGCCAGTCACTTCACTCTCAGTAGTAGAGGTGGTTTGATACTTTTGACCTGATCCTCCATGAAAAAAATGCAAGCTGCTTAATCAGATTTCAGTTTTAAATTCAAATTTTAATTGCTAATTATTCACCCTGTGTGTTTGAGGTTAATTAGATCTGCCATGCATTTGAAGGATTCGAAATTTCAAAATGTGGAGAACATTGAAACCAAGGTATGGAATTCAAGCCACAGATTTCTTTTTTTACTGGTTGAATGTGAATGGTTAACCTGGGAACATGCCAGGAAGACTTCCACCAGCCCACACAGTGTCAGTGGCTTTGGGACAGCGGTGGTGGCCTTCAGTGTCCCAAGAGCCACCAGCCTTCTCCCCAGTGCTCTGCTCAAATTCTCCACAGCCTTCAAGCAACAAGCATGAAGTGTGGAATTCTCACACTCTCCGAGGAGACGACTCTGTCATTCCTGACCATCTATTTCTCTCATCATGAACCTTCATGTGCTTGTACCTGCATTGCCTTCATATCTGAGCCTCCAGCAGTCAGCACCACAGCACACTGTGGTTCCTCTCAAACCAGTCAAAGACTGTTTATCACTGTACTTGCCCAGGACAGTGTGTTTTATTTTATACACCAAAGGTAGATTCAATCTGGCAATACATTTTCTTTAAAAGTCAATCCCTTTGGTGCAGTAAAATACATTAGATTTTATGTTCTTGGCTAAAGAAAACTTGTCTTTTGCCAAGGCTGTATTGTCTGAAGTCTCAAAGTAGGAGTTATCATGTTCTTTGAGATGAGGGGCAGAGTAATTTGTGGTGCTTTGGGCATGACACATGTAATTTTACACTTTATCTGTAGGTGTGATACTGGATTCTGCCAGAGCAGGCACCTGGTATCAATGTTCATTCTGGCATTAGTTCAGCAAAACTCACAACTCCTGATAAAAACCACAGGTTTCTGTATAGAAAGAGAGCCTACAGTGTCCAGAGATAGGATAACGTTAGAAATCTGTGACCTACCCAGCAATCTGTGGGTGACAGCAAAATGGAGGGAGGCATTCCTCTAGGTTTTTTTGCTTTTGGAGTGATGTGGAAAAAGCGACTGCTATGTATCTCTGTCTGTGTCTTTAAAATTGTTTGGAGAAATTTTCTCATACTTAGGTTCTAATGCAGTGTTTATCCTAGAGCACATTAAATAAAACTTCATTTTGCTCTTGGGAGGCACTTTTACCGTTATCTGCCTGCCATAGCTATTTGCTCTTGGCAAAGAGATCCTTAAAGGGAAGGAAGTCTTTCATCACAATTTTAGTGGACTGAGAATTGCAACAGCCTCCAAACGACTGATGTTTCTGTAGGCAGGTTAGGCACTGAGCATCAGGGGAGATCATTACTTAAAATCCGTGCTGAAAAGGCCATTTCTAGTGTCAATACCAGGCTGAGTCATTTAAAATCATTCCTGAAGCTGCTGTAGAACAAGATTATCAGGTTCATATACTTGATCTGGATTATTAGCATGGAAGTGCATGCTTGTCACAAAGGGAACATTTGCAGAGCCCAGTCCACTTTTCAAGCTGTATTTTCAGAACTGAAATAACCCATTGTAGGAACAGCCACTAGTTTAATGCAGGACCAGTGACTTAAAATTGCCAGACAACCTCACATTTCCATTACTACCTCACTTTTCCATTTCAGGTTAATAACCCTGTTGTCCACATTCCAGTATTTTTCAAACTGCAGCCTTTATATAAAACCAGAAGTGTTATGTTGCATACAAATGGAGGTGACTGATTTCACAGTAAGTCTCCATGTACAAACAACTATAAAAGATAGACAACACGGGATTTATCAGGCCATGGTCACTAACCACAGCAGCATTGTTTCACATATTTGTATTTAGAGACACAGACCAGAATAATGAGAGAATCGGTGATTCATTTTACCCACTAAATAAAAGAAGCATGTTCCAGCTGTCATAACTTGCCATTAACAAAAGCACCTGTGCTTTGAACTAGATAATCAATAACACTCAATTTTGAAACAGGTTTTTATGTATTTTATGTACAGGAGTGTTTTTTCTTAACTTTATGGTTTCATTTCTTGTTTTTCACCAAATCAGGAAGAACCAGACAAAGGTTGAAATAGTGAATTTGAATCTACCTCAGTTTTTCCACTTCCATAAATGTCACTTTTGAGTTCAAAGCCAGCATCTCAGCAACTGAAGTTTGAGTGTTATTTGGTATACTGAAGAAAAGACAAGAACTTTCCTTTAAGTAGTATCTCTAAAGCTGTGTGTTGAGAAAGCACTCAGTAATCCTCTCTGCAAATACTCCAAATAGAGCCCTTATAAACTGTATTTATGTCCTGTGGCATCTTCCTTCAATTGTTGCAACTGTAGCAACCTCTACTGCAAAAGATGCTATAAGAGAACTCAACATCCCATTTGACAAATCAGAATGAAGCAACACGATTTGGCTGCATAGTTTTGAATCCCCGGAGAAAATTTGCAACATGGATTGAAAAATTCCACAACTGCAAAATGTCACAGGCTAATATTTGAGTTTTAAACAAATCTGAAAAAAGTTATGCATGTACACTTGTATTAAGATAGGCAGAGTGAAGGAAAGGCAGAAAAAACATGCTGTAATTGTTTGCAAATTCCTACAGATGTTTATTCATTTTCTCTGGTTGAAGCTCTATTTGGTACGTGATCAAAACCAACTATATAAAGGAGTTTGCCTCCTTGTAAGAGCATTTTTTCCATTAGCAATAGTATTAGAAGACAGGCCAAAGAGAGGATTTCTGAATGGAAGTCTTGTTGACAGTTGTGGTAATCCAGACTCTGGTTGGCTATTTTTCCGTGTGGTTGTTGGGCAGAGATTTTTGTTTACGGTTCTGGTTGATCACATATTCATGTTCTCTGCAGACTTTGACAGACAACTTCAAACCAGAGAACCACAGCTGTAGTCCAAAAACATTCATATCCTCACTTACCACAATCTTCAACTGCTTTCAGGAATTATTATGCTTTGCAGTTTACAAATTATATAAAAAACCTCCATAACAGCTATTACTAAATTCAGCTGCAAACTTCCTAGCAGCTCTAGTCAACTGAGTATCTGGAAAGCCAAATTTTGGCTTTGCAGAGCAGTGCAATAATGCAAAAGTTCCTCAGAGAAGGCCTAGTACCATAAAATTGCATGATATTATGGTTAAATATGTTTATGTAGAAGTAGCCTGACTCACACGACTTTACCTTCTGCATATCTGAGATGGGAATGATTGAAAATATTAGATGATCTAGTCTACCTCTTCAATTCAAACTGTAGAATCTCATCCAGGTACCCCTGTATAGTAATCAGATGCTTAGGTTGTTAAGAAAAGTCTTCTGAAAAGATACTGAATCCTGATTTGTGAAGAAGTACTAATTCTTTCCAGCTGCCATTTACCTATAGCTTTGTTATTATACTCTTTGATTCAGGGAAATTCTGGAGAGTTATTGGTGACTTTACAAATATCATTCTACTCAACCTATATATCTCAGAAAAAAAAAAATGCTGGAAGTGTTGTGCAATTAATTCTGCTACAGTTATGAAGCCAAGTATTCTTTCCAGAAGTTTGGGAAAAAATGGGCAAAAAAACTATAATTAAGATATCATAAACATCCAACCATCTACATCATCCATCTGCACCTCAGACTGATATATAAATTAAGGATTTTTCAAAATGGATGTCTGGAGAGTGACAGGAAGGACATAGGGTACTACGTCCCCATATTCTTATGAAATGTAATCCACAAAATCACAACTGTCTGAAAAACAATAAAATGCATATAGTAAATTTATAGCTAAAGATCTATACAAATAAGTGTATGGTCCTTGTTGTCCGTACTTGAGTTTTAAGGCCTTTGGGTCATACTTCGGGGGGGGTTATTTCATTTTTATGTGTTTTTAGTTCTGGTACCACACTAGTCCTAGATGGGTGTGCACACAGGGATGCAGAGCTTTGAATTACTGAAGATTTTATAGTGCCACCTTTTATAGTCAGTCATGCTTGTAGCAGTCTTGCAGAAAAAAATCACACACACGTACACACACTTGTGAACTGCATTTATGGTGAATGAATCTGCCCTGCTGCTTCTGTGTGCAACAGGCAGATCTCATAGGTGATGTAGGTAACAGGTGCTCAGTTCAAGACTGAATTTTACCTAAGCCCTCCACGTACTTTTTTAAACAATTCTACCAACAAGTCTTGGCCCCTATCAACAAATTTGGCACATGTGAATAAATTTCGTCAACTCTTTGTTAAATAAACAATCTATCTCAGATTATTTCCTTGTCCAATTTTGCAATTTTAGGGATGTATTCACTCTAAATCAGGCATGAAATTTTCTTTCTCATCTTTCTTGTTCAGACTTTCCCTTTCTTACAGTTCTTGGAAGTGGAATGTGTAAGTTACATACAGACCTTCTCTCAGTGCCTGCCAAGAAAAGACAGATCAAGTCATCAGTAACACATACAAAGATCCAGTGATGATTCCAGAATAAAACACATATCTTTATTGGTTAATGACTTCTTGGAAATTTACTGACACAGACATTTAGAATAATCAATATTTCACAGAAAAGCCAACAATGAAATAAGCCACAGCTGTAACAGTCAGTCCCAGAAGTTCATGTACATTGCAGACAAAGATCAGCAGAGAAAAGGGAGTTTTGCCCCTCCGTTTTCTACCTGACACCTAAGGCTGCATCTGTCCTTGACATTCAGTAGTTTTCTTTTGTTTAGTTCCTTTCAATGATAGAATTATATTTTCCTCACCATGTAATATCAAAATAATTTCTTTTAGGGACTTTTTTTCTCTGGAAAATCCTTTTCCATGAAGATCACCAAGCTAAAGCAGAATCTAAAAGGCAAGTAATAATCTCACATCAGCAATAGCTGTGTAAATAGGAGATGACTGTCTTCTCTTTACAAGTCTTGGGATGAGTAAAGGTAGATGGATACTGTCTATGCTTTCTTCAAATTCCAGACTCAGGTCATTAGTAAACAGGGTGATACTGCATCTCTGCTACAGTGGGTAAAATGTTTCAAAATTAATGTCTAGAAATATGGACTTGATCTACATTTCTTAAAAGGTACGTGATCTGCATTGGAGAGTTCAGATGTTAATGATAATAGAAATCAAGGAGAATTTTCCTGGAAAGGATAAAAAGTTTTGTCTGCAGTAGTCCAATGTTCTGGACGGCTTTGTCAATTTACTCTTCATGCCATTCATCTAGCTAATTGATAGTTTTAAGTATACTTGCAAGCTTTTTGTATTTCACAAAAGTATTCCTCAAGGGTACTTACTGACAAAGAATAAGTTAAGCTGCTCACTAAAAAACAGAGTGAGGACATAGTATCTGTGAATGGGCATAACACATCCGGTGAAAATATGTTACAGCTAGAAATGTCAATAGTCCATTCTACACTGTTTTGTTTTTTTTAATGTAGTACAGAATGAATATCTACATGTACCAATGACCCAGCTATCTGTAGGTGTAACATCAAGGACAAAGTAAAGTAAAAATTGGCATTTGTTATTAAAAGTATTATAAAATGTTGTTTTCTTTTATAGCCGGGATAAAAAAAAAAAAAAAAAAAAAAAAGGGAGTTTGGAGTGGGAAGAATTCCCTTGTATTCTGGAGTCACTTATTCTGCTAAACCAGAACATGAAACCTGATGGAGAAATCTCTGGAAAGTAATGGGGCTGTCAAGTCTCCAGGAAGAATGCTCCACTGCTATGGCTTTGATATGGGCTTTACCAAGGGGTGTGCAACAAAGTAGATCCCACTTGTAGTGACAAAAGGCTTCACAGGGTCATCCTTTTCAGAAGAAACTTGCCAGAAACACCCCCAATTTACTTTGCATGCTAGTCTTTTATTGAGTGTTCTCATAGGTTGTTTTTTTCACAGGATTTTTCACAGAAGTCCTAAATGACAGAAAGCAGCCTGGTGAACCTAACGCTGTGAAACTGCCTTCACAGAACAAAACTCCAAGGTTAGTCTTGAAGTCTGATTTAATTGTTACATGGTATAGTATGATTGGACCAGAATTTCAGGTGGCATAAATTGTAGCAGGATTTAAACCAAATGGGAAGGTAACTCCCCATGACTGGAAGCAATAAAGCCCAGGGTGTTCTTGTCTAAGCTCGAACAAACCAGACCTGATATGGTGCTGTCTTCTCCCACACTGTTACTATGACCACTACAACACAGAGTCAAAAGCATTTTTCCAGAGCTGCAGAAATTATTCAGTTATTCTACATTTGGGGGGAGAGAACATCTAACAAGTTGTCATTAGTATCCATAGTACCTGTCAGTTATGGAGGAACCAACAGCTGAAGGACGCCTTGCTCACTCTGGGAAGCCATGAATTTGGGAATGGACACGGGGTGGATTCTCAGCCATGGCACTGATAAGCCATGGCAGCGGAAGTGACACAGCACTCACTGATAACTACTACCACCCCAGAGTGTGTGTACACGTCACACTGACGAAGATGGTGAAGATCCAATGCTCTTGCAAATGAAATTTCTGCATGTTGGATCCCCTCACCCCAACATATTATAAAGATCAAGTGGTACAACATGGTAGAACACGTTTGGGAAATGCTAGTGAAACTCAAATTCAGAGCAGAAGGGGTGAAGATAAAATGTGTTTAGTGCTTAGGAAGTTGTTAGCTATTTGGGTTGGGTGACAGGATTCTTTTGGCGCTTTCCATTCTCTGTATGTAAGAGCTGATTCAACCCCAGGCGGCATGTTTAATGCTATTTCAAATGAGAGATAAATATGAAGTTGCGAGCTTATGAAAAATGAATAAGAGAGGAAGATGAAGGGATGGAAAGCAAAGTGAGTAGGAGGCAAAAGAAAATGGCAAATCTGGTAGCTTTTTTTAAAGTTTGCCGTGGAGAAAAAAGCGGAGAAAAAAGCTGCATGAATGCTCACTTGCCAAATGACCTGTTGTAAGAAGACATCAGAAGTTAGACTTCAGTGATCCTTGTGGGTCCCTTCTAACTCACGATAGTCTATGAACTTCAAATCTATAACCTAAGATATTAGCTTTTCTGGGTCATCAACATATTTGGCCCATTAGCACCAATAGACCAGGTTTCTTTTTTCTGGGCTACTCCTGGGGAAATAAAATGCCCTAATCCATCTTACACCTCAGGCTGGACTAACCTGGGATGCTGGGGTTGGGTGTCATGGTCTGCCTATGAAGCAATCTAATCTGCATAGAATTTCAAGAGGTGTGGTAAAAATCAAAAAAATCCTACCTCTAATACTTTTATTTTGCTCTAAGGCAAATTGTTTGCAAAAACTTTCCTTTTGATTTCTGTTATCCAAATAGTTCCAGCTTAAATTGGAACTCAGCTATTAATCTGATAATGACATGGCTGAGATGAATTCTCTGACAATTGATCTCAAATGACTTAGAAGGCTTTACGTTACCTCATTGTCTGCATTCCTTTCCAGCCAGGAGTTCTGTCAGTATTTAACACACACACAAAACCCCCTCAAATATAAGTATTAAGATGATTACTATGTACCTGGAAATATCCTTTAACTTTAATTTTGTTTTATTTTATTTTTAGCTTCAAAGCTTTCCCAGGAATGAACACCTGTCTTTCACAGCATTACAAGAAATAGTCGGGTACCTCAGATGCTTTGTTGTGTCAAGTCCTCTAATAGGGACACTGTGAGTATAAGTCACATTTTAATTAATGATCAAAGCAAAGGACACCTGTAAATTTTGGTTCAGTTTCTTCAGTTCTTTGATATCAGGTTTATCCATGAGAAAAGGACTCCTTTGATGCATATCCTGCTGACATAAGGTATCTTTCATGCCCAGATGCCATGGTGACTGGAGCCTTACAAATACTGAATTGAACAAGATGAAGAGAATACTATGTTTTTACCCCATCCCACATATCAGTTAAAATCTTATCTCTAAAAGCAGCAAAACTCACCATACTGTACAGTCTTCTTTTATTCCCATGACTCTGATTTCCACTGAAGACTTTAGAAGTTACCATTAGGAGGTCTTGTTGGGGTCTGGCCCTGAGAGATAGTAACAGATCTGTGTAAGCCTCGCAACCTGTTCACTGCTCAAACAAGCACAAAGAAGCTGCTGGAGAAGGAAGCAACAAGACACTGCCAGCCCCTGAGATTGCCTCCCCACTTCCACTGCAAAAAAAATAGTGACACTCCTCAGCTCAAATCTCCATTCATTACCAGGGGAGCCAAGAAGAGGGGTAATGACTAGCCCATCCATCTCCATCAGCCGGTGGAAGCAGTGCACCCAGTATGGGAGGGACAAACTCCAGATTGCACGGACATGGCAAGACACCCTCTGAGCAGGGCCGACACAGAACCCACTTTCAGGCTTTGCAAGTATTGAGGGGAGGAGGCAAGGGGTGACTGGTCCTGGTTAAATAAACTAGTAGTAACAGAAATATCACCTAAAAGATGAGTTTGAATGTTATTGATCATTTATGATGGGGCTTTCTTACCTAAAAAGGTGGCATGTGGCAGAGACATCAGCATGAAATGCAGTAGTTGAGGCCAGATCACATCAGCAGCACAACTACCCATATAAAGCCTGAGTCAAATCTCTTCCCCAGAAAATACCTAAGTCCTGTATGTAAGAAGTCCTACAATTCCAAAAATGCCCAGCATTTTAGGTGCCTGACTTTTGGAAAGCCTATTTTAATCTACGTCTAAACACTCAGAGAAGATCGTACAATGATTTAAAATGTATACATATTGATGGCAATTACATGGATTCTTTGCCCAATTTTGCCTATTCAAAAACTAGCCTAAATAAGTTATTCAGGTTTCCTCTATAGTCAAATGTGAGCAACAAATATCTTCAGAGTGCAATTCCCTCTGTCATGGGAAATGATTCACACTCCAGAGATGCCTGACTTTATGCAGCTGGATATATTTTGCCTCCATTTAGCTCTCATCTATTTCTTTAAACTGAGTTTCAAAGGAAGCTACACTCCAAAAATTGTTGAGTAAAATGTTTATCTTCCAGAAATGAGTGATTTTTGTTTGCTTTCCTACATGAAAACAAATGTGTAAATTTTTAGTAGAGAAAACCTTTGACTAATGTGATAGCAAATCCATCAACATAACTTCACACAAATTGAGTCCTAGAGAGAACAAAGATTGCCAGAAATACTCCCGCCCACACCATGCAGATTTTATAGAGTGTTTCAAAGGGTCTAGAAGGTCACAGTGAAATACTAAATTTTAAGGAACAGAACTATGAAATCAAACATAAAACTTCCAAATATTTCAGTGGCAGAAAACAATCAAATCAGACCTGAAGTGATACAGGAACATCGTATGCTTTAGGTCTGTCTCTGCCTGCAAGAGAAGGAAGGAATGTACTTAAAAAGGAATAGAGGAGAGAAAAAAATTATAAATATCTCTCTACATGCCACATTTGGGAGAGAGGAAAATAACCTTGCAATTTGTCTTTAGAAAATATTTTCTGCATTCTCTCTCCTTTACTGGAAGATACAGAATTGAACATTTCCATGTCTAGACCACCCCTCCTGCAGTATCTCAAGGTTTGCAGTCGTGAATAAATTTACCTTCCCTGCATCCCTGTTTATGTAGGAAATTATAATTATCCTTCTTTTATGATGGAGGACTGTGACACAGGAAAGATTTAAGTATCTCCCCTGAAGTCACAAAAAAAGTCCGAAGTTAAGCCAAGAGTTGAGCAGTGGTCCGTTGCACTGCAAGCCAGTAACATACTCATTAGACCATCATTTCTATTCATCTTGACCTAACCTGAGTCATATAGCCAGCAAATTGTGCCTGTTCTTTTGCCAGAGACTCCAGGAATGTTTTGCATTGTTATTGTCACTGGTCCAACAGACTGCAGACAACGCTTTGTAGATATTACTTCGCTTGTTGGTGAAGCTGCACCTCTGACCAGAGTGGGCTTAATACCTAATATAAAGCGGTTCAGGAATTTTTCCATGAATCTTTGGGAAAAAATGATTTGTTATAACCAAAATTTTCCTTACTATCTTGCCACGTTCAACACAAGTTTTCTGCAGAAGAGTTTGGAACCTTAAGAAGAAATCGCTTTTCAGAGACATTGCTCAATCCACAGCCTGCTAGTTAGGGCACCCTCCCAGGGTGCTACAGACTTGGTTTATGTCCCTGCCCTGCCTCATACACAGAAACTACATTTTGCAGCCCCCATGAACTACCGGCAGTTTTGGCATGAGGGTCTTTTGTTTCTGAGTAAAAATTCTGAGTTGCAGGCTTATCAAAGGGAAATAAGGAGATGTTTCTAAATATTAAAAACTAATTAGAGAGTAGAGAAGGTGGCAGCTAATAGAGCTTCTTTATATCTGCCTCCACAATGAGACATGTTTAATCTCGGTCTCTGGGGCATTTAATCTGACAGGTTTAAATAGTTCCTCTTCTGGGAGAGTAAGAGAGTTGGTAAAGACATATATACTGTCAATTAGATTTACTCTGTTTTGCTGAAAAACCTGATCTTTCCATTTTCTGCACTGCATATATGATGGTCTGCTCCCAGGCTCCAATTTGTAGTAACTAACTAGTTCTTTTGGCCAGGAAAACCCCAGCAGGGAAGAGTAATTACTTTGCTGCAGGGTTGCTTACTACCAGCAGCACAGATACCGCAGTGTCAAGCTTCTCTCTCCCTGCACAATGCAGAAGGAGCCAGACCTACAACAGTATCCCAGCAGAACTCACAGTCCTCATCTTGCCCTTGGAGGTCATTGGTTTAGCAGCCTGCTGTAAAATCAGAGCTCTCCCACTGCTCAGCTACCTAGCTTATTGGCTCTAATCCAATTTAAAAAAAAAAAAATCCCTAAAAGTTGATTTCTCAGAGCACAGAAGAGGAACAAGATCCCAGACGGGACTGAGCCACTTTCTTGTGTAGACCGCAAAGGAGCATAAATAAACCCAGTAACAGTATTTCTCTCTGGAGGCATAGGAGTAACACTCAGAGGCAAGGGCTCAGCTCCCTGCTGTGTTGCAGACAGCATACATGACCTCTCCTCGTCTGTAACATGTACACAAACATTATTCCACCCAGACTGACAGTAGCCTCTGTACAGCTTCAAGCAGGGTGTGTTTGCACAGATGAGGGTCAACCCTTGGAGGGTGCCTCTAGCTGTTGCTGTTGCCCCAAACTGTGAGAAGCAAGCATGAATTCATGACCCGGGTCTGCAAATGAATGGATAGTCTGAACTATTCTCATACCAAAAAAAAAATTAGTTTTTTGGGGCAGAGCTGAGAAGCATTGCAGTTAACCCAGTGAAAGCAGAGGTACTGATGTAATGTGTACGTTGCACCACAGCAATGGGTTAACATACAAATGCTCTAAAAATATAATGCAGTAATGAAAGTGGAGGTGCTAAAAAGGTCGTCTAAATTTCTGCCCTACATTGTTGTCAACAGTCAAAATCTATTAGATTTTACTACAAGATTATTCACTGGCTCCTATCCAACATGAAAAGTAAATACCGGTGTGTATGTGGCCATCTCAAACCATGAGGTGCTCTCCCTACCTTTGTGTCAGCATCCTATAGGGAAATGGACTGGACTCATACTTACACTCTTGATTCAACAATTCAAAACAAGCTGATCTTGCTCCTGCAGGGACAAAGCACAAGCACAGAACTGCAGTGGCTGGGAGACCAACAATATCTCATGTTTTCCAAACTTTAACCCCAATTTCTGTTAGGATCCCCCCGCTTATGGGAGATCCTGCATGGCTGGATCTTCCACCAAGTTTGCTAGAAACACCGCAACAGCCATAGGAAAGTTCTGTATTCCCCTTGTTTTTACTTGAGGAATCTTGGGAAAATCAGTGACATAGCTTTTAGAGGCAGTGAGAGTCCAGAAGTCCAGAAGCTCAGGTCTTCCACTATATATTTCAATGCACTAACAAGAATAAGCCTTCAAATGTCAACCATCCATCTCTGACCTTCTGAATTTTAATGTTATTTATAAGTATCCATGTCATTCCTACTAGAAGGATAAAATTTCAGTTAACTTAAATTGCAAATAAGCAGAAACTTCAGTCTTAAAAAAAAAAAAAAGCACATTCCCAGATATCTGACATATAAGAGATTCCTGAGGTTCTCTCAGAAAGGCATGTCACAGAATCCAGGAGTGTTATACTATCCAGAAGGACTGATATTCAGTCTATATTCTGTGTCAAAGTTGTTTGCTGAAGCAATTTCTGAAAACAGTTCTGCCATAGCCATTACACAATGGGCAACTGCGGTCCCGCAGCTCGCTCAAAGTGAATCAGCTGGACAGCAGCCCTTGGTACCACACAGATACCTTTTGCATTCTTTGTGGGGTGCTGCTTTGGCACACAGCTCCCTTCTTTGGGAGAAAGTGAAAATCACCTGTAACATGGGATGTAAAACTGTATTTTTTTTCATGCCATGCTAGTCCTTTCCAGAGGGCTGGGAATCATTGTCATTGTATTGATGAAGAAAATCTTTTTTTTCCTCTCTCCTTAGTAAGACACTTAGTAAGACACTCCATATTAGCCTTTTTTGGTTTTCTCATTTTCAGTCCTCTTCATTTATATAAAAATTCCAGTTCTTCAACAGTAAAAATGAGTATTGCTACTAAGGCATAGATCCAGGAGAAAGGACTTTACAGGACTGCTGTTGAAATATAGTGTAGGCTCTGATCTGAAACTGTAAAGGTCAATCTTTAAATAACCAGGCCTTTTGGGATCTGACCTATCCAAGAGCATTTTAGCTTTGACTGGACTTTCTTGTCCAAATTCAGCTCCCTGGAAATAGTGCTGTGTCCAAGAGTACATCAGCAGGGCAGGTCTATTCTTAGAAAAATGAGTCAAAATCCGCTCGTCTCAATACTCCTCACATTGTCACCAAAACCAAGGACTGCAGCTGTGGATGTTGCTCCCATTGTGCAGTACTGCAGCACAGCTGGCATTTCACTCTCTACACCCTATGATTTAATCTAACCACATTCAAGACAGAAGGAAGTAACACAATTCCCTGAGCCTTCCCACTCTGAAAACATATGTGTTGTCATCCTGCATCAAACACTTGAAACTCTGAAGCAGGTAGTGGACCATCAATTTTTCTATTGCCCATAGAAATAGTTTTTTATTAACCCTCATTTGGATTCTTTGAGGTCCTGCAAAATCTGTGAGTGGAAAGAACCTATATCTGACATACATGTGCAGGAGGGAAGAAGACGAAGAAGGTAGGGAAATGGCATGATGAAATGTTCAGGGTTCTCAAGTCATTGGAAGTAGTGGATGCAGCAAGTGAGCAGCTCTAGGGATCCCAGGTCACTCATAAAGAACTGCAGGGAACAGCATGGTTTTCTGAAACTCACATTAGGGCAGCGAGACATAGAAGGGGCCACAGGGTTGCAGTGTTTTGTTCTGGGAAAAGGGAGGAGAAGTTTAAGTCCATCCCGTTTCCTCTCACAACATCACAGGTGTGCCTAAGGAGTGGTGTTGACAAGGTAAATGCAGCACAGCAAATGGATGAGCTATAATTATTCCTAGGCAGACTGTAGGCTTAATTGACTAGAAAATCATCCAAAAACTCTCTGGATTGTTCACATCTCAAGTTCTCATTCTGAGGCCCTTTTGTAGCTTCAACCTGAAGGTCATGCATGAAGTCAGCTAATCATGTTGAAGATGAGAAGGCTCTGAATTCCACATTTGTATCCTATTCCACTCCACAGCCTCTAGAGCCCCAGACAGAAGGAAACAAAAAGACTGTATCATTACAAAGCAGAATGCTTTAGTTTGTCATTATTCTAACACTTTTCCCATAGATTTTTGAAAGTTTGTTATTGTTCTGGATGGACTCAGAGCTAAAATACCTGCAAAACATATTGTCATTTGCTGAGAGAGTCACTTTAGTCACTTGGCTGACTCATCTGAAAAATATATCAATTTTTTTTTGCAAGGGTGGTTTTATATCCAATAAGTCTTTGGTAGTTTGTTTAACATGCATCCTTCGTAAAGAATTGCTAGTTTGTTCATAAATATACAGCAAATAAAACATACATAGTCTCATTGAACAATCTAGAACCATTTAAGTCAACAGGAAAACTCTATTAGTTTCACAAGCTTTGGAGGGTCCCAGCATTATTCCAGTGAGACTTTCCAAGGCTTTGAGTTTCCAGTGTTGTCACCATGGTCCAGTCATTACCACAGAGAAATGAAGATAACCTCAGAAGAATTGCTACTATGGTGTTGCCACAGTAAGAAAATAAAAATAGACAAAGAAACACACCAGAAATACATTTTGCAAAATTGCAGGTCTAGTCCACATTGAAAGTTTTCAGAGTAATCAGTGCTTTCTTGCCTTTCATTCAATACTAAGACTTACTCAGCAGTTCTCATTGCTACTAAATCCACAAAATCCAAAGCTTTGCATCATTGAAAAATAAATTCATTAAGAAACTTAGTATTTTTTAAATCACAAAAATAGTCACAGTTGTTGTCATGGTTCACTTGGGTGTTCAAGGACAATGAAAAGATAACCACTGATATAGCTACATTGATTACAGCAGAAAACAAGGAACAACGAAAGAGATAACTTACTAAGACTGTAGGGAAAGGTAAGAACCATCCTGATGTGCCCTGATGCTCAGTTAATGGGCTAACCAGCAAACCTCACTTTTTCACGAAACTATAGCTTTAAATTCTCTATGTGCTTTAGAAGTACACAAAACCTCTATAATAATAATGGCCAGTCTTCGCGAACGAAGATCCAGGGAAGGTCTTTACGCCTTCGAGCCTGCGCATTGGATTTTTTAGGTGAGACACAGTGTGCGCGGAACTGAGCCCACCCTTTAATCCTAAGGTTCATCTGCCGGGGCCAAGCGAGCTTGGACGGTGGCAGCGAGGTCCTTAGGACGCAGGTGGATTGCCTTACAGGGTTAACGAGCTCCACCTGCCCGGGACAAAACCTCCATAAGGATAAAGCAAATGTCAAGGTTCCAAGAAAAGTACCTCAAAGCATTTTTATTATCTCAGAGGGAAAGCATTCATGATGACAAACAAGTTAACTTTCTGTTGACAGTGAATTTATATTTGATCATACCTGAAATAGAAGGTCCTTCCTGTGGTTACAAATCTGAAAGCATTTCCAAAGGCTTGCAGTAAACTGCAAATGATCTCTCAGGTCTCCAGCCTAACACTGCAGTATGACATTGACACATCTTAAACCAAAGCAGGGATTAAATACTAAGCTTTATAAAACAGCCCTCAAATCTTCTAGTAGTGGCATTTCAATAATAAACATAACAAAATCCAACACAAGGGGGCAACACAAAGAGGGGTGGGAGGTATCATGGCAAGCCTGATCTTGTCCCATGGTGACAGCATGAAATTCTCCTCCTCTTCTTCCTGGCCATTCAGGATTTATCAGCCACAGCCACAAGCCACTTTCTTATCTGTGTGCCAGGACTGTGCAACTGCAAAAGCAAGTGGAAAGCCCAGCCAAGAAGCTCATCACAGGGTATTGAGACGTATTTTAGACTCATGAGTGTGGTCTTTCAGACCAGACAAAAACACAGAGGTAGCCTTTGCATACTGTGGCCACCAGCACACACTGAAGGCTTCCTGGTACAAGAGATGATGAAAAGTAAAGCACTGTAAATGTCATCAATGCATCAAGACTTTCTGATCATCATAGTTTATATTTGTTAATGTTATGTCTGAATGATAACTGAGACCTGAAAAAGATCAGGGCTACATTATTCCTTGTTATTCAGTCAGACTCATGCAAATGAAAGAAAAAGAGTTAAAATCCTACATGTTTTTTGACATGTCTATAAGTGTCAGTCTAAGATCCTATTTTAGTTACATACTCAGGAAGCAGTATTATGGTGGAATTTCCAGAGTTTATGAATGGGACTGTGGTTGCTCACTGTACCCAGCAAGTTAGAAGGACCTTTCCAGTCTCACAGTCCCTTCACCCAATTAGTTCAGCATAGTCATCATCCCCGTTCCTCTCCTCCTCCACCTTCACATGATACCTGGTCTCTTTGAGAACTTTCTGCTTCCCTATCAGATTCTTGTTGCTCCTTGAACTCACCATGAATTACTCTCCCAAACATTTTTTCACTTATTTTAAGCTATCACAGGCAGCAGTTATACTTCTCCAGAAGAAATACAGTTCTCAACAAACAATCTGTAATGATGTGATGTAGTACCAAAAGTCATATACTATAATATAGAAAGCAGTTTGTCTCCTTATGATAACCATCTTAATATTTGCTTACAATCATGGTTAGATTGGGTTTGAGTGAGGAAGACAAAGTTGGAATGAAAGAGGGGATAATGAAGATTTCTGGATCTTGTAAACCTAGTAAGGATTTTCACTAAACCCAGTTTGTTCTTCTAATGTTAGTGAAACATAATTGAGTGTGAGAACTTAAACATGATTTATCTCCTTTCCTATAATCACCTGTAATCAGAACACTTAGCTGCACATGATGCCATATGGACTGAGGCCAATATCTCTAAATAAAGCTTCTTGCTAAGTTCCCTAAATCCTATTCTAAGCAGTTAAATAAACTAGCCCTTTCTAGAGGTGCCAATTCCCGCATATTAGATGATAATAAACAATCAGCTGTATATGAGAGAGAGAAATTTAAACTCCATATGTGTGTTGACTTTATTGTCCCTAATAAGTTAGCATTAAAACAATCTTTCTGATAGAAACACTGCTGAATCACTGACTTCTGGCAGGAACATAACATGGTTGACTAGAATTATTTGGTTAAAACAAGCCAAGTGATAATACCACAAAATTTCCGATTCTTGTTATGATTCATGGTCATCATCTTTTCAAGGTTTTTTCCCCATTAGGAAGCCAAAGGTAGAGAAAGCCAAGATATTATTTCAATTATATAAGTGAATCTATCAGATCAGATGCCAGAATATCCTGGTATGAACATACAGCCCATTGCAGACACTAAAAATAAGTATATTGATATGTGTTTCAAGTCAAGGACCTATTGAAAACCTGTCAGGTAGTTTTTTCAAAGTCTGAGTATTTTGTATGCTCAGGGCACTGAACTCCTTGCAGGTATTCTGTGGGATTGTCTAATTTTCTCCAAAACAAAACTTCTGCATCTTGATTCTGATACTACTTCTCACAGTGTGACTGAATAACAGAATTGAAGCAGTGGAGTGTGTATTTTGAAACCTTTCCCAGTGAGGCTAACAAACGCCTTAAAATGAACAAGTGACATCATCTGACTTTCAGGAACCTTCTTCTCTTTCTTCTGGCTTCTGTAGCAACTAGTCATTGTCTTTTATCTCTTCAGATTCGGGGTGTGGAGAATACTCAGGGAATATCTATAGTTCCTGCTGTCACACATATATCTGATGCTTCGTGCATAAATATGATGCTTATGAGCACATGGAAAGCCATCTACACCTCTCTTTTTCAACATTATCATCTTCATGTATTTAAGTAAAGTTTATTGCTGAATCATCTACTGTGAGTCTGGGATTCTTCATAGTGTTTTTGAAGTGCTCAATAGTGTATATAATTTCTTCCACTGTATTAGAGAGGAAATATTATTGAAATTGTTTGTTTCACCATTGGAAACCTATCAAATCAGGCACCCTACTGCATGCTCCAGTTTTATATGGTGATATCTCAATTTTATATATTGTTACAATATCAGTTATACATATATCAGTACATAAACATTAATGTGCATATGTATATTAAAAAATAGACCTTTATAACACCAGATAACTCAAGGTTGTTTCTGCACAGAAGAGCCTTAAAGGATAACTCAGCTTTTACCAGAAGCATCTCAATTTGCCTTTTACTCTGTCTTGCTTATAGCTTATACATATGTATGTGGTTAAGATATATTTTACATAAATATTAGGATATGCATATACATACATATAAAATATATGGATTAATCTTACACATTATACATGCTTTTTAAATCCTCAACATGTGACACATGCAGCTGTGTGATGGCATGAGCAAAGTCTTCATTACAAACCATTTAAACTTTGTCCTTTCTTCTAGAAAACAGAAGAGTTCACATAAGCCAGGCAAGCAAAGAGGGCCACTAACACGATCTGTTAACATGATGTCACACTTATCTGATGTCACCATCCATCTACTTCTGTGTTTAATCTGTCTGGTCTCCAGGATGGAGAGTGTTTGGATGTCCTGGGGCAAGTGCTATGTGCAGTAAACCCCTGCACCATCCTGCTGTTGGCAGGTGCTGTGATACACAATAGCACCCATCTTCATTTTCTACTAAGTGCCGACATGGGAGACATGGGATGGCATTCACTCCTGTCCCATTGTTCCTTAGACACAGTCTTAAATTGTTAACACACCCAAAAGATTAAATTTCTCATCATAGGTTTCCTTTCCTAGGATAGGTTGCTGTAATACATCTCTCAGTGGCATGAGGTTAGCTTGCATTTTCGCTTCTCAGTCAGTAACTCACTGCATTTGGCACATCTCATTTATTATCACTGTACGTTGCTACAGGTAGCCCAAATCCTGCTAATCACACTGAGAGGAGAGTAGGGAAGGTTCTTCATTTGTAAAGAGAAGCGATCTTCATTTGTAAAGAGAAGAGATACTACCCAAAAGAGAGATAACTTTCTTGAACCGGCACCCTGATGACCGCTCTGAACACACTATCATTTATTTTACTGTTTAATGCCAATGCATTTTCCAAGTGGGCAAGTGCCAGCACTTTTTTCTGATCCTTGTTATTACACAGGATAATTCCTAGATATTCTACACACACACATACCTCTCAAAAAAACCCTTAATAATATATTCAAATGCTGAATGCAATAAACTAAGGTATCAGGATATCTTCAGTTCAGTTTATCTCTGTAATCCATGCTGAAAATATTCCTTCTTCCTTTTATTATATTTTACAGGTTCAACAATTTTTAAACATATTCCTTCATTCAAAATAATAGGTACTAGGGTAGGGCATTGTAAAAGCTGTTTATTCCCAATTGTCTATAAAATATTAGGTAGAATAAATATTTGTGCCACTCTATTTAAAAGCAGGCTTGTATATGTTTCCCACTGCACTGGTATATGACATGCTGAGAGACAGTCATTGTCACCAAGGTCAGCTTCATTTCATTGCAGGCTTTCCTGCCTTTCTCATTAGATTTAAAATAGCTTGCAGTACCACACACCATGACTTTTGTTGAAAATACTCACCTATGGCCTCTGTACAAAATATTGTTTTCCAGGGTTGGGTGAATATCACTAGTTTCCCTTGGGGAAAAAAAAAAAAAAAAAAGGTAGCTGGTGTCACTACTAAAGAAAATGCTTAAGAACAAGAAGAAAATTTAAGTAGAGTAAGAGAGGAAAGGAAAGGAAGAAAGAAAGAATACAGGTATTTCTGACACAACTTGCTCATAGGTCTCAGCTGAGGATTATGGCTGCCTCTGAGCTGCACTGTGGGATGTGAAGCACTCCAGCCATGTTTGCACAGCAGGAGCCCATCTTGCTCCACTGCTGACACCCGGTACCCTGAGCGGAGGCAGAAAAACTCGTGCTGCGCTGACCCAGCCATGACTCTGATCTTTCCACTTCAAAGGAGGAGGACTCTGCAGAAGGCAGGCTGAGATTCCTAAGCTGTTTTTCACACAACAGATGAGCAGTGTTTGATAAAGCAGAACATATAGTATAATTAGACCTCAAACAGCATATACCAATTACAAGCACAGAATTATGCACATTCCTAATGAGGGTGCTGGAGAGGGGCATAGGGAGAGGGACTCCAGCAAGCACAGGCAATCCCCAGCAGCCGCAGCCACTGTGCAGAGCAGCTGTGCCTGGAGGCATTGGTACCACAGGGGAAAGGATACTGAGGAGGAGAAGGACAGTCAAACTGTTCATAACAAAACTTTGCAGTGTTTAGTCATTGCTGCTACCAGGAACAGGCAAGGTGGAAGGTCAGCCAGAGCGTGAAGCAGCACAGGTAGCGGACGATCCAGGTCTTTCCAACAACCTCCAACTTCATCTGCAGGAGGTGGCAGAGGGGTTTGCTCTTGACGACACAGGCAGGGCACCTTCAGTGCAGCCTCTGTCAACAAATAATGTGCTCTGCTGAGGCCAGCTGGGGGTTTGGCAGGCACACCATGGAACCTGCTTGTCCTTGGGAATCAACGTTTGGGGCTTGTGAACTGACAACACACGCACAAGAAAGAGGTATTCAGGGTTGTTCATACCCAACAGTTCTTGTACCAGCCAGAGTGTGATGGCTTTCATTGTGGCTCTACTGCACCTGTTGAATACCACTGAATATCAGCTCGAGCAGAGGCTCCCTGCTGGATTACAGGGGTGGACAGGGGCCCTCAAAAACATCCCAACATACCCACTGGAGAACAAAAAAGTTGAAGACCAGCAAAATTGTGCCTGAATACAAAGTTTATTCTTCCGAATCCCTGTGAATAGCGTTACTCCATCTAGAACAAGTTGCTCAAAGGGACCAACCTGCTTTCAGGAAACCCGAAAGGTCTCACAACCAATTGTCCAATATGAGATATCACTGTCACCCCTTTGCCACACTTGCCCCTTGTACTGGGAGCAAGAGTTGCCACCAGAAGGCCTTTTCCCCCCAACCCTTCATCACTTTCAGATACAGAAATAAAGTTAGTATTTCAGTTTGCGTACAGCCTTACTCTCTTCCTTCCTTACCCATTAACCTGCTTTTTTGAAAGTCCATTTTCAACCTGTCCTGAGGTCAGCCAGTCATGTCTCGCTCTAGCAGTGGCATAAATACTATGTGTGCATGTGTGAAGGCTACCTCCTCTTATAACCCTCAGAACTGAGTTTACCCTCACAGTGTGAGGAATGAAACACAGAAAAACCCACTGGGAAGATGGAGATTGAAAATAGTGGTAGGATTACCAAATTTCACAATGACTGAAATTCTGGAGTAAATAGGGAAATTAATAACATGCATGTTTTAACAGAGGACACAAAATTTGAGACTATAATACAGGAAATCACATATTACATGGCATGTCTGGCAACCGTAACGCTATTCCAGGAAAAGTAAATTTTATACTTGAGTGTACCACTGACTTCTTCTGTGATGCTGAGTAAGCCGCTCTGAGCAGATTTTCCCTCATCCTGTGTTCCTCGATTTTGCATCCTTCCCATTCCCCTCAGATTGCCTCTCTCTCTTCATTGCTAAGGCAGCAGAAGGAAGAACAGCAGGAGCAGAGGATATTAGACCTTGCTATTAGATGCTGTGCCATAGCCATACATGGTAACAGGAGGAGAAATTACAGAGAAAGTTATGTTTGTCTCCTGTAGCCTTGGGACAGAGGATACCCAGTGCAGATGGTATCCTCGGAAACCTAAATGCCAATTTCTGCCAGGTCGCTGCTGAGAAAATAAGAACTAAGGTTTCAAGAAACACATAACTCAGCCAAACATGGGCACCTCTTTACAGATAGGAAGAAAAATTCTCATCATTGTGATGAAATTTCCAGAAAACCTGAGACTGAAGTTCCTTGCCTCCATGGAAAACATAAGTGCGCTCAGGCCATTTGACGTAAGTAACTGAAAAATGGAGTCCTGTAATGGAAAACCTTAAACAAAAGAGACTTTTATTTGCCTTGCTCATAATAATTATACTAAAATAGAGGCCTTATACAGTGCTTATTATTTGTACTTAAGGTTGTGGTCAATTTTTAAGTACCATTAGAGCAAATTTAGAGGGTGGGAAAAAAGCTTTTGTATGAAGTAGTGAACTAACTTACACAAGGTGCCACGTGAGGTTGATGACAAAGCCAGACACAGAAATGATAAGTGGAATCCTGCACTAAGGAAATAAAAGGAAATTCTGCCACTAGTTTCCACAGGATCAACCTTTCTATGCACAGTGACACATTAATAGGCCAGATTTGGTTTGTCCATCCACATAATACAACTGACTCTCACATGAAATGCATAGGCTTTCTTATTAGTGTTGCTCAGTTTAAGATCAGTTGGTATAAATAATGTTTTTGTTAAATTCAAATGTCAAAGGATATTTTATTTAAGCATGTGTAATTATTCAAACTGAAATTTGGCCAGGTCACTGCAGTTAGTGTCCCACTTTCATTATGGGAAGACATTTCTCCCTATATACTGCTGGGTCTGACAACTCCAAATCAGAGGAAATAACTAAACTATTAAGGAAGTATAAAGCAAAATCTTAAAATCTAGATTTTCCCAATTCTACCTGTATAAAAGGGAACCTGCTACATTTTCAACACATGCAAATGTTTTTCTTGCATTTAAAGGGATAACATTCTTTTTTTCGATGGAATTTGTGACAGGTTCTAAAAGAAATGCTCTATGCATAGGAAGCCCATATGGTACTATTATTTTGGCAGGGAATCAGAAGGTCTTTCTGGTTTGATCTTTAATTGCTCTTGAGCCTGTTAAGTAACAGTTAAGCTCTATTTCTAGCTAGTTAAATTCCTGTATTTGGTCAGAAGGTCTTTCTCACAATATGACCAAAAAATAGGTATAAGAATACCTCGTGATGAGCAAACAGTGAAGTACCTCTTTCTTCTACTCTTGGAACCTGTGGGTACCTTCAAAACACTTAGTAAATGCCTAGTAAACAAATCTGTCTAACATCTCTGTGTTCACTTACATATGTGATGCACATGCAAAGCAAAACATTAAAAGATATAGCCAAGATTGCTGCAAGGTGACCCCTCTAGACCACACAGACCTTTTTGATCTCTCCTTCTGCTGCCACAGAGCCAGAAATCTGAATTTGGGCTCACCTGTGTGAGAAGGCAGAGGGCTCAGTATAGAGCTCTTGGAAACACCATACTGAAATACCTGATTGTTTGCAATCTCCTCCCAGTGCCAGGGACATTAGAGGGCAGTTGGCACAAAGCTGTGTTCCAGCAACATGACTCCAGCGTAAAAAACACAGAAAAGATCTGCTTGTGGGGAATCATTAGGGTGGTCCCAAAGACAGGGTTGTCCTGAGCCACCTCCCATCCAAACTTCCAGTCCATGTAGCATGCAGCAGTATCCTGTGGCCTTAATCACCCAAGAAGTCTTGCAGTCATCATGAATGACTTTTGAGGAGGCATATTAGCACTGTAAAGATAGGAGGGCTAAGTGAAGTAAATGCTAACTCTCGTGAGTCTAAGTTGTTTACATAAGCTTGCAAGAATTCCATTTTTAGAGTCATTAAAGTGAAATCTGATGCATTTTCTCCATTTGAATATCTTGATGTATGCCTGAAGATACAGAAAATGCTTTTATTTGTAACCCTCAAAGAGAAACCTGAAATATTCTTTGATGTTACATATGAGGAAAATTAGAGGTCTAGATTAGCACTATGAGGGTCAAAGAAGAGATCATAGTTTGAAAAGAAAACATTAGAAGTGTCAAATTTACAGAAGTTTTATGTCTGTCTCCCTTCTAATTACTTCTTGATGTTGCTGCAGATTATATGTAAACAAATAAAAATCCTGGTACAGCATCAATTATCGTGTACTCAAAAATGACGAAATCAAGGGAAAATTTTTTTTCCCTTCTAGTTCAAGGTCATCTTGGTGTTCAGAACAAAAGATTTCACGGGGCAATGGCCTCTTATCTGAGATTAATATATCAGGAAGTAAAACCTGTTGCTGCCTTAGCACAAAGTGTTCATCTCCATCTTTGTTGAAGAGCCAAATTTGAATTTTCATGGCCTAGAATACAAACTTCTTGCAGCTTGTGCTCTTTGAAGGAAATCCACTCTATCATCTCACACTACTAAGCTGACCTACACTCTCTTCATAGCAAAGCCTATTGTGGATGAAGATAATCTCCTTGACTGATTTTATTACAAACAGAACATTCATTCAGGAAACACATAATTGTATAATTGTCATACAGTGATCAAACATCATGAAGGTATCTGCAGGAAATAAAACCCAAAACTCTGCATAGGGGGATTATTGGAAGATTATGTAAATAATTTATTCTAAGATGAGTCAGCTAATGTTATGTCTAAGATCAATGGGGAAAATACAATTCTAAAAGAGCAAGGTGACTAGAGGCAAGAAGGAAATAGTATATTCTTTTTTATACATATAATAAGAGGTAAAGTTTAGTCATAATTTATCTAATCATGATAATAATATAGCAGATTTGACAAGAGCATACCATGTTTTGTAATGCTAAGGAGGTCAGGCTACATTGCTTTTTATTATCCAAAGAAGAAAATAAATCTGTTCAGTTTGGAGGAGAATTGAGGTCTCTAGTCCAACCTTCCGTTCAAGGCAGGGTCAAGACTGAATTCAGATCAGGCTGCTCCAAGCTTTGTCAGCCACTTGTAAACCTCCAAGGATGAGGTGACGTATCTCCCATCCTTTGCCCCTACCCTTCACGCCCTCCACCTTTCAACTCAGTTTCAGTTCAAGACATCTCTTCTTTCTCCTCTGCGCATCACTGTGAAGAGCTCAGCGTTGCACCCTCAGTGACCTTCCCATAGGTTATTGTTAGGTCCTTCTGGAGCTGTTCATCCTCCAGGTCAAACATGCTCAGCTGCCCCAGCCTTTTTTCATGGGGTAAGTGCCCCAAGATCCAAACAGGTAAAAAAGAACAACATCCCAGGTGCAATCGTGAGTGCCTTTTCTTCTTCCCCTCTGTCTTGAGTATCCAGAACTACATCTGTTCAGAACAAATAGCTTACACAGCTCTGTGTACATATGTAGACTGGAGGCTTCCTAATTTTCCTAAAAAATTATAGAATATTTTAAGTTACTTAATCACATAGTCCCTATCAAAAATGACTGCTTTGTTATCAATACTTTGCCTGTCTTCCTGTCTTCATAATCATGTTGATCAACACCATGTCAGTGTTACTCTGGCTACAAGATCCTAAAAGACCTTTCTCTTACCTACTTTCAACTACAATATGCTATATGAATGTAGATGAACCTGAGCTTTAACTAGTGGAAAGCAATCTCTCTGTGTGACCCTGTTGCTCTCCCTTTTCAGTCAAACTGCCTCCTGCAGACAGTAAGATGTACAGTTATCAAACTTATTCAAAATATGAGTGAAGAAATTAAGCAGTAGAAAAGTTATAGTTACCATTACAAGAGGTCATAGGGGCATTTGCTGCATTACATTAGGCTTTTTACATCCAAATAGTCCTGGGCACTGGCTTTCCACTTTCACTAGCAGTAATTACTTCTGTGTCTTTGGATGCAGATGGTCCATGCGATTCACTGTGGAAGAAATGAGAGTGACTCACCTTCTCTTTCATATCAAGCAATAATTGAATTTTTCCATTCAACTTTCTGGCCAAAGGGAAAGTTTTCCTCATGTTCAGAAGTTTCCAACCATATGGAAGGGCCATATCCACAGAAGTTCAGGATCGGTTTCTCAGAAATCTTGCTCAGTTTGTGATAGGTTATCAAAAGCAAGAGATAAGCTAACATGCCCAGTGAATTTCTCTCTCAAAAAAAAAAAAAAAAAGTCAGAAATCCTGACTACAGCTGCCATATCTCATTGAAGCATTCAAAAATAGGTATCAGAAGCTTTCTCAGTGTACAGTGAGCAGACTAAATCAAGGTAGTTTCTTTTACTATAAATTATTTTTTAAAAAAGAATAAGAAATGTCTCTTTAGAATTTTTTTTCTCTAGTCAGTTTGGCTTGTTGTAAAAGGCTGACTCCATATAGACCAACATTACGTCACCGTCGTGTCTGATGGCCAAGTCTGCACTGTATACAAGGTGTTTTGGACACAAATTTTCTTCTCATCCTTTCTCACAGTGAAATCTCATTATAGTTTATGATCTGTGATTTACAAGTTTGAAATGAGCTAAGATCAGTCTCAGCATATCATTTCTGATCCAGACTAGGTACTCTGATTCATGTAAGTCTCCACTGTAATGAGGCCAAGGTATGCAATCACTCATTACCTATGCCATTGCCCCACTGATGGATTACTATGAAAGAAGTTGGCTCCCAGGATCCTCAGGAGACTCCAGTGTCAGGGCACCAGGAGTGCCGGGGACTCCCTCTCTGAAGGTTGTGAGAGATGGGGCTCCCCAGGGTGGAGGCAGTCCAGTCAGAAGGGCAGATGGGGGAAAGCCAGGGGGATGACAGGATCCTGCATTGTGGGCAGGTGGGGGAAGCTGTGAGGTGTCTAGGTAGGATTGGCAGAGCTGACAGGGCCCTCCAGACCTTAACACTCTGATACCATCAGAAAAGCTTGTCTACAGTTCAGGTACTTGTTTTTTCTCTTAATGAACCTCTCTCAGGAGCACAGAAATTACAGAAGTCTCACTGCACTGTGCAAAGCTGTAACTGATAAAAGGTCATGGTGTTCAACACTGGAGCTGTACACAGCTTTCAGATGGCACATGCTGATTTCATAAACTTTACCTACACTGTTTCTTGGCTGCTTTAGCTCCTGAACTACATCTTCCGTGGCTGGCACTGGACTTCCTTTACCGACTCATAAAAGAAAAGCCCCTTGCTTGGGGCTTACTTGGACATTTCCTTCCCCATATCACACCTATAAGGATATATAATTCATTTCCTTCCTATCTAGAAAAAAGAAAATAACAAATACAGGTTTTTTACTCTCCAGAGAAATGGACTGCAGAATCTTTCCTGCGACGAAGGTGCCTATGTCATGATGCATCAGAGCTGACAGAGCAGATCTAACAGACTCTCAATCATCCTGCTTTGCAGAAAAGATGGCAGGAGACTCTTCAGAGGTGTCACCATGTTGCTTCCATTTCCACCCACACATGGTCCTACTGAAGTATCGGTGTACATTGACAATGTCCATTCTTTCCTTAAACCACTCCCACAGTATAATTTTCCTTCTCTGTACTACACTAAAGATCAGTCCTAAAGGCTGAGTACTATCACCTGTATGAATACACTGCAACTCACAGTAGATATCTATCTGAATCCAGAGAGATGTGAATGGCATTTCTCTTCCATTCAATTATCTCAATTTAAAGCAAACTCAAAAGGTGTGAAAAGGAATGATTTCTGATCTAGCTCTTAAGCCAAAAGTCAAGTTAAAAGACTAATGGATTCACCAAGAAAATTATCCTTTCACAGGGCAGAGCTGCTGTGTGCTTACAGTTAAGATGTTAAGAGGACAAATAGACTAAGTTAATACAAACAGAATGAGAGAAAGTAAATGTTCCAACAATATTTAACTTTACTCTCCATATTGACTGGATACATGCTTCTGAGTGACCATAAGATACAATCATTAATCGCTGGAAAATACGTGAGAACATGACACAACATCAACGCAAAGGAAGCAGAATACAATGTCCTATGGAAAAATGTAGTAAAAGTGCTCCTAAACATCAGAATAAAAAAATACTGGGCTTGCTTGCATACACTGATGTGCAGTGGGAATAGGTCTGTCAGGACAGTGGTAATTATTAACAGGCTGATATACATGTGTTTTGAATGACTAGAAATGGGCTGTTATTAGGTTCACGGAGTTCACCTATCCCTTAGTATTGGAAACATAGGACAATGTAACAGGAACCAGCAAGGACCGCTGTTGTGTCAGCTAGCGATGAATGGGAAGAAGATGAGGTTTGAACTTTACAAAATTATATTGTCCCTATTAAACTTTTGATGAGAAATGGTAATTTTGGTCTGGCAAGTTCCTCAATTGAGCATTAAATACTCAAAACTACAGATGGTTTTATATATGTCCCAATTTACCCAAATCCTCAGTTTCAGGGAAATTTGATATGTATGACTTTGTCTTTTGGTTTTATTTTGATATAATCTGTAGCACTGTAACCCATGTATATGCAATAATTCTGAAAGAGTGACCTTTCAAATTAAAGAGGTCTCTGGTCTCTATGTATCTACACTTCCGAATTTCATCACAAAATTCCCACTGAAGTCCAGGTTCCCACAGTGAACTCTAGCTGAAGTTCAAGTCAGTCAGTTTTTAGATCGAAAAACATCTTCGCCAACCAGGTGTACAAAAGCCCCATATATTTGCAGAATTTCAGGGCCCAGGACTTAAATAATACTCCATGGAAAGCTCCCCTTTGTTCTTGCTTCCATGGAAACTTATCTTCCTCTCAGCATCCCTTGGATGAAATCTTGTAGCAGACGAGAGAACAGTAGCATGGATTGGGTCAATATTCTTATAATAGTGTCTCTTATTCTGCTGCTTTCATGTAACAAACTGAGTAAGAAGACTATTAAATCCTCTAAACATCTTACATTTCATTTGGTCTTTGACCAGTTACCTGTCTGTTAAGGTTAATATCTTTACTAATGTTCACCTTTCAGAAAAACAGCCAGTTTTAAATCCTCTTACTTTGGTTTTGTTCAGCCTCCAGCTGAGAGTCCTTCTCTTCTGTCCATCCAAAAAGAAACAGTATTTTCCCCTTTTGAAGGTGCTAGCATGTTGACATTGGGGTATCTCATAATGACTATTTTGGCAAATGCTTTAGCTTCCAGTCTCTCACCAGGAGGTCCTTTTCCCTATCACTCTTTGCTCTGGCCTCTGCAGTCTCGCCTTTTTGAATGTAGACATGCCGAAATAGTACACCTTGTGCAATTTGCAGCAGCTAAGTTTCTAGTGTGTAGAGAAGTAAATTCATCTTCTCTTTCTTACTCAATCATCCCTTCACTATTCATATGGGGAAAACTCACACTATGCCATGTTACATCTCATTTTGAGCTTCTTCATGGATTTGGCTCAGAAATCTTAGCCAGGGTGGCAGTCTATAAAGAGATAGTCTTTTTCTGCAGGTATCACCTGACCTGTTTATTCCCCTCCTCTCAACTGTACCAAAACACTTCTTCTGACTGAATTTACTAGTGGATTAAAGCCACTTTATGTGACTGCAATCTGCAATAATTAAGAATCCTGTATCTTTGTGTCATTTGTAAAATTTAGCAGGATTTCAGAGTCCTGACTAATGTCCATTGTGTTACTGCAAAGTAATAGATTTTAATGCAACAAGATGACTGCTGTAATCATTTAATGGACTGATATCCACAATAAAAGTACGTACCATGAAATATATCCAATAATTCTTGCACTGGACCACAGGTTTCTTCTTAGTAATATATCCCAGTTAGAGGTTTTCATTCATGAAATATCTGCCATATAATTTGCTGAGCTGCTCCAACATTTTCTTAGGATCATGCTCTGTGGCTCACATTTTGTTAGGCTCCAAACACTGTCGGCAGACCATTTTGAGAAAACATCTGTCTTCATCTCTGAGCTGCTTGACATTAAAAATCTATGTTCATGATGCAACCTCACATTTCATTTTAGAAACATCATGTAATTCTTCATCAGTGATGATCATACTGAAGATCATAAGTGAACACAAAAGAGAGAGAGAAGATATAGTGCACTGCAATATGTTTATTGTTGATGGAAACATCACTGAAGGAAAAACAATTTTCATTCATGTATCTACTTAGCATTATATAAAACCATAAGGCTAGGCAAAAGCCATTTTTTGTCTCACTTTCAGACCAAAGCTCTGTAGCTCATTCTGCAGAGAACAGGATGTTTCTTTGTAACAGTAAGGTAAAAAATATTTCCTTTTTTTTTTTTTTAAGCTGCAAATGATGGTACATGGTTTTTTTAGGATATTTTTAAATGAAAAAGTCTGAGATTTGGAGATACAAGTGCATGTTTCTTAATTTAGTGCTTCAGTGTCAAGCCAGAGGAGCTGTGAGTATATTGTGGAAATACTCCTGCACAACAGAATGAATGGAAACTGAGTTCTATCTACATGCATGGAGGATCAGATGCTTTGTGTAAAATCAAGACAGTGGTTGCTATCCCAGAACAATGAGGAAAAGAAAGATCTGAAATTAGAGGCTGGCAACCTAACCATTCTGGCACTTTGACATCAATACATCAACTAGAAAGACTATACTAGCTTATTTAAAAAAACCTATCAGCTAAAGCCCTGATGCAAGAAGCATTCGTTTAAATTCATTATTTAACCACATGCTTAGTTTGAAACATAGGCCAGAAGCTCTATAGCCTCTGATAGAATTTAACCAGATACTTAAGGGCCACCTAAAACCCAGGTTGGAATAAAGTTATGACTCAGAATAAACATTTTAAAGAAAAGTCTTTGCTCCAAAAACAGCTTTAAGAGTCACACTGCCTTGACCACGGCAAACAGAAAGGTAATGGGAGATTTCAAATTATTAGTCTTCAAGATAGAAATGTTTAGCTAAACCATAGGCTACAATAAATATGGACTGAAACATGAGACAGATGTCATAAAAAGAGAGCTTTGAAAAGATTTCACAGACCTGTTCCCCATCAGACTCAAAACAGTCATCTTCTCCAGCTGTACTTATCTTGTGAGTCTCCCCACATATACAAACAAGCAGGATTCTTGGAAAGACAGTATATGGAATATTTCTAGTCTTTGGTCTCTTGCTCCATTGCTGACAAGAGAGGAGTTATTCACAGAAGTATGCTTTACACCATGGAAGAGGGAGCTGCAAAGATGAAGCACTGGCAGCTCAGGGGGTCAGGCTAGAGGGTGTGTGGACACATCCTGTGGGATTTTTGGACTCAGGAGGTAGAGGTAACAGAAGGAACTGCCTTGAGATGCAGCAGCAAGCAGAGCTTTGGAGGTGTGGTCTATAACAGCAAGAGAAGGAACTGGCTCTGATTTTAACTGTTAACTATCCCAGTCCTTCCAACACTGCACATCCTCCGTCAAAACAGATGTATTCTCTTTACTATGTCTCAGGACATACCTCTGTTCTGAGTCTTGAAACCCAATTACATGGATGCATTTACTTTTGTAACACTCCAGCCATGAAGCAAGACATTAAAAAAGGCATTAAATATTGCAGTTAAAGGGTTATTGACGCTACCAGAAGATCCCTCTTACACTGCTGCTGTGGTTTAGGAATGGTCCACCACTGAGACTCTCTCAAAGTGCTTGCTTGCTCCCCGCTTCCCCTTCTCACTCTGGGGATGGATTTGAGAATTGGAGACACAAAAGGCAAAGATCAAGGGTTGAGATAAGAACAATTTACTGGAAAGAGCCATGATATAAGAAAACTAAGAGTAAGAACAGCTATATTCATAATAAAAGGTATAAGACAAAGAAAAGATTTAGATGGAAAGTCTGCAACAAATACCCATCGGCCTTTCCCAACCAGGCTTCCCCCTACTGGAAGGGATGCCCTTCTTCTCAGAAGTGAGAGGGAGTCCCTTTGCCCCATCCCAGAAATGGCATGAGGTGGTGTTGAATAACACTGGGTTCTTGCCATGCCCTTTCATGCTGATCAGGGCTGAAACCAGGAGAACTGCAAATCTCTGTTAAAGACTTTCCTATAAACACCAGTCAGGCTCATATTTTGAGGAAATAGGATTGACCTGCTAAAATATATTATAGTCAATCAATTTCAAATCACTACAGTATAGCTGCATGCCATTACTATACCATCTATGTAGTCTGTCTCTCATCCTATTCTTAAATAAAAGACAAGGTTAGAAAACATACCCAATGCGGGAACAAGAATGCAATTTGCCGTATCAATTCCCAAACATCAAAGAGGATCCTTCTGACCACATTCAGCAGGTTTCTGAGGGGCACGTTTTTCTCTCCTTCCTAGGAAAGGTTTTGTGCGATGAATATTTTTCTCATTGTGCCACAGGGATGAAGTTTTTGATTCCAACCTTTACCTTTCACCAGCTGAATTTTGGATGAGCTGCCGTAAGTCCACTGAGTCTGTTGAAGGTACGGCCAAGTCCCTCAGTCTAACCTGCTGTTCCCTAGAAGTTATATGTATAGAGCAGGTAAAGGGATCCATGTGCTCACAGAGTCTCACGTTGGAGAAGAAAAATGCTTTTGCTTTGCAAGGTTCCCTGTGGGCTGATGGATTTGTAAGAACAAGGATCTGTGAACATCTATTTGTAGCTCACATTCCTCACTTGTTAGTTTAGGTTTTGATTTTGTGTAATTGCTGGTTTGCATTATTAGTAGTTATCTCAGTTTTCCCTACAGGGATCTGATTATTCTGCTGTCTCTCATGTGTGCTTTTTCTATACTGCAGCTTGAGTTGACAGAAATATTCTGTAAAGATGGCAGGGCCAAACTCTACTGTTTCCTTCTCTGTTGCACTCCTTGTGGGGGATTGCCACTATATCAACTTGTTGCCAACTTTAAGAAATTCTTCTAACATGCATGAGATGCTCAGTGTATGGATGCTGAATGTCCAATCTATTTCAGTGAAAAAAAATAGAGGGAGGAAGGATAAGGGGAAGAATGATAACAAAATTTTACAGTATTTAATGGGCCATGGTAGCTGTTCTTAAATGTGGATATAAGAACTTTTTTTCTGTCTGCTGTAGCAGGAGTCAAACAGGGGTAAATACAGCATTTTATATAACTGACATTCAGCAATCTCCAGGAAATATTTGTTTGTTTCTAAAAAAAGAAACACATTAGGTGACACATGCACTTTTGGAAAATACTTCTGACATGAAAAGTACAGAGCAGCAATTTAACAGGCTTGAATTAAGGCTTTCAGAGCTGGTGCAATTTTCTGATCTCTTGTTCTGGACAAAAGAAAAAAAATTGGGTTTGTTGATATTCAGTAACCAACAGTTACCACTCAGAGTACCATGTCTGAAGCTTATTCAGCACCCAAGATAAGCTGCACCCAAAAGCAAAGGTGAGCAGTTACCTTTATGGCCATTAAAAAACAATCTGAGAAATAGGCTCAAATTTTCCCTTGTCCTGCAAAGGGCTGTACTCTCTGTGATCTTTAGATTGTGCTGGCAAAACCACAAACTACTGGGTGACTCAGCCTGGCTGCGGCTGGGAATTTCACAAGAACCAGCTTCTTTCCTCTTGAGGATACTACTGTATGGCCAGAAAAACAGAAAGTATGGTCTTTCCAGTGGTATTTTGGCACTACTGTGTGTAGTCTCAGCGGCAAGTCACAAGAGGACAAGCAAATGGAAATGGAGATTAAAAAAAAACAAAACAAAAAAATGCGCAAAGTTATAGAAGCTTTCTCAAACCTCAGGAAAGGATTTGGTTAAAGTTAAACCATTGTTTTTGTAATTTTTTATCTTCTCTATTCTCTGCTCTCTGCTTGTTATATTTTTGCATGTAGTGGACCCATGGCTGTGGCTGGAAAGTTCTTTTGCTGAAGTTTCTTGCCAAAGCAAACTGCTTTGCAGAGGCTGACAGGCTTCACAGAAAGGTGACCATGTTGACTTGAGGGAGAGAAGGAGGTTTCTAAGAGCAGAGGAAAAGAGAAAGAGCAGACAGAAATGTGGTCTTTTTTGATCCAAAAATGTATTTTTCCATTTAAATACATTCTGACAAAGTGCTTGGAAGGTTTTGTTTTCACTCCAATATAGGAAAAGTATCAATTTTGCAACGTTCAAAGTTATCATGAAGCGAAACAGCTTTTCTCCAGCCAGCTCTAAATGCATCATTAATGGCCTTAGTTTTGATCTCACTGCACAGGTGCAAAGTTGGCAAGACTCCACTGTCATTAGCAAGTTACCCCAGGCTAACACCTGGCTGAAATGAGAATAAAGCCCACTGCCCTTAGACTTTCTCCAATGCATGGCATGTGTTAGAGCATACAGGGCCTCCCTCTTGTTTGCAAAGCAGAAACCAAATATATACTGTATACTGCACCTCCTAACCTGTACCTAAAATTTAGGTGTATAAGTAACTTGTGCCCTGAAAGAGAGTGTCAAATTTCCCATATAATGGGTGGAAAGAAGTATGTGTTTGTGAATGCTTCCAGAGGGCAAATGTGTCTGCCTCTGCCTGGAAATTCTGCCAGCTTTCGGACTGTTTCCATTGACCCATGAGAGAATTCAGACAGTGAACTTCAGAATAACTGCTTCACTTGGGTGCCTAAACTTTCTTCAGAATCAATTCTTGCCATCAGTAAAGTGGACTACATCTTCTATGAATCTGAGGAGAGCAGTACCTATGCATGATACATCTGTTACTAACACTGCCATTAAAAGTATCACCGAAGTAAACAGCACAAAAGCAGTGTAAAACGATCCAATTCCATAGCCTGCTTAACTGCAAAAGTTTGTTTAAGCACTGGACCTGTTTCAAAGCTTCTGTAACGCATGATATCATGCCAATGTTCATACCTCTGCCTAGGGTGGATTTATGTCATTATAAGAGGACACTGAGTTTATCATAATGCTAAAAAGGTCTCTGTAGCTTGCAAATGTGTGCCCTTGATATTGGCTGATGAACAATTAAATCTTCCACAACGTCAATAAAGAAAAGAAAATCCATAAAGCCAGAGGAGCAGCAATTCCATGTCCTTTGTAGGTTTTTTGCTCCGAGGGAGCTCCAGTCTCAGAAGGACCAGTAGACCAAATAATCAATAGTCATCTCTTAAAGTACATTGTTTCTTGAAGATCACAAATTTTTCAGGATTATTTACACACTGAAGAAAAAAAAAAGACTGCTACAAAAAAGGATGTTTTCAAATTGAAAAATGTAAAAAATCCTTTTATTTACATTTATCTGTAATCCTAGTCCACCTTGTGCACTGTAACTGCATATTTCTTTCTCTCTTCCAGTAGCCTGGACTACTGACTAATGGCCCATAGTGTACCATCTGATTTGCCTGACAGGTGGTGCTTGCAAGAGATATCCTGTATCAGTCAATGCTGGTGACTTCTCCATTACTGTTTCATCACCATTCATCATAAAAATTTTCCTTTTACCAGTATCATACAGCTTCATACAACCTCTTCCATCAGAACCACCTTATCTATAAATAAAGATGCACAGAGTCTGCATAGTCTTTGAACATTATTTGCCAGCTGAATTTTTTTTTCCCCTCATCATCTAGGTTTTGATCAGAACAGCATTTAACCTGATAAAAATACTTTAAACCAAAGCTAATTTTAAAAAGGTACGTGTAACACTGTCAACTTGCTTTACACAAACACCAACTGTATGTTGAAACATAATGAATTAAGCAGACAAGCAATAATATTACCTAAGTACTTGCTCCTTAATATCATCTTTCTTGTGTTCTACTGGCAATTCAAGGTATCATAAAATTTTGCAAAGCATACCAGAAAGGGAATAAACTAATCTCCATCAGCAGTCTTCATTTCTGTGGTTTTGTGAGTTCTGAATGTTTGATTTTGCAACATTCACAGATTAATTTGATGGTTTGGGTTTTTTTTTTAATTTTTTTGCAGTACAATAACCTCTCCAGTTTCCCATTCACAATGCATGACAGCAACCTGAGACTGCGGCTCCACCACCCCTTTGACCCTGGTGTTGAGCTAACACGAACAGTTTCAAGAACCTGTTCTCTTCTGTGACAGGTTGTAGGTTTGCTTGCCAGGGCAGATGGTTAAGTCTTGCTACTTAAGCATATGCACAGGCACTAGTTTAAAATGTACCATGGTTCTAAACAAGCCTTTCCACCTCTCACAGGTCGTCTCTGCTCCTTGTTCTTCCCTACTTCCCTTGCTCCCCTCACATGCCCACAATAGCTGCCACTTCGCTTCCTGGGGAGCTTCACTGCACAATTCCAGCAGCAGCAGACAGGTGGATTCTTCGGCCAGGAATTTTGCCTTATGCTTTCTGCTTTTGATATTCTTGTTGCTACTGAAAACAGAAGCATGTAAATATGTAAGGTCACACAGACAGCAAGGGTACGCAGAAAGTAATTTTGCTACTTGATATTCTGCTGGAGAGGAATTAGAAGTGTGGTCCTACCAGGTTCTGTAATGTTTAGTCTATCTGATATTTTTGTTAATGATTTGGATAATGGAAAGGAAAGAAAATGTGTAGAATTTGCAGACAATGTCAAGCTGGAGAGAGCTGAAAGCTTTTAAGAGGCTAAGATAAAAACTGAAGCTGACCTTGATAAATTGGAGGCATTGTCTAAAATTAACCAAATAAAATTTATATTTTTATATATTTATATTGCCCTATATTTACAAAGAAGCGAAGCGCTAGTAAAACTAGAAGAAAAGGAGCAGGAAGCAACACTGAGAGAGAGGTCAGAGTGCAGGACAAATCAAATATGCATATATGAATTAATGCTGATACCAAAAAAAAAAAAAAGGTAATTTAATTCTGTGTGATATTATAAGGAATGTTGTAAATGAAGCAGGAGGGGTAATTATCCTGTATTACCGCCATTGTGTCCAGTTTGGGGCAGTACACAGTAAAAAAGACCCATGTAGATACATTGGAAAGCAGTCAGAGTGGGAGCAATGAGCATGATAAGAGGTTTAGAAAACTGGAACTATGAGAAAAGGTTGAAGGAATGGGATTTGTTTAGTCTGGAAATGAGAAGACTGAGCAGGGACACGATAATGGTCTTCCAATACATAAAAGGTTATTCTGAAGAGGACAGTAATCAGTTGTTCTTTATGTCCACTCTCTGTTGTACAAGAATTTAGCTCACTTTACAGCAAGGCAGATTTTAGCCAGATATTAGGAAAATCCCTTTCACTTTAACAAGAGTTAAGTACTAGGACAGTCTACTTTCAAAGGCTGTAGAATAGCAGCAGAGGTTTTTAACTGAAGGTTAAGCAAACATCTGTGACCTTGTGATTTGCAGGGGTTCCAAAGTGAGCCAAATTTGAAGAGAGTTTCTCAGGGATAGTACAAGGCACACCCCTGGCAGCAGTGCCTGTTTCCTGACAAAGCCCTGATCTCTTGTGCAAAGCAGGCATATGGTCAGTGAAACCATTCAACTCTTTTCATGCAAGCTATTTTCACATAAGCTTTTTTCCCTAGACTTGTTCTAAGAAGAAGTGAAACGTTTAAGATGAAACTTTGCTCAGAAAAAGATTCCATCCATCCCGTGCAAACACCTGAGTAATTTCAGTTTAAATAGTTAATATGCCAAATTATATGCATCCAAAACCAGGATCTTAAAATACAGAGGGTTAGGAAACCTTAATTATAGGTGGTATTACCAAGCTCCACACATAATTTTTATTACAATATCAACCATAAGATCTGGCCAAGGTCACCATCCTGAGAATGTGGTGAAGGACTGAGATGAAAGATATTAAAATAGTTACATAAGCCAATAACAGTTAATAAAATCACAGTTTTTTTGTCTTTAGCTTGGTTAGATTATTCCATCTCTTGACGTGACCAGTCCTTTCTTCTGGAAATGGGCTTAGTTTATAAGCTTAATTCAAAAGTCTTATTTTTTTAATTTTCTTACATGCTTTTCCTTGCCTCTTGATCCTGCTGGATCAAAATGAAATTTTAAACATTCTCTTCGTAAATTTAGGATCCAGAAATATCCCTTTAAAATTGAAAAGAAAAAAAAAATAGAGGGAAAAAAAAAGGAAAAGTGGAAAAAGAATGAAAGCTGAGACCTTCACCCGAGCACCTGCCCTAAGGAGTTAAGACTTCAAGCAAAATACTGTGAGACTCATAATAATAGTGTGAGAGCTGGCAATTCTACTTTAAGGTATAATTTCTATTTATTCTAAACCCTTGTTTTTACTAGCTAAGTGGCCACACTGTAAAGAAGACTAGACCCCTAATATTAGGAGTAGTCCACATGTAGGGTCACAGATGAAGCTCCATTCCCAACCAAAAGAATGGTTACAGTCATTGAAAAAATTACATAGGATCTTTCTTAAGATATTGGGGGGCTGTAATTAGGGGAAACATATCTTTGTACACTAGAGAAAGGAAAAATGTGTAATTGTTCAACACTCTAAATTAAAAGGGTGAAATAAGACAAGGCCGTATTAGAAAGATGTTGATTAAAGAGTAGGAAGAGCTTGAATACATGGGGTATGCTTCGTTCTGTATGTTTGAACTCTGGCCATGAAAAGCCAGTTAGCGTTGAAGGCTTGTTAGAGCTTGTACAGCAGCAAGGCAGTAAACAAGAGTAAGTGGATTTCCCTGTGGAGAGACTGGCCATGATGGAGCAGGTGCACACCTGAGCAGGGAACTGCACCCTTCCAGCATGGAGCTGGGCATGGCAGCAAAGTCCCTGCAAGGGACTAACACCTGTCACTGACTTCTGCAGACTTTTGTTTAGGCCCTAGCAAGGTTGTTTGCTTAAGCTGGGCTACTTTGCAAGGGAAGTGCTGTCAGGCAAAATATGGCCTTTGCTTTTTATGTATGTTCTGCCCAACATAAAGGAATGGAGTGCCAGGCAGCATACAGTGTATTTCACCACAAAAGCTTCTGTTCAAACATCATGCCAAAATTTTGCTCTAAGCGTTGCAGAGGCAGTTGCTCTGCCAATCCACTCCGTTCCTCTTATATTCCTTTGTTATCAAGTCATCTCCTAAATGAAGGTGTGAAATGAACTTATATGTGTTTTCTTGCCATGTTTGCAAAATATCCCTTGAAGATTTAGAGCATTTGTTTTCACTTAAAGTTATGCTTACCACGCTTAGAGGTACAATCTGTCATCAAAACTCACAGCCACACGTCTCTGTAGTTACAAAGCAGGATGAGTTCAAGGAAATCCAGCCTCCATCTGAAGGATACTTCTACAGCAAACAGTCTTGAAGCAGAAGGTAACTGCCCTGCCACACAACCCATCCCAGGGGAATCAACTCATTTTGGAGTTTGATTCTCCACCCTGGACTCCAAGGCGCTTTATGCAATCTGCTTCTAGAACTCAAGTATCTAACAAGGCAATGCAGAAGAATCAGGCAAGTATATGATATTTTGATCTTAATCTGAATAGGACAGTCAGTTCTCCAACTATGAGCAAAGCAGTTTGCTTCAGCTAGAAAGCTTTTCCTCTCCCACAGAGCCAGGTTTTGGGGTGGGATGAGGCCCCATATCTATCCTATATGTAAGTAGAGTGCCCCAAATGGGATTCTACATAATCAAATTGCTGCTAAAATTTTCAACATAATGGCTATCTTTTCTTGGTAAGTTATTTTTTATCTTTTATTCATAAGCAGAGACATGGAAGTTTGCAGGATTTCATACCACTCCTCTGGAATTCTCTCTCAAGTCAGGGTTGTGCCTCATCTTCATACTGACACTGTGGGATTTGATACATTTGCAAGGGGAACTGTATCTAATTCCTGATGGTGTGCAGCTGTATTTTACTTTAAGGCCCTATGTCTTTAGTTCTATATTAATGTTGTCTAAGATTTATCAGCTATTTGCATCATAACAAATTACTGTTTGATAGGAGAGGAAATTTTTTTGGAAGCACCTATTCCCCCTATTGCATCACACCCTGTTTTCATGCTAGCAACAAAACTCACCTCATAACCCACCCTTGCACTTGCATGTCAGTTGTGCAAGACTTTAGCTTAGGACATCCTGTATTGGGCGTTCTGTTCTGTACGTAATTCAGTACAACTCCCTAAACATTTTGTAGCTATGAATCTTTTCCTATGTAAAATAACATCATGGCAAGACTATATTGCAGAGGCAAACTATTTCTAAGCTATCCCTGCAGGGTTGGTAAAATCTGCTGATGTCCACTGAGATTCTTTAATGCTTGAAGGTCACATCTGTCTTCTCTCTCAGTGAGCCACTTTATAGACTAAATGTTGCGTTTAGAAAATTACCTTCAGTAATGCAGAAATCTACTGTGAAATCATGGGCACCTTTTGGGTTAAAGGAAATTTTCTAGATTTGGTCATGACCTACTGAAAAAGTAGAGTGCCTTTTTCACCCTCTTCTTGAGCAAAATTTCATTCCTTGTTCTCCAGCTCATAGACAGAAATCTAAATTATAAGAATCACCTTCCAAATTCCCGTAGAATATCTATATATAGCAAGAGAATAGATTTATATTTGGGAAAAAAGTATATAAGCATATGCAAATGCTGGAAATTTGCATACATTGGTCATTCAGTATCCTCAGAAACATCAAATGCTTAACCACCAGAAGCAAAAAATCAAAGCTTTGCCACGAGTTCATAGATTCATACAAACTGGTGTAGATTAACTGAACAGGGCTAACAACACCTCTAGACCAGGAGATTCTAGCTTCTGCCTTCACTCCTTGAATTCTTTAGACAGAGTGTCTATGTCCTGTAAAAGTCAACCGGGAACTCTGCTATTAACTTGTGATGAGATTCTTTTCGGCCTATTTAAAACACAGAAAAAATTATTTGGAACACGGAAGAGCCTCCAGTGCATCAAGTGGGGAAATCTCTCCCTGAGCAGATACCACGTGAACAGACTGTTTCCTGTTGGCTCCTTCAGAAGCCCTCAGACAAAGATCAGAGAATAGGGCTAGTGACAGGAGAAGGTACCTATTGAAGGAAAAGAAGATGTGTAGCACCCACCTCAGAAAGAAAGATAGTATTTCAGAGCCCATGCTGACTGGTGACACACTCAGGCCATCTGGGTTTGCTTGCATCTAAAATAATGGGGTTTCCATTATCTGCAGCAGTCCAAGATCTCTCATTTGCAGAGTATTACAATATCTTCAATTAGCCAAGCATATAACTGTTGTGCAAGTCTTGGACCTGCGGCATAAGAATCTTACTTTTCTGAGAAAAAAAAAATGCAATATAGCAGAATATGAGAATTGAATAAGTTTAGCTGATGAGCTGTATATAAAATTAACAGTGGAAGTGAAAAGAAGTTTCTTTATCTCTGTTTCACAAATTCATGCCTTAAAAGCTCTCTCATTTGTTGTTATACTTAGATAAATTCTCCAAATGATTTCTCATTGACTTCCATCCAGGAACACTACATGCAACACAGGATCTTCCCTCACCCCAGGTCTCTCTGAAATTAATGACTTACTTTCAGTTACTTTGCATACCCTCCCTCTAGTTTCCTCCTAGTGTGGGACTATGACTTAAAATTACTTTACTAATTAATAACGGGAAATAGCAACAATTGTGACCAAAAAAGATCTGATGCTGTATGACATATCGGGATGAGGTGTTTCCTACCTCATCCCTACTACAAGCATAAGACATGAAGAAAGGATGAGAAATGCAGTAGGCTTTTCAAATTCCTCTCCTCTCAGTACAACATCCTGGGAAAGCCTTATGTAATAATACTATATTATTATATAGCTATATAATAATATTATTATATTTAGATCTGCCAAAGCTCTGAATATTCCCTCCTCTACCGAGCTTCTGGGAAATTTCCCTAACTAGAAAAAAAAAAGCAACTAACCCCTACCCCAAAAAAATCCTGTTAATGTGCTACCTTATTTCTCAGTGGCATTGCTGAGAAAGTATCAAGTCTTCCTTCTGCCTCCTCAAGGACTGGCTCTCCCTGCTCTCTCTCCTTGTATTCTGCATTAATGAACGTGCCCTTCTGTTTGACTCCCTCGTTACAACCTTTCAACTCATCCGTCTGTCACTTGGCAGTAGCTTCGGGAGGGCTCTTCCCGGGGACATTTCGTGTTTATTCAAGTGTTGCTGTGCTGTGAGACTGAAGAAGCAGATCTGTTGCTACCAAGCTAGATCTGTTTATTTCTCAACCCACAGCACCACATATTCCCATAAAAGAGGCAGGAAGGCAGATACCAAACAGAAAACAAGTCAGAGTTTTCTCCTCTCTCATATTCCCTTTGACTGCATGTGGACTTCTACTCAGGTAATCAAATAGGAACCCTTGTGAAAACAGCTTGTCTTTTTCTCCATGCGTTTGTGATTCATTTGCTTTTACCACAAGACTCGAATGAGCTTAAATATATAGCAAGAAAGTACAAATGCATGGAGGGAGGCCAGCCCTTAGCCCTTTAATGGAGCCTTTAGGGACTTGGTAGATCCCCTGACCTCTGTTTGTAATGAGTTGGACATGGTCCTCAGCAATAGACTTAGCTGAGGTCCAGATGGAGTAGGAGGAGCTGTATGCGCATAGTGTGGGTACCATGGGGTTATCTTGGGATACAACAACTCTTTCGCCCGTGTTAAATGTAGGTGGTAGTTACTGGAACATGAGCCGAGGTAGGACGCAGCCTTTCTGTTCCTCAGTCTGGCTCCTCCTATTTCCCCTGTGCTTGAAACGAACATTAGGTTAGAAGACTCTCTGAAGTGAGGTGTTACTTCCTATCGGGCCAGGCAGGAGACAAAATGAGTAGGTAGCTTAAGAAATTGCTTTGGAGTTCCCACTTTTTCAGGAGGCTCTGCAGGGGAGCATATCCGACCCACCACTTGCTAAGCAGCAGCTGTGCTAGGGGGCAAGCAAAGGCTCTTTTTGGCTACCCAGGGTAAACACTCTTGGCTTACTTTGTGTATTCCACAAGGCAGGCACCTGTGCAGAAACACGTGCTGAAGAGTAGTTCATGTGCTGTGACATGCTGGAACAGCAGTTCCTGCTCTCTCTGAGCCCACCAAAAAAAAAAAACAAACAAACAAACAAAAAAAAAAGCTGTATGTGGAATAGTTCATGGTGGCAAGTACAGGAAATTAAGATAATGCTTGACATTCAGAGAAACCTACAAGAATAGAAAAGGTTATAGGTCTCCACACACATACAGTCCTGAGTTAATATGGTATGCATACAACAGGATAACAACGGAACTGCCAGCAAGAAAAATGGTAAAAGATACAATAAAAAAATTACTTCTATTAAAATCAATCTTTAAAAAGGCGCACATGCTAAAAGATGCCAGAAACCATTTCATTAGCTTTGCAAGAAAACCCATAAGTTAAATAGGTGAAATTCAAAGCTTGCAGTAGTGAGCTACTCTGCATTGTGAGAATACATGAATTAAAGATTTATGTAAATACATTAGAAAAGACAGACCAAAAGGAAAACTGCAAGAAGTGGGAATAGCCCTTGTTCCCTGCAGTGCACAGTGGACAAGGTTACAGGCTGATTGCAAAGAGGATTGTGATCATCAGAAAATAAAATTCTGAAGCAGTTCTTGGAATGGAGAGCTTCATCCAGCACCAAGAACCAGCAACCTGCTGGAGCTGTCCTGCCAGCAACCCAGTGGCAATGGGATACACAAAAACTTTGAGAATTTACAGGAGCTGAAGAATCTCTGGCTCTGAAATACCAACACAGTAGTCTCAGAAACTGCTCCATAATAGATCCAGGTCTAGACCAGTAAAGACTGGGGATCAGAATATAAAGTCTGAGATCCGAAAATGCAAATGCCATCATTCTGTTTGAATGCTGGATTCACATAAAGGAATCAAAATATTGGAGTGGTAGAGAGAATGTCAGCTGCCTGTGAATGGCTTATCATCAGCTCTAGCTAAAAGGGCTGGATAAACATTGTTTTTTCCTATGTCTCAAAACATGTAAACCAACTTTCAGCATGGAAATTTACAAAACTAATAAAAGCCCAAAAGATCTACTGACACAGAGGTATATTGTATACCTCTGCATCTGAGTAAGAAAAACCTGTTTGCAAACAAAACATGGATCATGGTTTCCAGAACTACCACTGACACCACGGTAAATTATTGGACAATTAGTACGGGGCAACCCACAAGGTACACTTCCTACTCCCTTATCAGCTAAAGAAGGAACTCTGAATATTATATGTAGTGTTGTGTACAGGGTAGAGGATAGCAAATTCCCCAGTATAACAGTATAACACCCTTACACACAATTATTCAAATATTATAAAACAACTGAGGATGCTTCATATTGGCCCAAGTGAACAGTGGCACAGGAAAACTAGCATATTGCAGATGCCAAAACTATAATCAAGTCAGCGAAAATGAACAAGCTTAGTAGTTGGTTGCAGTACCATCCAATCAAATAAAAATGTTAATAGCATGATTATCTACAGTAACCGGTCTTGAAGCAAGCAAGCACTAGGCAAACTTAATTCTTAACACTGGCAAATAATCTGCATGAACCCATGTGGCTATGTGGGGGGGTTTTCTGACTTTCTTTTTGCTTACAAGAATAGGCAGTGTATTATCACAGAACATGAAGGTCTGCAAGTCAGTCAAATGAATTATTACTTGTCCCAGTTCAGGAACGAACAGACCAGACCAGAGGTTGCACCTCCGAGGAAGTCTAATTTATTCAAATGATGGGCTTTTTAAGGGGTAGGCTGGGGAGGTTTATGGAACGTGGGAAGGGTTATGTAAAACCAGGGTGCTTGATAGGTGGGGTTAACATGAATATGCATTTAAGGGAGAGGTTTACAACAATGAAATAACTGGGAAAGGAGGGGAAAGTGCCCAATAAGGAAGTGGCAACTATAAAGTCCATAACAACCAGATGAAACATACCTCCAAACGAAGGCATCAAACTAACAACTGGTTTTAGCTTAAAGTCTCTGCAATATAGTCCTTAAACAAATGTAGTCTCTGT